>PVHT021183528.1:7669759-7683146 GCA_004024745.2 Catagonus wagneri
GTGTGGAGAAAAAGGATCCCTATTACACTGTTGGTGGGAATGCAAATTGGTGCAGCCACTGTGGAAAACAGTATGGAGATTCCTCAGAAAACTCAAAATAGAATTACCATTTGATCCAGCAATCCCACTCCTGGGCATCTATCCAGAGGAAACCATGACTCGAAAAGACACATGTACTCCAGTGTTCATTGCAGCACTCCATGCAATAGCCAGGTCACGGAAACAACCTAAATGCCCATCCACAGAAGAGTGGATAGGGAAGATATGGTACATACACACAATGGAATATTACTCAGACATTAAAAGGAACGAATTACCAACATTTATAGCAACATGGATGGACCTAAAAACTATCATGCGGAGTGAAACCAGTCAGACATTTAGACAGCAACACCCAATGCTACTGCTTACATGTCAAAACTAAAATATACAACGAATTTCTTTGCAGAACAGAGAATGACTCTCAGACTTTGGAAAACCTTGGTTTTTCAAATAAGACAATATGGGGGATGGGGTGATGCACTGTGGGTTTGGGACAGAAAATCTATAAAATTAACTTGTGATGATTTTTGTACACCTATAATTGAAATAAAATCCATTAAGAAAAAAAGAAAAAAATAAGTAAATTAATTTACTGAAATTAAAAATTAAAATAAAAAATTGAATAATAATTTATTAATGAGTAAGTAGAGGTAAAAAGATGACCAAAATTCTTGGAAAACCTAATTCATAAAGTAGTATTTAGATCAGTAGGGAAAGTCAGAGTGCAAAGATAGAGTACTGGGAAAACTGATTACCCATATGCCTACAGAAAGAAATTTGGTATCTTCTTTACACTTTACTTATATTTAACTCAGTTTGACTACAGACATATTTAATTGTATTTACAGGATAAATTCTAAACAAGACAAAAAAAAAACCCCACAAACCATAAAGAAGATTGATATATTTAACTACATAATACTGAAATAGTAGGTATGAATGCCACAGAAATATATTTACAATTTCGAACTGACATAACACTTTAACACTTAACACTTATTTCAACATAAAATAATTACTGTAAAGTAATAAAATGAGTTGATAGGAAAATGAAAAAAATATGAACTATCATTTCATGGAAGCACAGTATTGTAAAAGCATATAATAAAAAATACTCTATCTCATTAGAAACTAGACATGGAAAATAAGATAAACTTTCATACCAACTAAGATGGCAAAAAGGAAAAAAAAAGGATAATACTAAATGTTCATGAAAAAGTGATTTCTCTCCCTGGTAGCCACAGTTTAAATAGATAGAAGTATGTAGAAACAATTTTTCTTTACTAAATGTAACTTAAAATGCATATATACAATGATCTAAAAATTCCAAAATTTTATACATTATAAAAATCTTTTATAGGTGATCTAGTAGATGCATGCAATGTTACTCCTAGAAACATTACTTGTAATAAAAATAAACCTGGACACAACCCAAATCTTCATTAACAGTAACTCAGACAAATAAATTTTTATATGCTCAAGATAATCTTATACACTAGTGGAAATTAAGGAACTAAACTAATTCCAAAATATCAGTATGGAGTAGGCAAACAATAAAAGTCTATTTACAATTTAATTCCATTTATATATGTGTCTCAACTCATGTGGAAGTAAGAGAATGTTTTTATGCATAAATATATATTTTGGAATATCAGCTAGAAGTTGTATTAAACTCCTACAATTGAGACCATGTTACAGTAGCTCAAATAATTTTGGTTTTATTTTTCAGCTAAAAGAAAGCTAGAAGTGGGTAGTTCAAGGATTACATGGTGATTCTACCAAAATTCATTTTAAAAAAATAAATGCTGCTCCTTACTTAACATCGTCTCTATGTTCAAGTTCAAAAGGTGACTGTTAAAGCTTAGACATCAAGAACACATTCTAGATAGTAAAAAGAAAAAGAAGAAAAAAGCACAAATAGAAAAATAATTCTCCTGGGAGACCCATTCAAGGATCATCACTTAGATATTTCATCTCAGAGGTCACCATTATCTTCAAAGAAAGCTAGAAGAGGCAGTATTTTACCGGAGCACATTGTCACCCGCAATAAAACCAGGGCTCTGAAACAAGGGAGAATAGGGAAAAGGAAATGGGATAAACAGCTAGTAGTCTTTCTTTCTTATGGTTGCTAAAAATAGTACTTTATTTTTTACTTTGACTTTGACTATCTTCTAGCAACAAAGCCTATATATGCATGTAAGACATACCACACTTAGATGGCTTAAATGGAGCAGTAATATTTTCAGGTTCTAGATAAATACTTTATATTCCTTATGTGAAAAAAAATGGTCTTTTATTACCAATAGATAATTTTTCTATTTTTAGAAGAAAACAGGTAACTTGCATGTCTCAAATTAGCAGAAACTAATTTTATGTATTTTTTGCAAAAGCAAAATAAACTTAACTTTAAATTATCTGCTGTAAGCTCTGTGCATTTATTCAAGAGGTAGAGAAGGAGATGCCAGTGAGAAAGCCCTTACAACATCCTAGGCACTAGGTTGGGTACTTATCATGCAGTATGGTTCCCTTCTGAGTTACCATATCTCATGCAATATGTCTTAGGATAAATTCTATAATATCACACAGTGTGGGTTAAAAGAATAGGCTTTACAGGCATTGCATAGCTTTTGGGTTTCCAAACCCTTCTGCTGTCCCCAGAGAAGCATACTGGAGCCAGGGTGCCTGGTTTGATATGTTCTGTTTATGCTTTCTTTGGGGGACCCCATCTCTCCCTATTGCTCTATCTTTCATGGCAAGCATGACAAAGCATATTGTCAGAGGGTGAAAAAGTAGACTTCTGAGACCCAGAAAATCTGTATTTCAGTGCTTTAGGTTAGAAGAATTGTGTGGGAAAATAAACTGCCCAGTACATTTGGGTCATAGCAATTATATTATTATACTTAAGACCTTGCATTACCTGAGCAAACTGAGCTAAGCGATGTAATTAAAATGTCTGAAGTCACACATGCAGTGAGTCTCACAATCTGATCTGTAATCTAAAAGCTCGTAGGGCTTTTCTGCTATGCTATACTGTCCTCTACTCTGAATATGACTAAGGCAACAATGGAGCTCCATTATTTCTATTTACTCTAAATTATTTTCATTTTTTCCAGGATTCAGCTATTTATTTTGGACAAAGCTTTACTCACAAAAACACATGTACACACACACATATATATATATATATATATCTTAGGTATTAATCAGTCATATCAATAATTCAAATACCTCAGGAAAGAAGTGGAAAGAAAGCACAATGTATTTTAAATCACGATACTACAGTCAGTAAAAACTACCCTACAATTTATTCCCATTTTCTTAATTTCTGTTTATTGAACTTCATGATAAAACAATAAAAGTCAAGAAATTCAAAGTTTAGTTATGAAAAACTCAAATAGGAGGGGTAAATTCAGAAAATTAAAATTGAGGTTTTGCTTTATTGTTGGAAGAAGATTCACTAAAATTGATTTTGAGATGCAATGACTTGATAAGTTAAGCAATGGTTTACACAGCTAAGTAATCTGCAAGATTTTGACCAAGTTGGTTAATAACCAGTAATCAGGCCAAAGTCAAAGGTTAACTCACTCTTGAGAACAGTTAACATCACTGTTTCTTTGTAATGAATTATACTGATAAACCTCATTAGTGACTTTGCCAATGTATGCCTTTTGACTAAAAACAGTAATGGAGGGGTTGTGACAAGATGACGGAGGAGTAAGAGGTTGCACTCACCCTCTCCCACAAACACACCAAAAAAAAAAAAAAAACAAACAAACACACGTCTAAATGTAAAACAACCTGGACAAAACATCAACTGAATGCTGGCAGAAGAACTTAAACCTCCAAAAAGGGCAAGAAACTCTTGTCACAACTGGGTAGAACAACAGAAAAAAAAAAAAAAAGAGAGAGAGAGAAAAGGAATCAGGATGGCACCAGCACTCCAGGGAGGGAGCTGTGAAGGAGAAAAGGAACCCACACCCTGGGAAGCCACCTAACCAATGGAAAGATCAGCTGAGCAGATGGAAAGATCAGCCAACCCAGAGGGACCTCAAAGCCCGAGAAAAGTGCAGCAGCTGGACTGAGAATGGCAAAGCGGAGTGAGAGCCTCACACACAGATCATCTGAACATTAGTACAGACACCAGAGCCTGTGATGCTTGGGCAGGGGCTAGGAGCTGAGACTTAGGCTCCAGAAGCCAGTACCCAAGAAAGGGCTAGGGTTGGTGGTGTGGAGATAGCCTAGGAGGGTAGGGAGCAGTGTACCATGGGCAAGAGAGTGATATGCTATGGGCTGGGGAGGGAACGCCAAGACAGAGGGAGCCTGGTAGGTCTGGGCCCACAGGAGAGGCAAGGCTCCATTGTTGGGGAGGAGGAGAGGAGGAGGGCTGACTGCTGTAGGAAGCACCTTGAACCAGTGCAGAGAGTGAGGTGGATCAAGCACAAACCTCCAGAAGCCTGAGGCTAGCTAGCAAAAGGAGGGGTGACTCAAGTGCTGAAAGCTGGTCAGATTAAGAGCAAACCTCCAGCAGCCAGAGGGGAGCTTGCAAAGGGTGTGACGACTCAAGAGCAAACCCCAGTAGTAGGGTAGGCTGAGGCTGCGTGCTAGACTACTGTTGCCCCAGCATCTTCTGGACACACACTGCCCAGGCCATGCGATCAGAAGCCCCTTGCTAGACTTCTGTGGATCAGGCATCCCTGGGCACAGCTCACGCGCAACAGAAAGCAGCTTGCTAAGCTGCAGCAGACCATGCTTCCTAGGGCACAGACTGCCCACAACATGGAGGCCGATTGCCTGTCCACAGTGGTCCATCATCTCCAGTGCAACCATCCATAAGACCTTTGCTCCTATACTGGAGATTGGGTACTTTTTGTGCAGGCTACCGGTGACCGGGCACCTCTAGTGTGGGCTAAGGGCATCAGGGGGCTAAGTGCAACATGGGGCCTACCAAGCACCAGAGACTGTTGCTCTCACTCCCCTGGGAACAAACCTGCCCTGCAGCTGACACTGGCAAACACTCAGGGCAGAGCCCAGACACTCGTTTGCTGTTCCCTCCCAAGTCCATGTAACTAGGTGCAGCTAGTGTAGCATCTCCTTTGTGGTCTAAGTGAGACATGGTGCCTCCTGGTGGTCTGCAGGGGGTGGGAGCAAACCTCCGCAGTTATCCCTCACTCCAGAGGAGGGCGTGGCCCACCACCACTGGGGACACCTGAACAAAAAATCATCTGTAGCCCCAACCACCTCAGAGGGCACCACAGAGAGGGCATTATTTCAGAACACCACCTGCTGTCACTCTCGCTTCCCTGGGAGCACACCTGCCACTGCAAAACAATCTGGGCAGTGCCCAGATGCTTGCCCCTTCCCAGGAACCTGTAACTAAGAGCACCTTGATTAGCACATCCTGTAGGGGCTAAGCAGGACGAGGTGCTTCCTGCATGGCCTACAGGAGGCAGAGGCAAACCACCACAGTAATCTCTGACTCCAGAGATGGGAATGACATGTTACCACTTGGGGTCCATGAATAGGCACCACCTGCAGCCCCAGTCACCTCAAGGGCACTACAGAGGAGGGCACTGGGACTGAACACCACTGGGGGTGCTCTTGCACTCCTGGGAACACACCAACCCCGCTGTTCCCATTGCTAAGTGCTCGGGGCAGTACCCATATGCCTGATCTCTATCACTTCCCAGGACCGTGCAGCTAGCGACAACCTGTACAGCGCCTCCTATGGGTTTCTTCATGCATGGACTACAGGTGGAGGGGGCAAACCACCACAGTTATCACTGGATCTAGAGATGATCATGGCCCACAACCATTAGGAGTCCCTGAAAAGTTACCACCTGCGGTTCCAATCACCTCAGAGGAGAGCACTGCAATCAAATATCTAGCCCTTGTGGCTCTCACTCCCCTAGGAACTCACACATCCTGCTGCTGCTACTGACAATTGCTCTGGACACCTGGTAGATCTGCCTAGAGCTCATTACCACTTCCCAAGACCCTGCAACTACGAGTAGCCAGTGCCACCTTCCTGAAGGTCTTTACTGCTATTGAGAGCCCAGAGACTAGGCTGGCCCTACCTATCACTTCATTCTCTCTGAAAACATACAGAGCACCAGGGAGATAAAAGCCTGCTCACACCGAAGAAAGGGACACCAAATATTCAAACTCCCACACCAAAAATAAAAGTAACCCCACCAAAAAAAAAAAATACAAAAGGGTGCTGTTGCCTAGAAGTAGCCTTACAAGACTACAGTGTGGCTTTCCCAAACTCACAGAAAAAGAAAAGCATAAGCAAGATGAAGAAGCTCAGAAATCATTCCCAGTTAAAGGAACAGGAGAATTCATCTAAAGCAGCCAACAATGAAACAGACCTCCACAGTCTGACAGAAATGGAGTTCAGAAGGGACGCAGTAAAAATAATGGAGGAATTAAGGTTGAATATCAAGCAATTAAGGGAGGACACAAATAGCAATGCAGAATTCCTTAGAAAGGAACTATAAAATATAAGGAGGAGCCAAGAAAAGCTAGAAAACCATTTGCAGAGACGCAAACTGAGCTAAAGGCAATAAATGGCAGTTTGAATAATGTAGAGGAATGAATTCATGATGTGGAAGATGGAATAATGGAAATCGACCAATCAGGACAGCAGACAGAAAACTAAATGAAAAACATTAAAGCAATGAAAGGATCTATGGGATAATATAAAGTGGCCCAATTTATGCATAATAGTAATTCCAGAAGGAGAAGAAAAAGAAAAGGGGATTGAAAACACACTTGAAGAAATTATGTCTGGAAACTTTCCAAATCTGAAGGAATCTGACATCAGGGTACAGGAAGCACAGAGGGCCCCAAACAAGTTGAACAAAACAGGCCCACACCAAGGCATATTATATTAAAAATGGTAAGAATTAAAGATAAAAAGAGGATCCTAAAGGCAGCAAGAGAAGAGCAAAGCATTAACTATAAGGGATCCCCCATAGGGCTGTCAGCCGATTTCTCTACAGAAACACTACAGGCCAGAAGGGAGTAGCAAGATATACTTAAAGTGCTGAAAGGAAAAAAATTTCAACCTAGAATACTATATCCAGCATGAATATCATTTAAAATAGAAGGGGAAATAAAGAATTTCTCCAACAAACAAAAGTTAAAAGAGTACAGCAATACTAAACCCTTTCTAAAAGAAATGCTGAAAGGGTTCCTATAAAAAAAAAAGTAAAAAGTAAGAAACAGAATGGAGGAAACCACAAATGGAAAGCAACCATTCGAATAGGCCAGCATACAGATCTAAACATGAAGATTCTAAAAATAAATAAAATAAAATAAGAGACAACAAAATCATACATTATGTGGAGGGAAAATAAGAAAATATAGACTCTTTATTTTTAAATTTAAAAATTTTTTTTAATGTTGTGTTTGAGCCTATATGGTTATCAGGCTACAGCAAGCAGATAAAAGAAGGTGTTAACATACTTAAAAAACAGGGCAACCAAAAATCAAAATGAAACATCACATCCACAAATACTGAAAAGGAAAGCACTCAAGCATAAAATAAATGGAAATCATCCTACTAAAAAAATAAAAAAGAAAAGAAAATAGAAACATAGAATCAACTAGAAAATAAGGTCTAAAATGGTAATAAATATATATCTATCAATAATCACCTTAAATGTCAATGGACTGAATGCTCTAATCAAAAGAAAAAGAGTGGCAGACTGCATAAAAAAGCAAAAACCTACAATCTGCTGCCTACAAGAGATTCACCTCAGGGCAAAGGACACAGATAGATTGAAAGTGAGGGGATGGAAAAGATATTTCATGCCAATGGACAAAAAAGGAAAGAAGGAGTTGTAATAGTCCTATCAGACAAAATAGAATTTAAGATGAAGGCCATAAAGAAAGACAAAGAAGGACACTATTTAATGGTTAAAGAATCCATTCAAGAAAAGGATATCACAGTCATCAATATATATGCCCTTAGTATAGGAGCACCCAACCACCTACAACAAAGACTATCAGATATAAAAAGAGAAATAGATGGGAATACAACAATAGTAGGAGACTTTAACACCCAACTCACATCAATGGACAAATCCTCTAGGCAGAAAATCAGTAAGGCAACAGAGATCCTAAGTGACACAATAGAAAACTTAGACCTAACTTACATTTTAAGGACAATCTATCCAAAAAAATCAGAGTACACATTCTTCTCAAGTGCACATGGAACATTCTCAAGGATAGATCACATACTGGGGCACAAAGCTAACCTCAACAAATTTGAGAGTATATAAATTATTTCAAGTATCTTCTCTGACCACAAAGGCATTAAACTAGAAATCAAACACAGGAAAGGAAATGAGAAAAACACACTACATGGAGACTAAACAACATGCTACTAAAAAATGAATGGGTCAATGAGGAAATCAAGAAGAAAATCAAAAAATGTTTTTCTTGAGACAAGTGATAATGAAGACACAACTACTCCAAAACTATGGGATGCCCAAAAGCAGTGTTCAGATGGAAACTCATAGCAATACAGGCCTTTCTCAAAAAAAAGAAAAAAGAAAAACCTCAAATAGACAACTTAACCCATCACCTAATGAGAAAAAGAACAAACAAAACCCCTAAAGTCAGCAGAAAGAAAGAAATCATAAAGATCAGAGAAGAAATCAATAAAATAGAGATTCAAAAAACAATAGAAAAAATCAATAAAACCAAAGCTGCTTCTTTGAAAAGGTAAATAAAATTGACAAACCTCTGGCCAGACTCACCAAGAACAGGGGAGATAACCCCAAATAAACAAAACAAGAAATTAAAAAGGAGAAATCACAATGGATATTACAGAAATACAAAAAACCATGAGAGAATACTATGAACAACTGTATGCCAACAAATTTGACAATCTAGAAGAAACAGAGAAGTTTGTAGAGACGTATAGCCTTCCAAGACAGAATCAAGAAACAGATCAACTGAACAGAGCGATCACTAGAAATGAAATTGAGTATGTCATAAAAACACTCCCTACAAAGAAAAGTCCAGGACCAGATGGCTTCACAAGTGAATTCTACCAAGCATATACAGAGGAACTCATACTCATCCTCCTTAAATTTTCTAAAAGGTTGAAGAAGAAAGGACACTCCCAAAGACATTCTATGATGCCACGATCACCTTAATTCCAAAACCAGACAAAGACACCATGAAAAAAGAAAACTATAGACCAACATCTTTGATGAATATAGATGCAAAAAATCTCAAAAAAATTCTAGCCAACTGAGTCCAACATTATATAAAAAAGAACATACACCACGGCCAAGTCAGATTCATCCCAGGTACACAAGGATGGCCCAACATACACAAATCAATGAACGTCATACACCACATTAACAAAAGAAAAATCAAAAACCACATGATCATCTCAATACATGCAGAAAAAGTATTTGACAAAGTCCCACATCCACTCATGATCAAAACTCTTACCAAAGTGGGGATAGAGGGAACATTCCTTGATCTAATAAAACCCATTTACAACAAACCCACAGCAAATATAATACTCAATGGAGAAAAGCTGAAAACTCTCCCACTAAAATCTGGAACAAGACAAGGATGCCCACCCTCATCACTGTTATTCAACATAGTATTGGAAGTCCTAGCTACAGCAATGAGACAAACAAAAGAAAGAGAGACATCCAAATAGGAAAAGAAGAGGTAAAACTGTCACTGTATGCAGATGACATGATAACTATATATAGAAAACCCCAAGGACTCAACCCAAAAACTGCTTGAACTGATCAACAAATTCACAGGATATACGGTTAACATTCAGAAATCAGTTGCATTTCCATATACTAACAATGAAACATTAGAAAAAGGATACCAAAATACTTTACCTTTTAAAATAGCACCCCAAATAATCAAGTACCTGGGAATACACCTGACCAAGGAGGTGAAAGACTTATATGCAGAGAACTACAAAACATTAATCAAGGAGATCAAAAAAGATACAAAGAAATGGAAAGATATCCCATGCTCATGGCCCGGAAAAATTAATACTGTATAAATGGCCATACTACCCAAAGCAATCCACATATTCAATGCAATCTCTGTGAAATTACCCATGACATTCATCACAGAACTAGAACAAACAGTCCAAAAATTTATATGGAACAACAAAGACCCTGAATCACCAGAGCAATTCAGAGGTTCAAAAACCAAGGAGGAGGCATAACTCTTCCAGACTTCAGGCAATATTACAGGGCCACAGTAATTAAGATAGTGTGGTACTGGTACCAAAACAGACAAACAGACCAATGGAACAGAATAGAGAACCCAGAAATAAATCCAGATGCCTACGGTCAATTGATTTTTGACAAGGGAGGCAAGAACATAAAATGGGAAAAAGACAGTCTTTTCAGTAAGTACTGCTGGGAAACTTGGACAGCTGCATGCAAATCAATGAAACTAGAACATACTCTCACACCATGCACAAAAATAAACTCAAAATGGCTTAAAGACTTAAATATAAGACAAGACACCAACAAACTCCTGGAAGAAAACACTGGTAAAACATTCTCTGACACCAACCTTACAAATGTTTTCTCAGGTTAGTCTCCCAAAGCAACAGAAATAAAGCAAAGATAGACCAGTGGGAACAAATCAAGCCAACAAACTTTTGCACAGCAAAGGAAACCAAAAAGAAAACTAAAATACAATTTGCAGAATGGGAGAAAGAGTGTCAAATGATGCAACTGACAAGGGCTCAATCTCTAAAATATACAAACAACTTATACACCTCAACAGCAAAAATGCCAACAACCCAAATGAAAAATTGGCAAAAGACCTGAATAGACATTTATCCAAAGAAGATATACAGATGGCCAACAAGCACATGAAAAAATGCTCAACATCACTGATTATTAGAGAAATGCAAAACAAAACTATCAGGAGATACCACCTCACACCAGTCAGAACGGCCATCATTAATAAGTCCACAAACAACAGATGCTGGAAGGGGTGTGGAGAAAAGGGAACCCTCCTGCACTGGGTGGGAATGTAAGCTGGTACAACCACTATGAAAAACAGTACGGACGTACCTTAGAAAACTATCCATAGAACTACCATATGACCCAGCAATCCCACTTTTGGGCATATAGCCAGCCAAAAATTACTTGAAAAAGACACTTGCACACTCATGTTCATTGCAGCACTATTCACAATAGCCAAGACATGGAAACAACCGAAATGTTCATCAACAGATGATTGGATTAGGAAGATGTGGTATATATACTCAGCCATAAAACAGAATAAAATAATGACATTTACAGCAACATGTATGGAATTAGAGACCCTCATACTGAGTGAAGTAAGTCAGAAGGAGAAATACAACTATCATATGCTATCATTTATATCTAATATATGGCACAAATGAACCTTTCTACAGAAAGGAAAACCACAGACTTGGAGAACAGACTTGTGGTTGCCAAGAAGGTGGGTGAGAGAGTGGGATGGTTTGGGAGTCTGGGGTTAACAGTTGTAGACTATTGCTTCTGGGATGGAAAAGCAAGGAGATCCGGCTGTATAGCACTGGGAACTATGTCTAATCCACTTGTGACGAATCCATATATGTATGTGTAACTGGGTGACCACTCTGAGCAGTTGGAAAATTGACAGAAATCTGTAAACTGGCTATAATGGAAAAAAAAAACTGTAATGGCAGAATACACATGAAATCATAAGCAAATTTTGCTACTCCTTAATAAAATGTAAATATTATATCTTATGTATCATTAATGTTGTCATTATATATGAGAGTATGTTTAACCACAAAAATTGATGTAAATGAGAGAAAATAATTTGTCACAGAGATGTAAAATTAATTATCAGATGGACACCACTTGATTATTCTTATATATAAATAAAATGTAAATATTATATCTTATGTATCATTAATGTTGTCATTATATATGAGAGAGTATGTTTAACCACAAAAATTGATGTAAATGAGAGAAAATAATTTGTCACAGAGATGTAAAATTAATTATCAGATGGACACCACTTGATTATTCTTATATATACCTGGGGAAAATTTAGATTCCAGATCTAAGATATTGTTCATCTTCTCCCTTATTAAACTATCTTGATAATCAAGGACTGATGAAAGAGAAGACAGAGATATTCTGATAATTTTAAACTACCATATAGCTATTAATTTTAAGTTCCTACTAAGATTATTGTTGCAAAATTTTAATAAAGGGATATTAATTGGCCAAAATGAATTTCACTCCAAGTCTGCACTTTAGTGGAACTATCACAATGCAAATGTTTCACTTAGCACGAGATAAACCTACATATAATTATAGCAAAATCAGATGTTTACAATCATAGACTAGCATGTTAAATGTTCATGGACTTTAATTTCTTCAAGGATATGAAATTTCAGGAATTTAACCAAAATTATTCTGCAGAAGGGCCAAAATCATAGTTAAGGACTGATAGCTTAAATCTTTTCATAAATATTGTTGTCTTATGAATGAGGCAATACATTATATTACAAACAAAATGTTTACTTCATAAGTATTTTGTAGGTTACAGGAAAATTCTGAACCATACCTTTTTTAACATTTGAAGCAAAAGAAAATATATTTTTTGTTTTCAAAACTGTCCTTCCCATAAGAAACCTTTAGTTTCTGTGGACTAGACTTTTATCTTTCAAGGTCCTAAAACTTATAAAAGTCCTAACTATACTTGAACAAAGGAACTTATTATATCATAAGCTAGTAAGTAAATCTATGTAGACCTTATACACTAGAATATATATCCTCAAAAGTACTCAATCTATTCATTACAACTGCAATAGAATGCTTCACTGAATAACATGTTTTTTGTTCCTCTGTTAGGAGAGCAAAAATAGAAGAGAGGCATTTTTTTTTTTTTTTGCTCTCTCATTCTAACAATTTAGTACAATTAACCTCAAGCTACTTCCCTGTGCTTTTTAAAAAGCTTCTATTTTTTTTCTTTTTTAACAGTCATTTTCATTTTTTCCATTATAGCTGGTTTACACTGTCCTGTCAGTTTTCTACTGCACAACAAGGTACCCCAGGCACACATACTTGTATACATTCTTTTTTTCTCACATTATCATGCTCCATCATAAGTGACCAGACATAGTTCCCAGTGCTATACAGCAGGATCCCTTTGCTTATACATTCCAAAGGCAATAGTTTGCATCTATTAACCCCCAATTCCCAGTCCATTCCACTCCCTCACCATCCCCCTTGGCAACCACAAGTCTGTTCTCCATGTCCCTGATTTTCTTTTCTGTGGAAGAGTTCATTCATGCCATATATTAGATTCC
>PVHT021183528.1:7683246-7747035 GCA_004024745.2 Catagonus wagneri
CATTTAGGTTGTTTCCATGTCTTGGCTATTGTGAATAGTGCTGCAATGAACATGCCGGTGCATGTGTCTTTTTCAAGGAAAGTTTTGTCCGGATATATGCCCAAGAGTGGGATTGCTGGGTCATATGGTAGTTCTATGTATAGTTTTCTAAGGTACCCACATACTGTTTTAGATATTGGTTATAACAGCTTCCATTCCCACCAACTGTGCAGGAGGGTTCCCTTTTCTCCACACCCTTTCAATCATTTGAAATTTGTACAGTTATTAATGATGGCCATTCTGACTGGTGTGAGGAGGTACCTAATTACAGTTTTGATTTGCATTTCTCTAATAATTAATGATGTTGAGCATTTTTTCATGTGCTTGTTGCCCATCTGTATATCTTTTTTGTAGAAATGTCTATTCAGGTTTTTTGCCAATTTTTCAATTGGGTTGTTGGTATTTTTGAGTTGTATAAGTTGCTTGTATATTTTAGAGATTAAGCCCTTGTCAGTTCCATCATTTGAAACTATTTTCTCCCTTTCTGTAAGTTCCATTGGTCTGTCTGTCTGTTTTGGTACCAGTACCACACTGTCTTGATTACTGTGGTTTTGTAATATTGCCGGAAGTCTGGGAGAGTTATGCCTCCTGCTTGGTTTTTGTTCCTCAGGATTGCTTTGGTTCTTTTGTGGTTCCATCTGAAATTTCTGGATTGTTGGTTCAAGTTCTGTGAAAAATGTCATGGGGAATTTGATAGGGATTGCACTGAATCTGTAGATTACTTTGGGTAGTATGGCCATTTTTACAGAATTAACTCATTTCAACCCAGGAACATGGAATATATTCACATTTCTTTGAATCCTTTTAATTTCATTGATTAATGTTTTATAGTTCTCAGCATATAAGTCTTTCACCTCCTGGGTCAGGTTTATTCCCAGGTATTTGATTTTTTGGGGGTGTTATTTTAAAAGGTAAAGTATTTTGGTTTTCTTTTTCTAATATTTCATTGTTAGTATACAGAAATGTAACTGATTTCTGAATGTTAACCTTATATCCTGCTACTTTGTTGAATTTGTTGATCAGTTCAAGCAGTTTTTCGGTTGAGTCCTTGGGGTTTTCTAGAGTATCATGAGTATCATGTCATCTGCATGCAGTGACAGTTTTACCTCTTTCTTCCAATTTGGATACCGTTTATTTCTTTTGTCTGATGGCTGTACCTAGGACTTCCAATACTATGTTGAATAACAGTGGTGACAGTGGACATCCTTGTCTTGTTCCAGATTTTAGTGGGAAGGCTTTCAGCTTTTCTCCATTGAGTATTATATTTGCTGTGGATTTGTCATGAATGACTTTTATTATGTTAAGAAATGTTCCCTCTATCCCCACTTTGGTAAGAGTTTTTATAGTGGATTGATATTGGACTTTGTCAAATGCTTTTTCTGCATCTATTAAGAAGATTATGTGTTTTTTTTACTTTTCCTTTGTTAATGTGGTGTATAATGTTGATTGATTTACATATGTTGGACTATTCTTGTGAACCTGGAGTGAATCCAACTTGGTCGTGGTGTATGATGTTTTTTTATATGTTGTTAGATTAGTTTGGATAAAATTTTGCTGGGAATTTTTGTGTCTATATTCATCAAAGATATTGGCCTATATTTTTCTTTTTTGGTGGTATCTTGTCTGGTTTTGGTATTAGGGTGATGGTGGCATCATAGAATGTCTTTGGGAATGTTCCCTCTTCAACCTTTTGGAAAAGTTTAAGGAGGATGGGTATAAATTCCTCTGTATATGTTTGGTAGAATTCACTTGTGAAGCCATCTGGTCCTGGACTTTTCTTTGTAGGGAGTGTTTTTACGACATACTCAATTTCATTTCTAGCAATCGGTCTGTTCGATTGATCTATTTATTCTTGATTCAGTTTTGGCAGGCTTTAAGTCTCTAGAAAGTTGTCCATTTCTTCTAGGTTGTCAAATTTGTTGGTAAATAATTTTTCATAGTACTCTCTTATCCTTTTTTTGTATTTCTGTAATATCCATTGTGATTTCTCCTTTTTCATTTCTTATTTTATTTGGGCTTTATCTCTCCTCTTCTTGGTGAGTCTGGCCAGAGGTTTGTCAATTTTGTTTACCTTTTCAAAGAACCAGCTCTTCATTTTATTGATTTTTTCTATTGTTCTTTGAATCTCTATTTTATTGATTTCCTCTCTGATCTTTATGATTTCCTTCCTTCTGCTGACGTTAGCCTTTCTTTGTTCTTCTTTTTCCCGTTCATTAGGTGGTGGGTTAAGCTGTCGATTTGAGATTTTTCTTCTTTTTTGAGGAAAGCCTGTATTGCTATGAGTTTCCCTCTGAACACTGCTTTTGCGGCATCCCATAGATTTTGAGTGGTTCTGTCTTTATTATCATTTGTCTTGAGGTATGTTTTACTTTCTTTCTTGATTTCCTCATTGACCCATTCATTTTTTAGTGGCATGTTGTTTAGTGTCCATGTAGTTTTTTCTCATTTCTTTTCCTGTGATTGATTTCTAGTTTCATGCCATTGTGGTCAAAGGTGATACATGAAATAATTTCTATATTCTCAAATTAGTTGAAGTTAGCTTTGTGTGCCAGTATGTGATCAATCCTTGTGAATGTTCCATGTGCCCTTGAGAAGAATGTATATTCTGATTTTTTTCAATGTCATGTCCTAAAAATGTCACTTAATTCTAACTTTTCTATTGTGTCATTTAGGATCTCTGTTGCATTATTGATTCTCTGTCTAGAGGATCTATCCGTTGATGTGAGTGGAGTGTTCAAGTCTCCTACTATTATTGTATTCCCATCATTTTCTCTTTTTATATCTGTTAGTACTTGCTGTAGGTATCTGGGTACTCCTATATTAGAGGCATATATATTGACCTTTGTAATATCCTCCTCTTGACTGTATACTTTTACCATTAAAGAGTGTCCTTTTTTGTCTTTCTTTATGGTCTTAATTTTAAAGTCTTTTTTGCCTGATATGAGTATTGCAACTCCTGCTTTCCTGTCATGTCCCTTGGCATGAAATATCTTTTCCCATCCCTCACTTTCAATCTTTATGTGTCCTTTGCCCTAAGGTGAGTCTCTTGTAGACAGCAGATTGTAGGTTTTTGCTTTATCCAATCTGCCACTCTTTGTCTTATGATTGGAGTATTCAGTCCACTGAAATTTAAGGTACTTATTGATTGATATGCAATTATCTCCATTTTAAACGTTGTTTTCCAGTTGATTCTCTTACTCCTTTCTTCCTTTATTTTTTTTTCTTTTTTCTTTTGGATGATTTCCATTTATTTTATGCTTGAGTACTTTTCAGTTTTTGTGAATGTAATGTTTGGTTTTGATTTGTGGTTGCCCTGTTTTTTAAATATATTAACCCCTTCCTTTATCTGCTTGCTTTAGCCTGACAGTCATATAGGCTCAAACACATTATTTAAAAAAAAAAGACTCTATTTTCTTACTTTCCTTCCCCACATTCTATGCTTCTGAAGTCTTTTTAACATCTTCATGTTTGTCCTTTTGCTATTCCTTGTGTTTATCATCACTTTTATAGTAGTTTTTTTTTTATTTTTAACTTCTTTTAGATTTGTATGCTGGCTTATTTAAGTGATTGCTTTCCAGTTGTGGTTTCCTCCATCCTATTTCTTCTTACATCTTTTTTTTTTTTTAATTTAGGAAGCCCACTCAGTATTTTTTAGAATGGCTTTATATTGCAGTTCTCTTTTGGCTTTTATTTGTTGGAGAAATTCTTTATTTCCCCTTCTATTTTAAATGATATTCTTGATGGATTGAGTATTCTAGGCTGCAAATTTTTTCCTTTCAGAACTTTAAATATATCTTGCCACTCCCTTCTGACCTATAGTGTCTCTTTAGAGAAATCAGCTGATAGCCTTATGGGGGTTCCCTTATAATTAATGCTTTGTTTTTCTCTTGCTGCCTTTAGAATCCTCTCTTTTAACTTTTGCAGTTTTTATTATAATATGTCCTGGTGTGGGTCCCTCTTGGTTCAACTTGTTTGGGGCCCTCTGTGCTTCCTGTATCTTGATATCAGTTTCCTTTAGATTTGGAAAGTTTTCAGCCATAATTTCTTCAGATATATTTTCAATCCCCTTTTCTTTTTCTTCTCCCTCTGGAATTCCTATTATGCACAGATTGGCCTGCTTTATATTATCCCACAGATCTCTTATATTGCTTTCATGTTTTTTAATTTCATTTTCTGTCCACTGTCCTGATTGGGTAATTTCCATTTTTTTAATCTTCCAAGTCACTAATTTGTTCCTCTACATTATTCATTCTGCTCTTCAGTGTCTTTAGCTCAGTTTTTGTCTATGCAAATGAATTTTCTAATTTTTCTGTGTTCCTCCTTATATTTATTTCCTAGTTCCTTTCTAAAGGAATCTGCATTATTGTTCATATCTGCTCTTAATTTGTTGTTATTCAGCCTTAAGTCTTTCAGTATTTTCACCAACTCCTTTTTGAACACAGTGTCTATCAGATTGCAGAGGTCTGTTTCATTGTTTGCTGCTTTATGTAGATTCCATTGTTCCTTTAACTGGGAATGGTTTCTGAGCTCCTTCATATTGCTTAAGGTTTTCTTTTTCTGTAAATTTAGAGAAGCCACACTTGGAGGGCTACTTCTTCGTAAGAGCACCCCTTTGTATTTTGTGTGTGGGGGGGTACTATTTGTTTCTGTCATGGGAGTTTGAATATTAGCTGTCTCTTTCTTTGGTGTGAACAGGCTGTTATCCCCAGGGTGCTGAGCGTGTTTCCATGGAGAGGGAGGCAATGGGTAGGGCTGCTAGTCAGTGCCTGGTTTGTGGGCTTTTAGCAGTAGCAAGTACCTGCACCCCATCCTCATAGAGCCCATGCATGCATGCACAGGGAGATTCCCATGGCGGTCTGCCCCTCCTTTTCTTGCCCTCCCCAATGATGGTGCCTTGCATCACCTGAGGACCTAGATCTCCTCCCAGGTTCCTCCTGACATGGCATTCCACTCCCCAGCCCATAGCACACTACTCCTCCCACCCATGGCACTCCACTCCTTAGCCCCTCAGGCTGTGCCCACACAGCCAACCCTAGTCTTCGACCCAGAACTGACCTCTGGAATCTAAGTCTCAGTGTCCAGCCACCACCTGACTGTCTCATGCTGTGGTATCTGGGGCAGTGGTGGATTTGATCTGTGCAGCTCGCACTCTACTTTGCCCTCCTCTGTCTAGCTGCTGTGCTTTTCTCGGTGACTTTGAGGTCCCTTCATCATGGCTGATCTCCTGTCAGTTAGTGGCTTCCCAGGATGTGGTTCCTTTTCCCTTTCATAGCTCCTTCTCAGGAATGCTAGTCCTGTCCTGATTTCTTTTTTCTCTCTCTCTCTTCTCCTTTGGTTCTACATATTTATGTGAAGAATTTCTTGCCCTTTTTGGAGGTTTAAGTTCTTCTGCCAGCATTCAGTAGATATTCTGTGTGAGTCATTTTACATTTAGATGTGTTTTTTTTTTTATTTGTTTGTGGGAGAAGTTGAGTGCAACGTCTTACTGCTCCGCCATCTTGATTCACCTCACCAGCTTCCATTTTTTTCTAATTTATCCTCCCATAGTCATAGAAATTTCTCCTCTATCTTTAAACTTGGGACCATCCTTTCTATATTATCAGTTATGGATGAAGACCTAGCTTCTCATATCGCTGCAAATATTAACTACTTGTAATTTTCCCACCACTATATACATCCTGCTACTTGCTTCTGTGCTCATAAGTTCTTACCTTTTTGTTTGTTTCCTGTTACTAGGACCCAATATCTTTGCCTTCATCTAAACTCATTTTTTTCTCCTCACTCAATCCCATTCCCTCTCTTCTATCCTAAGGTCTCAATGATTTTATTCAGCTACATTAATGTTTTGGTACTTCATCATGAATCCTTGCCTCTCTCTACTGGATAATACCCTCAAGCCTACACATAGGCTGTATATGTTCACATCTTAACATTGTACATTTCCTCCTGGGGCCTCTTTTCCCAAATGAAAAAAAAAATAATTGCTTACTCTTCTCTATTTGAATGTGCTCTTCAAACTTGCTATGTTCAAAGACTAAATTGTGTTGCCCTTTATCAAAGCATGTACATAGGCATCACCATTTTTTTTTCTGTTTTACTGTACACAGTTCCTAAAAGATCTTCCTGATTCTGCTTTAGCTCATTTAAGTTTATTACATTGCTGTTAGTCAGAGGAATCCTTTAGCACAATGTCAAGGAGGCTATGTCACTCCTCAAATCAAAGTCTCCTGTAGCTTTCTCTGCAGCTTTTGTTACAAAGAATAACTTAAAATATTCTTTACAGTGGCCTATTCAGGTCCCACTGTCCCTCATGGACTCTGTCCCACTCCATTTCTCCTTTGCTCCCTCTGCTCTAGATGTTCTGACTGTCTTAGTGCCATTTTAGTATTTTTAAATATTTTATTTTGAATACTCTTCTTTCATATAATATATCCATATAATATTTCATATAACATTTCATTCCTTCACTTTCTTCAGGTTTCTACTCAAGTGTCACTTCACCTGGGTCTTTTCTGAGTGCTATATTTAAATTAGAACACACACATTATGAACTCTTAATCCTCTTTATATCATGTACCATTTATTCAAATAATCTGTTTATGTTTTTCATCTTCAGACAAGTCCTTTTCCTATTTTGGGTCTTCATGTATTCAAGTGCCTTACTGGTGCCTGGCACAGAGTATGTTCTCGACATATATTGTTAAATAGATGGATGCAATAATGCTGGGCTTTTTTCAGATTTGCTATTCCTTCCATATCTAGCTCTAAGGAGAAAAAAAATCTTAACTTTCTAGGCTAGTTTTAAACTCTGAAATAAGGGGAAACTATTTAAACCCAGTTAAACTAGCTAATGCAGCTTTATGAACTTTATTGGCACAAAGTACATTTGTCTTCTAGTACTTGACTATCTCATTCTCTTTGGTAACATTTATACACAGTAGGGACTAACAGCAGAAAATGTACACAGTATCAGAAAGGGGAAGAAAAATGGGAGCATTGAGAACATGCTTATTAGAGGGTAAATAATGGTGGAGAATAGAATGTCCACAAAGTAAAAGTCAAAGTCCGCAGCAGTCTGAGTTTTTTGGTACAAATTCCTTGAGGGTTATTAAACTTTAAAACACACTACCCATTTGAGGAGATATCTATTACAAAATTTTATTTAAATATATGAAATAGGAGTTCCTGTCATGGCTCAGCAGAAATGAATCTGACTAGAATCCATGAGGACGCAGGTTCGATCCCTGGCCTTGCTCAGTGGATTAAGGATCTGGCATTGCTGTCAGCTGTGTTGTACGTCACAGATGCAGCTTGGGTCCCACATTGCTGTGGCTGTGGTAGGTCAGCAGCTACAGTTCTGATTCGACCCCTAGCCTGGGAACCTCCATATGTCTGGGCGTAGCCCTAAGCAAACTATATATATATATATATATATATATATATATATATATCCTTTATCTTATTATTTCATATCTATATATAGATATATAGATATATATCCTTTATCTTATTATTTCACACACATATATATATAGTCTTTCTCCGCAGTAACTGCAGTAACTTCAACCTACATGCTTTGCATTTAAATTGCACTAACTTCAATCTATATGCTTTGGATTTAAACTGTGGTAACTTCAATCTATATGCTTTGATTTCTTCTTGAACTAAGGTGAATAACTAAGGTGTAAACTTAACTGGATCTCTCCTATGTGTCACAAAATCACCACTGAATTTCTTTCTCACCTGGCTACCTTTTTCTATATAAATTTCTATAGCAATTACAACTAAAGTTATATACAGGTGTTAGAAAACCAGAGTATCACTGTTTTTTCCATTTGTAGCATAGGTACAACAACAAGTTTAGATATCACTATGTAATGATTTATATTCAAATAAACATCTATGTCCGTAAAGCATCTTTTGTTTCATTCTTAAAACTTTTTTCTTTTGTAATAACATATTTGAATATCAGAAGAACATATTTCTCAAAATAAAAGCCAAAGTTAGAGTTAATATTTAGTCAGTAGAAAGAGCTCCCAAAGCCAAACCCTAGAAATAACAGACAGCAGTCCTTGACTTAAGATGATTTGACGTCCAATACTCGACTTCACAATGGTGCAAAGGCACAGCTCATTCAGTAGAAGCCATACTTTAAATTTTGAATTTTGGTCTTTTCCTCAGCTAGCAATATGGAATACATACTCTCTAGCGATGCTGAAAAGCAGCAGTTAGTCAAAGCTACCAGTTAGCTTTGTGATGCAAGGGCAATAACCAATACGCTACAACCATCTTGTACTCACACACCCATTCTATTTTTTGCTTTCAAGACAGTATTAAATTAGGAGTTTCCAATTAAGATATATACACCACTACATATAAAACAGGCAATTAACAATGACCTATTGTATAGCAGAGGGAACTCTACCCAAGATCTTTTTTTTTTAATAATGTATTGTTGTTTTACAATGTGCCAATTTCTGTTGTACAGCAAGCAACTAGGTTTTATATATATATCATTTATATATGTATATATATCTATATATATGAAATTGTTTTAATATTATTTTCCATGATGGCGCATCCCAGGAGAGAGGATATAGTTCCCTGTGCTGTACAGTAGGGCCTTATTACTTATCCATTCTAAATGCAATATTTTGCATTCACTAACCCCAGACTCCCCAGTCCATCCCACTCCCTCCCCCCTCTCCCTTGGCAAGCACAAGTCTATTCTCTATGTCTGTAATTCTGTTTCTGTTTTGTAGATAGGTTCATTTGTGCCATATTTTAGGTTCACGTATAAATGGTATCATATGGTATTTGTCTCTTTCTGACTTACTTCACTTAGTATGAGTCTCTACTTCCATCCATGTTGTGCAAATGGCATTATATCACTATTTTATGACTTAATAGTATTCCATTGTATACATGTACATCTTCCTTTTTAAAATCTTTTTTTTTATTAAAGTAGAGTTGATTTACAGTGTTGTGCCATTTTCTGCTCTACAGCATAGTGACCCTTTCATCTATCGATGGACATTTAGGTTGTTTCTATGCCTTGGCTATTATGAATAGTGCTGCTATGAGCACGGGGGTGCAGGTATCTTTTTGAACCATAGTTTTGTCTGGATATATACCCAGGAGTGGGACTGTTGGATCATGTAGTAGTTCTGTTTTTAGTTTTTTGAGGAATCTTCATACTGTTTTCCATAGTCTTTTGCCCTTTTTTCGTTTGGGTTGTTTGTTTTGTTATTGTTGTGTGTGCTTTTTTTCCCCCCTTCTTTCTCTGGGGTCAGAAGCATCTAGAGAAAATATTATGAGGGTTTTCTTTTATTTATTAAAATTTTTCTTTTATTTAATAATAACATGGTTTTACCTTCTCAATTACTATTTTTTAATGAGTATTTATTAAATGTAAATTTATATGCTTGATTCTCTGCTTATTGCTCAGAATATAACTGTGAGCTGGAAGTAATATGTCTGTCCTTGGGCCCAAAGTGATCAAATCCTAGTGAGGAATAGTGTTAGCTGAAGCACTAAGAGTAAGATGATATTGAATGTATTGAGATAGCAGCCACAGATAATAGATCAATTATATAATTAATTGTTGCTGGAGAAAATGTGAAAGGAATGAGAAACTTAAATAAATTGATGTTTTTATTGCCAACAGTTTCATTTTGAGAAATTTAAATAAATTAAGGTCATATTACTCTGACATTATTTCAGTTACTCCACTTTGCAGATATGATCGAGGAGGCAGCTGTAATTGCTTGAGTGTCATCATGACATTATAACAGAGGAAGAACAAAACTAAAACCATGTTGGAACTGCCTCCCCATTCATTAGTTTATATACTCTATTACACTAGCCCTGCATATAAAGAGTTAAACATTAGAGAAATGTTGCTTGTGCCCAAGTAGCTCATTAAGTTCCCTGAAGAAAGTTCCCATCCCATGATTCCAAGCTAGTTATGGCTACTACTTGTTATAGATATGCTTGCTTTCAGGCCAGAAGCTTTGCTAATAAGCACAATAAAAATAACTGTTAACAATTTGAAGTTTTTGCAGATTTGAGACCTAGCCTACATAAGCAAGCAGAAGAATAAAGAAATATTATGCTTCCCTTGAAAGCCAGGAAACTCCTAGAAGTCTGAATTCTGCTTTTACTCTTTGATCTTGAACCCTTCAGCTTCCTCTTTCCCTTAGCATAAAAGAGGCCTAAATTTTACTCTGAGTTAGAATGGTTCTTTAGGACACTAGTGCCTATCTTCTCAGTTTGCTGGCTTTTTGAAAGTTGCTGTTCCTTGCCCTAATACCTTGTCTCTTGACTTTCTGGCCTGTTGTGCAGAGAGCAATATGAACTTGGACTCAGTAACAACATGGCTGATGGTTTCCCCAGAACAGGTGATCCATGAGAGAAAGCAAGGTCATGAAGTCTACTATGATCAAGCCTCAGAAGAGATGCACCATCACTTCTGTAACATCTATTGGTTACACGGCCCTATTTAATGTGAGAGAGGACAGCTTAAGGAGGTGGATACTGTGAGGTAAAAGTCACCCGGAATCATCTTGGAAGTTGGCTACCATATTCAGAATCATTTCGTTTACTCTTTGAGATATTTTCCATTTAAAATCTGTTTTACTTAGAATGACTGATGATCAGATTCAATATATTTTCGAATCTGTGTAACAGATGCTATTTTGTCTCTAATTAGATAAGTTCTTCTAAAGCCTTAAGGTAAGACCCTCAGAACTAAATACTCATTGTAATTATTATGTGATCAAAGATATTAAAAGTCTGTGTCTATTTTGGAAATTAATAGGTTGTCTTTTCTCCCTGATGTTAGCATGTATTCATGTAATGCATTTGAAGTTAAAAATATCTTTAATTTAGAGATTGCTTTTTTCTGCCCTTTTATATATGAGTTTTCTAATATCCAAAGACACTGACTTACTAAGGTTGCAAAATTTGGAATAAAATCCCGATATCATGACCCCTAATCCTTTTTCTTTCCTTTACAACTTGCTAGCAGCTGAACAGTTTTCAACAATTTCATGTCAGTAAAATAAAGTATTCATAAATTTAGCATTAGAGATTTGCACTCTATTTAAAATGGAGCACTTCACAATGCCAATAGCTATAAACTATTCTTGTATGATTTCCTTCTTTTCGTTAGGCTGGAGTTTCAGATCAGCATTTCAAAGACCTAAAACAATGAAATAAGACTCCCCTCAGAGAAAAAACAAAAACGGTGGAACTGTATGAGAAAACCTCAATTTTAGAAGTGTGTTGATTTCAAAGTTTTGACAACTGGAGTTCCCGTCGTGGCTCAGTGGTTAACGAATCTGACTAGGAACCATGAGGTTGCGGGTTCGATCCTTGGCATTGCTCAGTGGGTTAAGGATCTGGCGTTGCCGTGAGTTGTGGTGTAGGTTGCAGATGCAGCTCGGATCCCGCGTTGCTGTGGCTGTGGCGTAGACCGGCAGCTACAGCTCCTGTTAGACACCTAGCCTGGGAACATCCATATGCCATGGGTGCGGCCCTAGATAAGGCAAAAAGACAAAAAACAAACAAATAAACAAAGTTTTGACCAGGAAGTAAAATTTTAGGAATCTATCTGTATAATTCATGTGTTGTTTGACATGACGTACTGAACAAATAACAGGACTACAGAATCATTAAATTTAAAAACACACATATATGATTCTTTCAGTCCTTAGTATCTACTTAGCAATCTATGTTTCCAAATATATTTATTCCCTTTTAAATAAAAATGATTTTCCTTCTTCCAAACCAGCTAATTGTTGCTAGAAGAAGTACACCAACGGGTGGACTCCCTTTAGGAGTTGTGAATCAATTATAAAACGGAAATTAATTTATCAGTGGAAAAAATAATGCAGATATAATAGTAGATCAAGTATTAGAATGTATTATTTGCTTGGTTGTTGGCATATGACACATTTTGTGATTCTTTAGCACTTGCTCTGTTCTTGATTTTTTTCTTTATTATAAGGTTTAAAAACAGGGAAAAATGCCACAAAGCTAAATAAAATACTAATACATATATAGCTTGGTTTTTAATTGATTGTCTCATAAAAATAACTGCCCTGCAGTAGCATATCTGTAAAATGATCATAGTGTAAATAAACAAAAACAATGGCCTTAGAGTTCCCAAAGGAAATGTTTTGTAAAAAGGAACATAAACTTGTGTTTATGTTCTGTTTATAGTCAGAATTTAGTATTTAACTTTAGTGTTCAGACCAAATATATCATAACGCAGCTCTTTTTTAGTATAAATTTTTGTTTTAGAACACCTTTTAGATTTACAAAACAACTGAATACATAGGCAAAGTCACACTTTATTCAGGTTTCCTTGCTTTAATATTAGGAGGAAACCACAGGAGTAAAGATCAACACTTTTTAAAAGCATATATGTAACTGACTGATCAATGTTTTAATATCTCATTCTATTCATTATGAGTTCAACTTTATGTTTTCATGACATCACAAATTCATACAGTATTATTACTTGTGTGTGTGGGATTAACTTGATGTTTGGAAGTACAGATGTCTACAGATAAGTTTGATAAAATGTGTAGGATTTTTGTATATATGGTAATAAAAACAAGTTTAAATAAAATACATAAGCTTTCTTATTAAGTTTTGGAACCTGAAGCTCTCAAAATTATATTAAACTTCATGACTGTAACATATATGCCACTTCCATCTTTATTGTAAATCTATATATACTTGTTATTTTTCACTGCTTGTGGAGAAGCTAACAAGATATATAGCTTTGCACAGTGGCAGTATCGTAGCCAATGAGGTTTATCCGAGGCGCAGTTATTGCTAATTGAAGCTAACAAGATATATGAAACATAAGTGCCTTTATGAAGTATAATAAAAATGTGAAATATACTTAACATTATGTTTTAGTTGTCATATGAATTAATAATATGTAAGGTAGGAAAATGAGTTTAATTTTTTATTTTTGGTTGAATCTGTTATCCTCAGAGTATTACTGTAAAAGAATAAGATACCTAGGAATAAATCTACCTAAAGAGACAAAAGACCTATACTCTGAAAAGTGTAAGATGCTGATGAAAGTAATTAAAGAAGACACATACAGATGGAAAGACATACCATGCTCTTGGACTGGAAGAATCAATATTGTCAAAATGAGTATACTACCCAAGGCAATCTACAAATTAAATGCAATCCCCAACAAAATACCAATGGCATTTTTCACACAACCAGATTTTTTTTTTTTAATTTGTATGGAAACACAAAAGATCTTGAATAGCCAAATCAATCCCTGAGAAAGAAAAACGGAGCTGGAGGAATCAAGCTTGCTGAGTTGAGACTGTACTACAAAGCTATAATCATCAAAATAATATGATACAAGCACAAAAACAAAAATATAGATCAATGAAACAGGATAGAAAGCCCAGGCATCTATGGCCAATAATAAACCCAAGCACCTATGGCCAATTAATCTATGACAAAGAAGGCAAGAATATACAATGGGTAAAAGAAAGTTCCTCAATAAGTGTTGCTGGGAAAGCTGGACAGTTAAATGTAAAAGAAGGAAGTTTTAGCACTAACACCATAAACAAAAAATAAACTCAAAATGGATTAAAGACTTAAATCTAAGACAAGATACTATAAAAATCTTACAGGAAAACACAGGCCTAACACTCTCTGATATAAACTGCAGCAATATCTTCTAAGATCCACCTTCTTGGGTCATTACCTTAGAATAAATAAAATTAAATAAAATATAAAAATAAACAAATAGGACCTAATTAAACTTAAAACTTTTTGGATAGCAAAGGAAAACATAAACAAAACAAAGAGCCCACAGAAAGGGAGAAAATATTTGCAAATGAAACAACTGACAAGGGATTAATCTCCAAAATATATATACAATTCCTAGAGCTCAATATCAAAAAAAAAAACCTAATTAAAAAATGAGCAGGTCTAAATAGACATTTCTCCAAAGAAGACATTCAGATGACCAAAAAACACGTGAAAAGATGCTCAATATCACTAATTATTATAGAAATGCAAATCAAAACTACTATGACATACCTTATACCAGTCAGAATGGCCATCATCAAAAAGTCTACAAACAATAAATGCTGGAGAGGGTGTGGAGAAAAGGGAACCCTCTTACCCTGTTGGTGGGAATGTAAATTGGTTCAACCATATGGAAAAGAGTACGGATATTCCTTAAAAACTAAAAATGGAACTACCATATGATAAAGCAATCTCAATGCTGGGCATCTATCAGGAGAGAAGCATAATTTGAAAAGATGCATGCACCCCAATGTTCATTGCAACACAATGGCCAAGACATGGAAGCAACCTAGACTCTGTCAACAGAGGAACGGATAAGGAAGATGTGGTATATATACACAATGGAATATTACTCAGCCACAAAAAGAATGAAACAATGCCTTTTGTAGCAACATGGATGCACCTGGAAACTATCATACTAAGTGAAGCTAGACAGTGAAAGATAAATACTATACAATATCACTTATATGTGGAATCATAATAAAGGATGCAAATGAATTTATCTGCAGAACAAAACCAGACTCACAGACTTTGAAAAACTTATGGTTACCCCAGCTGACAGGTATGTGTGGAGGGGGATGGACTGGCGGTTTGAGATTGGCATATGCACACTGAAGTATATGGGATGATTGGCCAACAAGGAAATGCTGTAAAGCACAGAAAGCTCTAATATTCTGTAATAATCTACGTGGGAAAAGAATCTAAAAAGAGAACAGATATGGGTATATGTATGACTGGATCACTTTGTTGTACAGCAGAAATTACCACAACCTTGTTAATTAACTATACTTCAATAAAACTTAAAAATAAAAAAGTTAAAAAAGAACAAAGCTACTGTATGAAATTGTTGATCTCAAACAGACCGATAGTTATTTCTCTAGCAAAAATAGGTTCATTTTCAGGAGTTCCCTTTCTGACTCAATGGTAATGAAC
This sequence comes from Catagonus wagneri, assembly GCA_004024745.2. Lineage (NCBI taxonomy): Eukaryota > Metazoa > Chordata > Mammalia > Artiodactyla > Tayassuidae > Catagonus > Catagonus wagneri. The sequence goes on from PVHT021183528.1 coordinate 7,698,295, forward strand.
CAAACCAGTATCCATGAGGATATGGGTTCGATCCCTAGCCTTGATCAGTGGGTTAAAGATCTGGTGTTGCTGTGAGCTGCGGCATAGGTCACAGACGTGCCTCAGATCTGTGTTGCTGTGGCTGTGGCATAGGCCAGCAGCTGCAGCTCCAATTCAACTCCTAGCCTGGGAACATCCATATTATGTGGGTGTGGCCCTAAAAAGAAAAAAAAATAGGTTCATTTCAGATCAGCAAAGAATTGCAATTTATGGTTTGCAACCATGGTAAGACACGTACATTTCCCCACCAAAGATGGAGAGGAGAACTCTCTTATAGAGGAGAAATTAAAGTTCAAAGTGCTATTAGTAAACAGAGTCCATGACTTTGTCACTGGCTAAGTTGTGACTGTCTCTCATTAGCTCTTGCAGGACAGAAAAGGAAGTCTTCTTCCTGTTGAGCTCTGCTATCATCATATGGTTTGAGAGCTCCCAGTTCTGACTCTACTCCCCTGACTCTATTTAATAGAGGTTTATGTTTATCAAGTCCATGATGTCTTCCTGTGAAGAGGATCGAGAAGGAGCACAAAGAAACAAATCATTCACATATTGTACCAAAGAGGAACCTCAGGGATCTTTGTATCATCCAGATCAGTCTTCTGAATTTGGGTGAAATAAGAACTCTTAGTAAAACCTTGAGGGATTGCTGTCAAGTGAATTGTTTTTCTTCCCAAGTGAAGGCAAAAGGTATTGGCAAGCTTCACCAACTGTAATACTTAAGACCACAACACATAAATCCATTACAGTAAAGGATTTGCTTCCAGAGGGGAATGGACGTTGATAGTGTGTGAGGATTAGCAACAAGAGGGTATAGAGGGATAACAACATTGGTTATTGCTCTGAGGTTCTGGACAAAGCTCCACCTTCAGCCCATCATGGCTCAGTGGAAATGAGTCTGACTAGTATCCACGAGGATGCAGGTTCTCTCCCTGGCCTCACTCAGTGGGTTAAGTATCCAGTGTTGCCATGAAGTGTGGTGTAGGTTGCAGATGCAGCTCAGGTCTGGCATTGCTGTGGGTGTGGCATAGGCCAGTGGCTTCAGCTCCAATTAGACCCCTAGCCTAGTAACCTCCACATATCATGGGCGTGGCCAAAAAACAAAACAAAACAAAAAACCTCCCAAATCCCCCCCAAAACCCCTTTAATACAAGAGCTACCTAGAAACCAGTATTAAAGAACAAATAAGGGATGATAATGTACCTGGTGATCAGAAACAGTAGGAAGGTCTCACTCCCAGAGCTGAGGGACTAGAGAACAAAGTGTCCCTGTTCCAAGGGTGAGCTGCAGCCTGGGGGATGTCAGCCTGGAGCTGTGGTCTTCAGGAATGAAACTAAGATGTAGAGAAGAGACACTGAAGCAGGGAATGGGAAAGAAACCTTAAGAACGGCCTTTCCCATCTTCTGATCTCTGCCAGTGCTTCCTACTGCTTAATTCAACCAAACCATCAAGGAGTAGAGTGGGACACCATCAGGTGGCTCAGCCTCCAGGGACACAGGAGAGGAGAGGAATACAGAGATAGGGAGGCAAACAAAACAAAACAAAACAAAACAAAAGTTCACCAACCAACCAAACAAAACCCATATCCAAACATTCACTGATGAGGTTAAGGGAAAAAACATGAAACTCCCACAGCCCGCTGTGCAGTTTCATGGGACTTTGTCCAGTTTCCTTCAGATTCTATCATTATGTTTTTAGGTTCTGAGTCAGCTTCTGTTTCTTCAGAGGCTTTCCTTTCACCACTTCCCTCAAGTGTCATATTTTAGAAGCCCACCCTGAATCACTCTTAAAGATACAATTAGCAATTTGTGCAGAAAAGGAGAAGGGAAAAGAGGAAAAGGGGGTAGAGGAGGAGGAAGAGAAGGAGGGGGCAGCCCAGAGGGAGAGGGAGGGAAAGGGGGAAGGTGAAGGAAAAGAAAAGACTCAAAGATGGAAAGAACATAAAGGAAGCCTTTCTTGATATTGCTCACGCTTGCCCATTTCTCTTTTTTAATATACTATAGCTTCTATGTGCTTAGAGAAGAATTACATGTCAAAGCAGATGTTCAGGAAGATTTCAGTTATTTCTTCTTTTTCTCATTTTTGGAACTCTCTTGTTTACTTTTTTCCACTGAAGACCACCTTGGATGAGTTTCATAAGCTTTCTTGTAACATTTCTTAGATCTTGTTCTAATATCCACTGACATCTGATCTTATGGAGAAGTCTGAAGTAAGCTTTATTTCTCTGGAGAACGATCCACTATTATTTCTGGGTAAAATTTAAGATTCTTTCTTTCCTTGAATTCAGTAATTTCATCAAGATTAAATTTAGTCTTTTTAACTACTTCTATTCTTTAACTTTTTTTCACAATGTCTTTTCAATTGAAGATTGTTTATGTATATGTGTATGATTTTTTTCTAACAGGTTGTAAATATACTTTGTCCCTTTTTTCTTCCCTTACAAATTATCTTCAGAGCTCCCTTCATGGCTCAGTGGAAAGGAATCTAGCATCCATGAGGACATAGGTTCGATCCCTGGCCTTCCTCACTGGGTTAAGTATCCGGCATTGCTGTGAGCTGTGGTGTAGGTCATAGACACGGCTCGGATCTGGCATTGCTGTGGCTGTGGCACAGGCCAGTGGCTACATATGCCAGGCACCTCCATATGCCGAGGGTGGGGCCCTAAAAAATAATCATCATCATATATATATTTGATTTTTGTTGATTTTTTTTCTGTATGTTTTTTTCTCTAAATCATGCTTATGTTTCAACTCTTTTTATGCATTCTGTAGTTTATTCCAGATACTTCTTTAATGCTCATGATGGGGAGAGGCTGCCTGTGGGCTAGTGCAACAGAGTAGAGGGCTTGAGTCTATGAAAAGATACATGCAGGAGTCTGTCAGGACAAAAGATATACGGAAATATCAACAAACAAACAAACGAACAAATGAACACATAAGAAGAACCCATTAAAAGGATCAGACTTTAGCATTTGCTAAAGTCAAGAAAGAGCAAAGCCAAACTTGTCAAGCAAAAAACTGGGGGGTCTTTCTGACATCCTTGCTCTAGCCTATATAGTCTTTCTTCCAAACCTGGAAGCAAAAATTTTATTTAATTGACACATCTTGATAATTTGACAAGCATTTATACTATCTGACATTTAGGTCAGAGTAAATTTTCTAGGAAGTAATTAAATGTCCTTTCTGATGAAATCATCAAAACTCTAATTCAAAATTTAAGTCCTCTCCTTAATATATTATAATTAAGCATCTGTTCTAAATTATCTGAGTTTCACATCTACATTACTGTTCGCTAGATTTGGATTATTTTTTTACTATTTTTTCATTATTCAGAGAATAGATAGCCTATAGTACTGGTAATTAGGCTAATTATTATGTCTATTGCTCCATAATTTTTGATCTCTTAAATATACAAATATTTAAAAATTTATTGGTCATATGAACAAGATCTACCTATTGTTTTTTCTATCTTCAATCAATAATACACCTGCCTGCTTTAAAATTATAGCTGATATTTACATAATATCTAATATATGTCAAGAACTTTTGTTATGTTCCTTATAGTTAATCCTTGCAACAATCCTATGAGGTTGGATCTAGGAGCATTTGCATTTTATATATGAGGATTTAAGGCTCAGCAAGGTTTATTATTTCTTCCCAGTCACGTAGCTCATAAAAGTTAGACCCAGGATTTAGGCCCTGACAGGCTGGCTCCAAAATTGTCCTTTCAGTTAATATATTATTCCTTTTTAAGGCATGAAAACAGTAGAAAATGAGGTCTAAAAATAATCTACATTAAAATCAGCAGAAGTCTTCTGTGAAAGGTGAATTCCTGAGCTCATCTGCTTCCATATATGTTTAATAATCTTGTAAACATGAAGTGCAGGTGAGTATAAGAGACTAACTGTTCAAAACCAGTGAAATAGCTATTTTTATAATATGTATATTTTTAAATAAATTTAGAGCTGAGAAGATACCCTTGATTTCAAACTACTTGGTAACACTCTAATTTTCTTTGCTTGTGATAGCTTTTATGCTAATTGAAATGATTTCTGTCTTCAAAAATCCTGAGGAGTATACTTATATCTTATCTGCCAATTACACAAAATGTCAAAAAACTAATATATTATCCTACAAGACTGTGTCAGTTAAAAAAGTCTTTGACTAAAACTAAAAGAAAATCCATCAGTGGTTGAAATTAACAAAAAAATTATTTTCAAATCAAAGTCTTTATTTCCCCCACGCCTTCCTTACCATGTAAATTTTGGTACTTATACTTTTCACTTCATGTGTTTAAGATGGCAACTAGACCTTGAGACTCATAATCACATTTAATGCAGGAAAAGGGGGAGAAATAGAAAGAAAAAATTCAAATAAAAATCAAGGATCCTCAACTGCTTCATATCATCCTAAACTGTTTTGTGGACCTCCTTTGTTGGCAGGTAGCTGGTAAAGAATTTGTATTTATGTGTTTAGTCAACTCCTGTAACTATCCACTAACCACACTCATTGTTTTCCCCTATGCACACAACTTATTATTTCCTTTCCTAGGGAAGAATGACTCTAAGTCTCATCCGATGATAGCATATGTCTTGAAATTGGAATCCGTTACATGTGGATGTTGTTTCTTAGGGTCTAATAACCAGTAACTATATATATATATATATATATATATATATATCTTCAGCTAACTCACACAGTATACAGTGGTACCAAAGGAAGAGGAAACAAGGCATTTATTTCAAAAGGGTAAATGGGAGACCCTGAAGTAATCACTCATCTGTAGCACAAATCAATGTTAGTTGATGTAAATGTGAGGAAAATCTCATTAGGTCAATATGAAAGCCCTGCTTTCGCTTTTGGAAGAATCCTACTTAAGTGTTACAACTCATTGTCACTTCCAAGTGGGTCAAGGGGAAGGACACTCTTCTGGCAGGCTGCATAGATTTTTCAATCCATTTTGAGTTGGTAGAAACTGAGGTCATATACATTACTTTAGGGACAGAACAATCACATACTGTTGCAAACTATACCTGAGGTTCCATACTGATAAAAAAGTTCCCTCAAAACTTTCAAAGATGACCTAATAGCTGGAATCATGAGTATGTCTCTAAACATAGCCGGGATCTTTTTTTTTTTTTTTTTTTTTTTTGCCTTTTCTAGGGCTACACTCGCAGCATATGGAGGTTCCCAGGCTAGGGGTCAAATCAGAGCTGCAGCTGTCGGCCTACTCCACAGCCAAAGCAACAAAGGATCTGAGCCACATCTGCAACCTACACCACAGCTCACGGCAAAGCCAGATCCTTAACCCACTGAGCAAGGCCAGGGATCGAACCCGCAACCTCATGGTTCCCAGTCGGATTCGTTAACTACTGAGCCATGACGGGAACTCCCATAGTCAGGATCTTACATAGATCTAGTCTTTAAGTCTGAAGGGCTCTGCAATCTGCCTATTAGCCTGTATGTTAAGGCTTCTACCATGACCACACCATTTCACTTTTCCACTATAAACAATATTTTTGTTGTTACACTCTACCTTTTGATTTGACAAAACAATCTAAATGAAAGGTGCTAAGAAGAGTTTAAGGTGTCAATTTATATATATTTTTCAAGATGCCACTTGACATTCTCAACTTCTAATAGAATCAGTACATATGGAAACATGTAGCTTTTTCAATCTGGCAAGGCTCTGAGCTAGAGAATTCTCTATTTCATACTATAAGCAGAGATCGTTTCTATTTGCAAAACCAATTTTATTTCCTGATATCTCCCCTGGCAGTCAGATTAATTCTATTAGTTCATTCATCTCTTCTAGGACTTTACTGACAACTGCCATAAATTAGCAAAATCATATTGGTAAATTTTTGAACAAATTGTTATTATTGTTTTGTTTTATACTATTCCATCTACATTATGATGTCACTGAGTATGTACTCTATATCCCAATGAACACAGTAGGTAATTTTGAACAACTATTTTTCCATCACATAACAGGGGGATGAATAATTTTCCAACATGAAATGGGTATGGACTCATTTATACAGAGTAAGCCACAGTATCATTCGTCTCACTGCCCAGGACATTTTGAACATCTTCCTGTAGTTTGGGAAATTTTCTACCTTATCTCCCCAAAGTAGAAACTAGAACATATGCTTCTCCAGGTTTCTTTGTAGCTTGGGCAATAACAGGTGATACCCTTGAGCAATGTCAAGAAACAGGAACAGTGCAGAAGGAAGGTGGAAACAGAAGCTTTCCAATTCTCAAGACATCAGTGGTTACAACATCACATTCATAATGCAGAGTAGCTTTGTTGCTTGTGGCAGGAGCAGCTGTTGAAGATTTTGTTCACAGCAAGAATATAGACACTACTGGAGCTTCCTGGCTACTGCATTCACAGTAGCAGCAACAAAGGCATTGATGACCTCCTGCTGATTATGCAAAGTAGTAAAGCATAATTCCTAAAAACCTAGCTTCAAGCATGTTTCTCCAACCCTCCCAATATTCCAGTGAGGTAATTCCCTTCCTTTTGTTGCACCCCTTTTCTACTTTCTCCCTTCCTCTGTCAGCCCCAGGTTGCTTAAAATTAAGGACACTGACATACAGAAAGTCAGTACATTCTAATGAAATGCATGCTTGGGAGCACCAAACATGACTAAATAAAAATATAGATGTGAGTATGAATTTATTATATGATCATAAAATGTGTGTGCTTATATGTATACATTTGTGTATATATTATTAATTAATTGTAGTAAATGCCATTTAGCTTCTGTTTCACAATATATACACAGAGATACACATGTGTGCATATACACATTACCACAAAGAACATGAAACTCATTAATCACTGGCAATTTGTTTAGAGGGATGGCAATATTTTGTCTTCTTAAGCTAGAACATCCTGTTCAAAATAAGTTATTTTTACTACCTCTTTTTTCTCACTCCATTTATTCTTGCAAAATACTTAAGAAAAAATAAAATTTCTCTGTCAAAGCAAAAATATAACGATGAAATTTATGGTTAAAGATAGTTTAAAAGAATTGATACAAACAAAAATTCTTGCTAAAATAGAAATGAAAATTTTATTTTAAATAGCTGAACTCGACTTATTAGTGCCTTCACTTTTTTCACAAGGCAATCAAAGTAGCTAGAGATACGGCAGACGTGTGTATGTATTATACACTATAGCATATGGATAACCATAAAGTCTCACATATGTGTATGTGTAAAAAACAATTAAATATATTCACTTCACATATAAATATGTAGGTAACTCTGCCTTTGTGTGTGTGTGTGTGTGTGTGTGTGAGTCAGAAGGAATGTGGAAACTTCTGGAGGTGTTTCACATAATTATTAATTTTATCTTTTTTTATTTTTACTTTTTTATTTACTTTTTATTTATTTATTTTTTTGTCTTTTGTCATTTTAGGCCCGCACCGCAGCATGTGGAGGTTCCCAGGCTACGGGTGTAATCGGAGCTGTAGTTGCCAGCCTACTCCAGAGTCACAGCAACGCCAAATCCGAGTCGTGTCTGCAAACTACACAACAGCTCATGGCAACGCCAGATGGTTAACCCACGGAGCAAAGCCAGGGGTGGAACCCGCAACCTCATGGTTCCTAGTTGGATTCGTTAACCTCTGTTCCACGACAGGAACTCCTTAATTTTATCTTATATTGATTATTTGTCAGAATTGTCAGAATTCTCTATTTAGCCTACTGATAAGAAAGCTAAGAAAAGAAGTTCTATATCCTTTCTTAAAATGAACTAAACAAATATTACAAATCAATTTGATTTTCAAGCATTAATACCACAGAATATCTGTAACTTTAGCCAAATTTTAAATGTAGCCGAATGTTTTTCCTTAGTAACTACAAATTTCCATCATACAAATATTGCATTTTTCTACACTTGTGAAATTAACACAATCAATGATATTTAAAACACTGTATTAATTACTTCATTAAAAATTTCCCCTTGGAGTTCCTGTCATGGCTCAGTGGTTAACGAATCCGCCTAGGAACCATGAGGTTGTGGGTTCGATCCCTGGCCTTGCTCAGTGGGTTAAGGATCAGGCGTTGCCGTGAGCTGTGGTGTAGGTTGCAGACGCTGTTCAGATCCCATGTCACTGTGGTTCTGGCGTAGGCCAGCGGCTATAGCTCCTGTTAGACTCCTAGCCCGGGAAACTCCATATGCCACGGGTGCAGCCCTAGATAAGGCAAAAAGCCAAAAAAAAAAAATTTCCCCGTTTCAAGAACTAGATATCCTTGCTTGGATGTGCTTCAGGCATCTCACCAAAAATAACCTCAACGTTTTTCTACCCTGGCCTCCACTGAATTTCCATATTTTGGTTAATAAATTTATCTTTCACATAGTCCTCCAAGCCAGATGCTTGGAAATTATCTCTATTTCTTCCTACTGCTCTTATTTAATATTCAAATTTATTGGTGGAGAGTTAATAAGGTTGTGTCCAAGGATATTTACAGAGACTCCATTCTATTTGTTTCTAGAGAGGGCATTGATAATGCATTCTCTTTGTACTAGTAGGATGTATAAATGTTGGTGTTAAAGCTTAATATTTTTCAGGAGAAAGGTAGAAAATTTTACTCATCTATATGTGGTGCATAAAAACATTTACTTGTATAAATATTTTATTCAAATTAGGGCAATGCAAATCAAAACTACTATGAGGTACCACCTCAGACCGGTCAGAATGACCATCATTAACATGTCCACGAAAGACAAATGCTGGAGAGGGTGTGGATAAAAGTGTACCCTCCTGAGCTTTTGGTGGGAATGTAAATTGGTACAACCACTATCAAAAAACAGCATGGAGGTACCTCAGAAAACTAAATATAGAACTACCATATGACCTAGAAATCCCACTTCTGGGCATATATCCACACAAAACTTTCCTTGAAAAAGATACATGCATCCATATGTTCATTGCAGCACTATTCACAATAGCTAAGATGTGGAAACAACCCAAATGTCCATCAAGAGATGAATGAATTAAGAAGATGTGGTATATAACACAGTGGAATACTACTCAGCATAAAAAGAACAAAATAATGCCATTTTCAGCAACATGGATGGAACCAGAGACTCTCATACCATGTGAAGTCAGTCAGAAAGAGAAAGACAAATACCATATGATATCACATATCTGGAAGCTAATATAGGGCACAAATGAAACTTTCCATAGAAAAGAAAATCATGGACTTGGAGAACAGACTTGTGGTTGCCAAGGGGCAGGGGGATGGACTGGGAGTCTGGGATGAATAGATTCAAACTATTGCATTTGGAGTGGATAAGCAATGACATCCTGTTGTATAGCACAGGGAACTATATCTACTCACTTATGATGGAACGTGAAGGAGGATACTGTGAGAAAAAGAATGTATATATACATATATATATATATATGTATGACTTGGTCACTTTCCCTTTTTTTTTTTTGCCTTATCTAGGGCCGCACCCGCGGCATGTGGAGGTTCCCAGGCTAGGGGTCTAACAGGAGCTGTCGTTGCTGGCCTTTGCCACAGCCACAGCAACGCGGGATCCGAGCTGCGTTTGCAACCTACACCACAACTCACTGCAAAGCTGGATCCTTAACCCACTGAACAAGGCCAGGGATTGAACCCAGAACCTTATGGTTCCTAGTCGGATTCGTTAATCACTGAGCCACAACGGGAAATCCTTGGTCACTTTCCTGTACAGCAGAAATTGACATAAAATTGTAAACCAACCATAACGGAAAAAATAAAAATCATTATAAAACTAAATAAATATTTTATTTATTGGCATCCAGACTCCACTGTTGGGGTCCTAATCTTACTCATATACCTTTTATGATAAATTCATTAACTGAATCAGTAAGACTGAGCTCCTTAACTCAGTAACTTGGAACATTGTTAGGATGTCACATATGAGGTCTTAAAATATTGGTGTTTTCCCAAAAGATCCTGGGGGAAAATTGAGTAGTATTTGATTATTTCTGATTCCATTATTGAAAACATCATATGTTCACAATCTATCAAACCTATGGCCAAATACAATTTGATCCTCTTGATACTTTATATTTCTGTGTTTTGAATTCAACCAGTGTAATTCCTTAAGATTGTTTTAGTTTACTTTTTAGCCTGAAAACTGTAGTAGAACATAGGCAATAATAATCTTCAAGTTAAGGTTATCTTGACTCAAAATAAACAATGCAAAACCAGACATACCTACTTATCTCAAGCATATTAAATGAGAGCTATAAAGACAATTCTACTTTCTGGGAAAAAAAAGCTACATTATATTTTCTGCAAATGTTAAATGCCTTTTGAAAAAAATCTATAGTAGAAGGAATAAATTATAAAAAAGAGACTATAATATAAAATGTCTTTTACTTGTGTTATTTTTGGAGGGATTTTCAAAAGAGGGGAAAAACAGTGCCTTGTGTTAAGAAATATGAGCATACAATTCTGTATAAAATAACCTCTAAGATATTTATTTATTTATTTATTTATTGTCTTTTTTTTTTTTTCCTTATCTAGGGCCACACCCGCAGCATATGGAGGTTCCCAGGCTAGGGGTCTAACAGGAACTGTAGCAGCCAGTCTTCGCCACAGCCACAGCAACACGGGATCCGAGCCGCATCTGCAACCTACACCACAGCTCACGGCAACATCGGATCCTTAACCCACTTAGCAAGGTCAGGGATCGAACCTGCAACCTCATGGTTCCTAATCAGATTCGTTAATCACTGAGCCACAACGGGAACTCCTAAAATAACCTCTAATATATTGAAATGCTTATAAATTCATCTATTATTTTCAGAAAAATTTCGCCTGTTTCCACATTTGAGAATATTCCGGACAGAGTTTTTCTTTCTTTGGCTTACTTTATACCATCTGAAAAATAATAATAGAATATTAAGTTTTCATATGCTTAAGAAATACCTTTTCAGACACTCTTTCCTTTAGTATCAGTATTAGCAGGGAATTGAATGGGATTGAATTGAGAATTTCTTTAAAATACATTCATAACAATAAAGAGAACTTTATAATAGCTTAACAGAGATTTATCCTCCCTATTATTCCCAAGAATATGAAAAGCTGCACTGATCTTTCATTGCTTGCCCTTGAATGCATTAAATATTCGGAAGTGCCACATAATGTTAAATTTAATCATAAATGCTAAATCAGAGTACAGTGTTGAGAGTTTTTGTGGACCTTGTGCTGCTATTATATATAATTTGGTTAGTTTACCCATAAGTGCCAGATTTCACCTTGTTATTCATCTCTCCTACTCTCAAGATTCTCAAAGAAGATGAAAATTCTAGATAAACACACATACACTCAGAAATTTATAAATGGTACAGCACTGTCATACTGATTATTAGCTGTTCTAGTGCCTGATACCCTTATACCAAAACAAAATCCTGCTATATAACTTTGTTATATCTATTCAGTTCCACTTAACAAAAAAATCTGCCTACTTTATTTTATTATTCTGATTATGCATAGTTGACTGTATTTATTATATTCATTCAATTCATCTGAATCATTCTAAATAGCCAGGTAAATGATGGGGAAAAAAATCTACACTAGGCCTTGTTCATCATTATTGGATGTTTATACCACTGACTTAGATCTCAAAAGATGCAAGTAAGTAAATTTTCCAAACTATTCAGCAATTTTATGTGGAATTAAAAATGTACTCCCTGGGTATTACTATTTTGGCTTCTTAGTTTATACTTTCTACAGTAGTGGGTTAAAAAGAAGTTTATAGATTCTGGTATATAAACTGCTTTTGTGAAAATAAGCTGAAAAATTGTAGAATATACTAGAAGAAGCCAAATTCTGTGTTCCTGGGAAGAAATTTGTGAGAGGTGAATTGGTTTCCTTAAGAAATTTTAAAGAATGGTTTCTTGTATTTTTGTTATGTCTTTGTTGTTGTGATTAGTTTTATGTGTTTAACTTAGCTGATTAGAGAGAGGAAGAGAAGGAAAGCCGGAAAAGATGCCAGAATGGCTAAAGATATTTTAATAATAAAACATATCATATGTAATATCAAACACTTTACCTTTGTAGCAAAATAATCACTCTCTCCTTAAATTTTGGTAAAGTCAGGCATAAACAAACACAATTTAAAAATAAAAGTGGGAAAACCTATTATATTATCATAATCATGTGTGTGCTTACTTTATCCCCTTATTTCACTGTAAGTGCTTAAAGGCCATTCTCTGTATTTTAATTGCCCTTTTGGTTTCCTGAAGTACCAAGTACTTATGCCTGGTAGTGGTTCAGTAATTAATTGTGAAATGCAATTATATAATGGGTTTTGTATCTATAAAAAAGATATCTGAACTTTAAACATGAAAATTTGTGAGTTTTTCTTAGCAGTCTATTAAAAGTATATGATATAGGTTGTTCCCTTGTGGCACAGCGGGTTAAGGATACAGTGTTGTTACTGTACCAGCCTGGATCGCTGCTGTGGCACAGTTTCAATCTTTGGCTTGGGAACTTCCACCCCATGGGTGAGGCCAAAGAAAAAATGTAAATAAAACATATTATAAAATTCACTGCTGAATAGGTTTAACATTTAAGTTTCCATTTGCAGTATCTCCTTTTTAATTCATCAAAAGGATGTAGCAACAAATATATATATATACATATATATATACATTTTTTATTTACTGTGGAAGGCAGATATACATATATGTGGAAGGCATGTCTGTGAGGTAGCTTGCACACACATGTACACTAGGCACATGTGTAGTCACAGTGGGAATCTTCTTTGAGTCTGCCCATAACCACTCTCCCCTTTGGCTTGTTTCCTGACTGGTCTCTGGCCTTCTGGTAGTGCACTTCTGTCACACTGATGTCCTGGCCACAAGGATGACACCATAGCCTAAGCTATACTTAATAGATTCTCTTACCAGAAATTTGAGTTTGGGATAAAACACAGAAGGGCAGAAAGGAAGCTGAGTCTCCCAAAAGGCATACCAAAGAGAAACTAGAGAGTCTGATTTCCCAAAGTCTTGCCCTCTGAGAGGCTGATAGTCTAACTGCTTAATTTAGCTACAGAACTTTATTCCTATATAGCCTGTATATATTAAATTCTGAAATGAACTACTACTATTGGTTAAAATAAGTAAAATCTTGAGAGTGGAATAATGAGTTTATCCTCATTTTATTTTTTCAGTGTGTGTGTGTGTGTGTGTGTGCGGTGCAGATATATTTATCTGGTTTCCAAAAGTAGCATGATATGGATTTATAAATACAATGAAGAAGAAGAATAAATCTATCTTCCTATTCAAGTATTTGATGCTCCTATTTGTTAAAAATACAGACATGGTAGAATGTTTAAAAATATTAGCACATATAAAATTTTCTGAATATTCTAGAGAAGGTGCTATTACAATTAATCCACAGAAAGGTGCTATTACAATTAATACACAGAAACAGTTAGCAAAATTTAACATGTGCTAAATTAATTTTCATGAAAAAAAGGAACTCTAGAAAAGTACTGCCACTAAAATACAAACAGCTTTCCTTGGTAAGATACTTTTTCTTAATAATAATTTCTATTTTTTCCATTTACTTTTTATTCAAATGAAAATATTTCATTAAAATTTCATTCTAGTTAAAGCCATTCTGGCTGTACTGAGATGAAATTTAACTCAGGAGTTACAAATATGGAGCTAGAAATAGGAATGCAAATTTCTAATTCTAACACTTACTGGCCATTTGGTTCTAGAAAACCTTCTGAACTCCTCCGATACTAAATTTCCTCACCTCTGAAGTATACACTTACTATACAGTTCAATGCTTTGAAATAACAGGCTTTCTATAAATACTTGTTAAAAAAATAATTGGCCATAATTTTACATGAAGAAACAGCCATGTAGTTCCCATGAAGTTGCCATGCAGAAGTCCTTATAGTTGTTTCTTTTTTCTTTTTTTTTTGGTCTTTTTAGGGCTGCGCCTATGGCATATGGAAGTTTCCAGGCTAGGGGTCGAATCAGAGCTGCAGCTGCCAGGCTACACCACAGCCAGAGCCACATGTGGGGTCCGAGCCGTGTCTGTGACCTACACCACAGCTCACGGCAACATGGATCTGTAATCTACTGAGCGAGGCCAGGGACTGAACCTGTGTCCTCATGGATGCTAGTCATATTTGTTTCTGCTGAGCCACGACGGGAACCCCACCTTACAGGTTTTTTTTTTTTTTTTTTTTTAAGGCTGTCATCAACATTGAGCTGAAAATCGGAAGCCAAACAGCTAAATGTTAAGGTTTCTGAAATGCACTTACATAATTTAATCTTTAGCACATTCAGTATGATGTCACTATGTTAAATAACTGAAACTGTCTTACCACACAAACTCCTTTCTTTAAATAATTGAAAAATATTTCATCATATAAATCCACTGATTTAAATTTTAGTGATGTCAATGTATAGAGATTAAAATATAAACATAATATTATATTACCTTTCCCTTTCTTCTCTTACATTTTTTTTTTCCTATCATACCCTCTTCTTTCCTGTTTACACTTAAGCTATATTAGCCTTTTAACTGTTTCTACCTTGTGCCAGACTAGCTTCTGTATTCAAGATTTGAATATGGTATTCTCTATGTCCAATGCTTTTCACTTACCACGTAAATATAATTTGAATTTTTTAAATCATTTTAAACATTGCCTTGATAAAAAGCACTTCCCTGAACAGTTTCCATTAACATCTGATTTATTTGCTATCTTAGTACTTTATTTCATTGAACACTTATTGAAAGGAGCAATTAATAGCTTTTCATTTTGAGATAATTTTAGATTTAAATATAAGTATCACAAAATGATGCAAATGGTTTCTATATCCTTCCCACAGCTTTTACAAGTATTAACAGTCTATATAACCATAGTATGATACTCACAACTAGTAAATCAACACTGATTCAAGACTGATAACTATAGACTATATTTGGATTTTATTAGGTTTTCCATTAATGTCTTATTTTCTCCCAGCATAAAATCTATTTTCCCACATTGCATTTAGTTTTCATATCTCTTCTGATACATGATGGTTCCTCTGTCTTTCATTGTTTTCTCATAACTTTGACACAATGAAGGCAGTGTGGGCCCCAGTTTCTATACCTGCTGCAACTGGGGCTCACCCTACAAGACTGTCCTGGGAAGAAAGAGAGTCCATGGTATTTTGGACAAAATCACTTCAATTTTATCCTCTGAAATATGAAACTGAAACTGCGGTAGATGAGGAATGGCAGTGACTTGCCTTTCTTAAGAAGATACCATATATGTCAGATAACTGGGAGGTGAAGAAAAAGGGACACACACACATTTTCTTGGACATATCCACCTGCTGAAGAATCCATCACACTGAACTGGAAGATAAGAAGGGGTCAGTGGGTTGTGGCTTAAGTGACACAGACTCAATGCTCTTACTGACATTTAGAGATTTTCTTGAATAAATCTCTCTTCATGTGCTCTTTTAAAAAATTAATTTAATTGGAGTATAGTTGATTTGCAAAGTTGTATTAGTTTCAAGTGTACAGCAAAGTGAATCAGTCATATGTATAAACATATCCATTCTTTTTTCCCATATAGGTTATTACAACCTATTGAGTAGATTTTCCTGTGCTATAAATTAGGTTCTCATTATTCATTTGCTCTTTGTCCCTAGGACAGTTCCCAATTTAACTTAAAAAGATTTTTTTTGAAATTTTAACGTTTCATTAGTTATGGCGGTTTCATTGGGGAGCATAATCCTGGGGAGCAGGATTATGCCACAATCCTGGAAGTCACCTTTATCCTCTGCTTTATTTTTATGTTCTATTTATATTTCTCTTTGTATTATTTCTGTTGAAAGATCTTCAAGTTCACTAATTCTTTTTTTGGCTTGATGAATTTTCAGAAGTGCCAGTTGGAAGCCTGTTTCATTTTTATAAGTGTTTTTCATTTTTGTATTTCTAATACATTATTTCTATAGTTTCCACTTTTCTGATGAAATCACCCATTTGATATTTCAGGTGGCTCACCTTTTCCACTAAAGGAAAATTAATTTCAGATTACTTAAAGTTCACTCTGAACTATTTCCAACTCTTTTGTCATGTTTGAATCTGATTATTGCTTTACCTAGTGGGATCTTATTGTGTTGGAAGTTTCCTGTATGCTTTGTATTTTTGTTTGTTTTTAAATTATTTTTTAACACCTGAAGAGTATTTAATAAATGCCAGGCATGCTCTGTGTTTTTCGGTTTTATTTTATTTATTTGTATTAAAGTACAGCTGATTGACAATAATGTGCCATGCGTCAATTACATCTCTGTATTTTTTAATTCAGACATCTAGAGTAGAAAGTAGAGACTGAGGTAAATGGTTTTTACATGTGAATATAAAAGGTACGAGTTTCTTCTGTGTGACCTTAAGGTAAGGGAAAGCTGATCTAGTTAAGAGTCAGGGTTAGGTTCTTTTGTTGCTACGATTACCCTCTGTGTACACACTTTGGATTCTTCAAATGATATCTCATGTTTGGAGTTGTAAGTTAAGTTATGAGATTTTTTCCTCAGGGTCTACTCTGCTTTCAGTTTATACCTTTGCACTGTGAAAAACACCTAGTATATACTGGATGATCAATTAGTATTTCATAAGAGAGAAGGAGGGAGAGAGAGGGAGAGAGAGAGAAAGAAAATAAGACAAAAAAAGTTATTCTTCTGTTCATTGGCTTTGGAAAAGAGTCAATTTTCTAACTATACAAACCTAGGAAATAAGTAGGTTTTTCCCCTCCTGGTTTCTTTTATTTCCTCTCAAGTGTGTAACAGGATAGACACCTCAGATTATAAACTGATAGGTTCTTACTGTATTTACATTTCTAAATTTAGGGGTTTTCTTAGTTTCAAATATAATTATTTCCCTTTAACCCTTCAATGTGTAATATTTTCTACCCTGAAAAGTTATAAAAAGAACATAATAATAACCCTTGTGTTCTCCTGCAGATTTTCTAATTTTTAACGTTTTACCACATTTACTTCATCATTCTGTCAGTCTAATAATACAGAAATATCTATCTACAGGTTTTTATGGATATGTACATATATTTTTCTGAAACATTTATGTTGTAGACATGATGCCAAATTACTGTTTACGATTTTAGTGTGTATTTCTTACAAACAGCAATGCTTCCTTTTATTGCAACAGTACAACCATCAAAATAGGGACATATTCACTGATAAAATTCTCTCATCAGTTCCAGGTATGTTAAAATATTGCTGGTGATTCTAATATTTAATATTATAGGTTCAGATCCAATTCAGAATCATGCCTTGCATTTAGTTCACATGACTCTTTAGTTTCCCTCCCTCTGGAACACTTCCTGAAGTTTCTTGTGTCTTTCATTACTTTGGTATTTTTGGCACAAACAGGCACTTATTTCGTAGTATGTACCTCAACTCAAAGATATTCTGATTATTTTAAAACTTTTGATTCAGTGCATGCATTATTTTTCAATGACCATACCATACATAATTATGTTCTCTACAAAATCATCAGATTGCTTTAAAGATATACCAAACGAAGGAAACAGCTAAAAGATACATTTACAGGAGAGTAACTTTTGTTTCACATAATAATTATAAACTATTTGTAATTATTTATGAAATGCTGATAAATCTGTTGAAGCCAAATAACTAATTTTAGCAGTAATGACTTGATTGATTCATCCCATCCTGTGGAATAACATCATCCTTGTAGAGATAGCATCTTTTTCTTCATCCAAATTTCCATATATATCAGGAGAACTGGACTAGCTTATTTTCTGAAAGTGCGAGAATAAAAAAAATTCCTACCATGTAATTTTGTTTTACAAGGTTTGAGTCCTATTTGGATGATGGCTTTTTCCCGGCATATAGTTTTCTTCGTTATTCTGAATGTACTGGCTGTTTATATTTGGTAATCATTCAAAAGAAGTTCTTTAGTTAAACTGTTCTTTATGCAAAGATGGTAACAGTTTGTTATCTGCTCTGTTGGGAACTTTGAGATCTTTAGGTTTCTTACAAATCACTATGGCAATTACTTTGATGTAGTTAAAGATAATGGAATTTTGATAATGACTTTGCCATCTATGATACTAAAGATAATTGGCTGCTAGAAAAATATTAATAGTTATGTAACTCATTTTGAACGGTAATCAATATTACATTGACATGCTGCTATAAGCACAGCACCTGAGCTGGAAAGTAGCAGCTCTTTACCTCTTCATTTAGGGTGTGTGTGAACCCTAATCTATGCCAGCTGGGTAGAGATGCTGAACAGTTGTCTGACTCAAGTATAAAACCACTTCAAAAACAGCTCAAGTCATGTGTGATTTAAGAGTTCAGATTGAGAAAGGATTAAATAAATACAAAATAAACCAACTAATTTTTTTTCATTGTCCACAAGTAGAGTCCAATTTGATATTTTGAAAAATAGAATAAAATATAATTCTGAAAATGTGGGTAACTTTTACATTGTATTTTGATTTTGTTTTTCATCTTCATGAATAAATGGAATTTTCAAAAAATAGTGTACATATTCTGACACATCAATTACTTATCAGAAGATACTCTTGAATTTTAATTTAAAAAAGCTATAATCCCAACAGTACCTATGCATGTAACTAGGAAAAATCTGTTAAGACATTGTTAAGAATGAGTGTGGTAAGCTAAGTAAATTTTAAGAAAGTTGCCAGTGAGGTACCCTTTAGAAGAAGGAATCAGTGATTTTGCAGATCATTTACACTCTTATATTTTAACTTGTACATATCATTTCATGTAAACCACTGCTTTCATGTATGTGAAGCATATGCTTTACTTATATACATATATTCTTGCAAATAAAGGCATTGCTTTTGATTTATCTCCTATTCTCAAATAAAAGACATTTTTTTATTTTATAACTCAAAAGTATTTTCCATCAATGAGTTTCTTACTTCTAGATTAATTATTTCTTTATCCCCAGTTGCTATGGGATACTGACTTATTTTTGGAGCATATTCTTTCTTTTGGTAACCTTATAAAAATCTAGAAGGACTAATAAGTATTTTCTACCACTTACAGCACACCACGCTCATTTTTGCGGGTTTCTCCTATAGTGTTCTTCATAGTTACTCATTATTCCTCAACTTTGTGGCTTCTGTCATCTGTACTTTGATGATATTACGGCTGAAAACATATACATTCTGTCCTATGATCATGAATAAATACACTAATCTGTCTAAAAGTTGATTCTAAAATCTGCAATGGAACATACAGCATTTACCTTATATTGATGTAAATATGATAATTACTGCTATTATCAGACAGTTATTGTATATGACAAGGAACCACAAAACTTTAGTAGGATATACCAATAAGCATTTATTCCTTGCTCACTAATTTACATGTTAGCTGGAACATGTGAGAGCTGTTTTCTCCAAGTCTCAGATTCAGACTGGGTCTGTTCCACACATTTCTTCTGGAACAAGACTATCTAAGGAAGGAAGGTTTTTCTTATGGAGGTGAGAGAAGTGTAAGAGGAAAACTTCTTGGTTGTTGGAGCTTCTGTATCTCCTAATGCCATGTAGGACCACCCTGAGATTTGCTTAATCCCATTTAGCTGGTTTTCTGTCATTTTCTAACAAAGTGCTATTGGTATGGTAACTCAACTGCTTTGTGAAGGAAAGCAGTAAATATCTCCAACATTCCTATGGGAAAATCTTTGTATTTCTATAAAATATATTTGAAGTACAGATTACAGGAATCAGAAAAAAAGACCTTGGTTGCTTTTAAATTTTGGCAATAATGAATAAAGCTACTATAAATATCTATATGCAGACTTTTGTGTGGATATATGTTTTCAACTCCTTTGGATAAAAACTTAGGTATACAATTGCAGGATTATATAGTAAGAATATGTTTAAAATTGTAAGAAACCGGTTTCAAATTGTCTTCTAAAGTAACTAAAATTTGCTTTCCCTCCAGTAATGAGTGAAAATTTCTGTTGCTCTGTATTCTTGCTAGCATTTTGTCTCAGCGCTTTAGATTATGGCCATTCTAATAGGTGTGTAGTGTTATCCCAAATTTGTTTTAATTTGTATTCTCCTAATGACATATGCTGTGGAGCATCTTTCCATATGCTTATTTGCCATCTGTATATCTTCTTTTTCCTAAATTTTAATTTTATGGCTACACCAATGACATATGGAAGTTCCTGGGCCAGGGATTGCATCCAAGCTGCAGCTATGTCAATGCCAGATCCTTAACCCACTACACTGGGCTGGGGACAGAACAAGCACCTTTGAGAGGACTGAACCACTTCAGTCAGATGCTTAACCCACCGTGCCACTCTCTGTATATCTTCTTTAGTGAAAGGTCTTAGTTTGAAACTCTATGCTAATTACTGTAGACTGGGTGACATACAAACAGCAAAAATCAATTTCTCACTGTTCTAGAGCCTGGAAGCCTGAGATCATGCAACAAGTTCAGTCTCTGTAAAGCACAATTCAACTGAAGATGGTGGTAAGGCCAAAAAAAGTATTTTGTTAATTTATCAGATGAATCTGGGTATTTTATTAAATGGGCAATTGTGGAAGGGGAGAATGTGATCTATAATTACCTGGGGAAAGGGTTATCCAATATTATTTATATAGCCTTGTATGTAAATTGGTTTTACCATAGCACGTAGCATGTGTTCCAACCTCATTCAAGTGCAAAGGTAGGCAGAGGCAGGAGGAAAGTAAGCTATTTAAAGAAAAAAGAGAATAATCCTTAAAGTTATAACCTAAGAGATATTGAGAATAAATTCACTTTGAGCTAGAAAGATAATTAAAAGAGCTCAAACTTATCTAAGACAGACTGACAACAAATAATAGAAACAATAAATATTTTGTTGTTTGACATATTCATATTACCATGGCAATGTAAAGTAACAACAGCTTTAAGGTGAATCTGGGTCAGAAGAACTTGATTGAAACATATAAGGATTTATTTCTTTCTTTATTATTAATGATTGTTATTTTTTCCATTATGGTTGGTTTAAAGTGTTCTGTCAATTTCTACTGTACAGCAAAGTGACCCAGTCACACATACATATATACATTGTTTTTCTCATATTATCCTCCATCGTGTTCCATCATAAGTGGTGCTGAAATGCATATACAGGTGCAAGTAACTTTTTCAAGGAAAGTTTTGTCCAGATATATATCCAAGAGTAGGATTTCTGGGTCATATGGTAGTTCTATATTTAGTTTTCTGAGGCACCTCCATACTGCTTCCCATTGTGGTTGTACCAATTTACATTACCATCGACAGTGTAGGAGGGTTCCCTTTTCTCCAAACCCTCTCAGCATTTGTTATTTGTTGACCTGTTGATGATGGCCATTCTGAGTTGTGAGGTGGTATCTCACAGTAGTTTTGATTTGCATTTCTCTAAATCAGTGATGTTGAGCATTTTTGTCATGTGCTTGTTGGCCATCTGTATATCTTCTTTGAAGAAATGTCTATTCAGGTCTTTTGCCGACTTTTCAATTGGGTTGTTGGCTTTTTTGCTATTGAGTTGTATAAGCTCTTTGTATATTTTAGAGATTAAGCTCTTGTCAGTTGCATCCTCTGAAACTATTTTCTCCCATTCCATAGGTTGGTCTTTTTTTATGGTTTCCTTTGCTGTGCAAAAGCTTGCCAGTTTGATTAGGTCTTACTGGTTTATTTCTACTTTTATTTGTGTTGCCTTGGGATACAAACCTAAGACATTTGTATGTCAGAGAATGTTTTGCTTATTTTCTCTTCTGGGATTTTGATGGTGTCTTGTCTTAAGTTTAAGTCTTTAAGCCATTTTGAGTTTGTTTTTGTGCATGGTGTGAGAGTGTGTTCCAGTTTTTTGATTTACATGAGACTGTCCAGTTTTCCCAGCACCACTTGCTGAAAATACTTTTTCCCATTTTATATTCTTGCCTCTTTTGCCTATATGGGTTTATTTGTTAACCACTATCCACCTTGTATTTCTATTTTTAACTCTCCATAAAAATTAAAACTGATAAACTTGCATACCAATTGCTTTCAGTTTTGATTAAAAACAACTGCCTTTGTCATCCTTTAAATACATAGATGCACATATACAGTGATTCATTCTTTAGAAAATCATAGAATTGAGGTTAATTCCTTAGGTTTAACTAAATCAACCTAAATGGAAATTTATCTCATCCATGGTTTAATGTTTAAAAAAAAAAACCTCATTAAGTATTATTTGGGTTAACTGGTTAGTCCATGAGCATTTATATTTTTCAGACAGCTAATGGAAATAGTAAAAATTTAATTTTAAAATGTCTAAAATTGGGAAGCCGTAAACTCAAAAAATAGAGTGATACGAAATTTAACCCAGAGAAATGTGGGTCTTTTCAATGCATATATCCAGAGTAGTCATCACAAAGTAAACTGTAAATTACACATACAAAGTCTGAACTAGGGTTTGTCAGCCAAAATCAATACAATTAAAAGTCAAATATAAAAGGGGATTTGTATAGTCTCAACATCTGTCCCAAGATATTTGTTAACTAAAGAAAAAAAGACATAAATTCAGAGTGGACAATCTTAAGAGAAACCTTCTTAACTGATTAAAATAAACCAGCTATAATGCAAAAAAAAAAATCAACATCAGTAGTAAACTGGTGATAAAACATAACATAATAGACTCATTATGTGTCACTAAATTATGTGACACATAATTTTCCTAGTACCATGAACAAATATGTAACTTCATTCCAAAACTGTGAAAATTCCAGACAAACCTAATTTGATGGACATTCAGAAAAATATCTAGTTAGTGGACTTCAAACATGTTAAGATGATAAAACGAAGACATATTCAAGAAAATTTACAGAATGCAGAAGCCTATGGATAATAAAAGCAAACAATTACAGGGTGGGATTTTGGATGGGATCTTGGAGAAGGAAAAAAAGACAGTACTGGAAAAAATGGTGAAATTTCAATGAGTTTTTTTTTCTCACTGGTTCTACTAATTTTATAAATTATTAAAATTATGTTAAGATGTTAATTAGAGTGTAAGCTGGGTAATAGAAACCTCTGTAGTACCACTGTAACTTTTTTTAAAGTCTAAATATAGCTTAAGATTTTAAAAAAGATATTTAGGGAGGGACAACTATAGGAAGGGAAAACAGACTGGATTTTGTCAGGAGTTGAGATAAGTGGTGGGATTGATTATGGTAAGAGGAGAAAATACTTTTTGATTATGGAACTACCTTGATTGCGGTGGTGGTAACATGACTTTCTGTATTCGCCAAAATGCACAGAAAGGTAAACCCAAAAGACTGCATTTTACTGTATGTGCTATTTAATAAACAAATAAACACAAAAATAAAAACAGTGAATAATCCAAGGAAACATTTGCAACAAATATGAAAATATATTAATAATAAAAAACAAAAGAAATATTAATAAAAATACATGAATAGCAATTTAACAATTTCAAATAACAGTGAGAAAAATAATTGTGACAATTGTTTACTATCTTAGATATCAATTATGTAGGCAAAGTGGAAAATTATGATAAAATCGTTTAATTATAAATAACAAGTCATTGCTGGTAAATCATTGTATTAAAGTATTTAAATATAACTATCATATATTGAGGCTGTAAAATTAATTTATGTCAGTCTATTAATTTAGTGTTTTGAGTATTTCATAATTTTATTTAACCAATTTTGGGATAAATATAAGGTGAACCCCAGTTGTATACCAGGTATCATGATATTCCATGGACCTACAATGGTGTTAGAGGCAGAGGTGGTGAAAAGGTAAAACAACAAATAGCACACTAAGTTGAGGCAAAGACTCCCTGCTACAAACAAGGAGTTTGTTATGCAAAATGATGTGAGATGCACACATGCACATCTGAGTTCACGCTAGTAGATTTTGAGATACTTCAACGTTTAGGCTGGTATCAAATTAGTTATTGGTGTTGGAACCTGAATATTATCCTTTGCAATTGAGAGCTGGCGTTGCAATGCACAAAGGAGAAATAGACTTCCCTTGTTTGGCAGGACATGGCACTGAGACCCCTGGTTAAATGTCCCACAGTTTCCTTCTTGCTCCCTACCTAAGAGTGACCTGGGTGGACTACAGTAATGGAACACTTCTCCCTCCTTACTCTGGCTTCTGGTAGTTTGAGTAAAATGGAAAACTGACTGGAGAACAGAGAGAGTGAGGAAGGTGAATTTAGGTTATTTAATCCCATGGCTCTTCTTTCAAAGTAGGATTGCTAAATTTAGAGAAAAAGAAAAGGATATTCAGAAAACTGAATTTCAGATCAACAATTAGTAATTTTTTTATTGCCTTTTAGGGCCGCGTCTGTGACATATGGAAGTTCCCAGGTTAGGGGTCAAATTGGAGTTACACCTGCTGGTCTACCCCACAATCATAGCAACACAAAATCCAAGCCACGTCTGTGACCTACACCAATGCTCACGGCAATTCCAGATCCTTAACCCACTGAGCGGGGCCAGGGACTGAACTCGCATCCTCATGGATCCTAGTCGGGTTCATTACCACTGAGCCACGATGGGAAATCCCAACAATGAATAATTTTTTAAAGTAAAAGTACGCTCATGCAATGTTTGGGATGTTCTTATACAAAACAAAAAGTTTACATAAAATTCAAAGTTAACTGGGCATCTTGCATTTTATCTGGTAACCCTACTTCAGTATTTTTGGTTTTGTAGAAACCCTCCAAGATTATGTGATGTGGCAGAGATGGTAGCTAACACTATGGTAATCCTTTTGCAATATATAGCTTTAATTACAATGGGATCACTTCTTGTGAGATCCCACTGACACTCTCCATATTGAACTGAAAACTGGATATCCTATGAATCTAGAAATATTGCCCCAGGCCTAGATTATGTTTATTACATGCTTGTAAGGCTATGAGACCTTGATTGAAGAGTCTTAAGAATCCCCTAGAAATTCTTGGGCTAATGGCAGGTAAACCAATTAATTTCAAATCAAGACGATATTGACATATTGGAGACGGGAAACCATTGGACACTGTTGATGGGAGCATAAACTGGTTATAGCCATTACAGAAAACAATATAGAGATTTCTCAAAAATTGAAAAAAAACTAACATATCATCTAGCAGTCACTATTGGGTATTTACCTAAAGGAATTAAAATAAGGTCTTGGAGAGATACTGCACTCCCATGTGCATTATTCACAAGAGTCAAGATATGAAAACAGTTTAAATGTCTATTATGGAAAAATGGATTAAAAATCTGTCTATACATACAATGCAATATTATTCAGCCTAAATAAGAGAGGAAATCCTGCCATTGCCAAAAAAAAAAAAAAGATAATATTGACATAAAATAGAAAGCTTCCATCTGGAATAACAGAAAAAGAATCTTGTGTTGCTATTATTTTCTTCTTACTTCATTATAGATCTTATTATTTCATTTAAATAAACCTTAGGAAGTGTCTAAAAGAGTTTTGCAAAATTATATCATACTTTGTATTATTACCACCCTCTTAATACCACCTACCCTTTCTCTATCATGTGAAGAGGTCACTCATCTGTGCATTTCTCTGAATCTTTATGATTGTTGAGTCTACTTTCTATTGTTTAAGCCCCTGATAAACATTTAATTGATTTTTTTTTCATACAACACAGGGAAAATTCCTTCCAACAGGTCCTTTTTTTGTATTGGAATTATTCTCATATATTAACTCCAAGTTTCTATCTTGTAATAACTGGACCCTCACTACCAGTCACCAGAATGCTTCTGTATAAAGTATTCCAACCAGTGAGCATAACTGAGTTTACCAGGGGGAAAAACTGGATGCAGGAGCTAGTCTCACCACAGTAGTCAGTCTGTTCTTTTCAGAGATTCTCCAGCCTGCTTCTCAGAAGTTATTCATTTCTACTGAAAGAATCTACTAGTCTCAAGGATGGATAATTGGTTTATCCCTGATGTGATAAATTGTACAATATGTTCCTCACCAGTGCATTAATTCTTAAGTAGAAAGCAGACTTTCAATAGTCTAGTGCTGCAACTTTCCTTGCATTCATACTACAACTATTCAAGATTTCCATGTATTAAAAATCTTTGCTTCTCCAGGAGACCATGTTCCCCTGGGAATTATACCCGGAAATCTCCAAACTAAAGCACATTCTACTTAGGATTACTACCTAGACGGATAATAAACCTTCATGTACACTGTTTGGGCTGCTGTTTCAACAGCAAGAATACAAACAAGAAAAACGGAATCAGAATTTATCATTGAACCTGGTAGAAGCAAAAAAAAAAAAAAAAAGAAAAGAAAAAAAAAGTACTAATGTTGCTCTAGAGGGCAACCTTACATTTATTAATCAGGTTTTTAGCATTGCTCTGAATTTATTTTTGCTGAGACAATAGAGTTAATAGTTAATATTTAATGCTGTGCTTTTCAATATGAAAAGCACTAGCCAGGTGCAACTGTATACATCCTAACTTAAGGAAAAGGCTTCCTAAGATGAAATTCAACTTAATATTAAGACATGTTATTATGGCCTAGGCTTAGCATTTAAATAAGTGCACTTATATTATCTTTAGAGGCACTAATAATTAATTTGTGTCTAATGATTTCTCTTGGTTTTTACATACTTTCAGAGTCTTAAATGCTAGCATTCAATCATTTCACATCAGATGATTTGAGTTCCTGCTGTAATAAAAACAAAAACATACTAAGGAATTATTTTAGTCCAAGTAGAGATAATATTTTTTACAAAATTCTGACAGTCAGATCAAGATTTTATATTGATATATAATTAAATTCCATAACATTCAATCTTTCAAGTACAAATTAGGGTTTTTTAGTTTATTCACAAAGATACACAACCATCCCCACTATCTAATTCCAGAACATTTTTTTATTTGGATATCATTTTTATATTTATCCTTTGGAGAAATACCTATTCAGATCCTTTCTCTACTAAAATCTGATTATTAGTCTTTCTATTATAGAAAAGGTATTCTTTCTATATTCTGGATACTAAAATTTTATCAGCTATGTGGTTACAAATATTTTATTGCATTTTATGTGGTGACATTTCATTTTCTTTTTTTTTTTGTCTTTTTGTCTTTTTAGGGCTGCACCGCAGCATATTGGAGGTTCCCAGGCTAGGGGTCCAGTTGGAGCTACAGCTGCCGGCCTATACCACAGCCATAGCAATGCAGGAACAAAGCTGCATCTGTGACCTACACCACAGCTCAAGGCAATGCCAGATCCTTAACCCACTGAGCAAGGCCAGGGACTGAATCCACACATCAGGGTTCCTAGTCAGATTCGTTTCCACTGCGCCACGAAGGGAACTGCTGACTTTTCATTTTCATACTAGTTTCCTTTGAAACACATTTCTATTTTTATATCAATTTATATATTTCATTTTCACCTGTGGTTTTGGTGTCATATTTAAGAAGCCTTAGTCTAACTTAATATCTTAAAGGTTTAATCATATATTTTATTCTATGAGTTTCATACATTTATCTCTTACACTTAGGTTTATGATTCATTTTTTCAGTTAATTTTTTTTATTTGGTGGAAAATAAAAATGTAGTTCAATGCTTTTGTATATTGATATCCACTTGCCCCAGAATCATTAGTTCTAAAGACTGTTTTTCCGCATAAATTACTTTGACACCTTATCTGAAGATCAACAGGTCACTAACAATAGAGTGACAAACTATGTTAGAACAAAATTAACAGAACTGTAGAGAGAAATAAATGAATCCACTATCATAGTTGGAGACTTTGAAACCTCTATTTCAGAAATGGTCAGATTTAGCAGGCAGAAAATCAACAAGGATATAGGTGAGCTCTACAACACCATCAATAAAAAGTCTTTAACTGACACTTTTAGCTTTTTCATCCAACAAGAGAATAGAGATTCTTCTCAAGTTCATGTGGAACATTTATATAGACAGACTATATTCTGGGCGATAAAATACAACTTAAGAAGGTAGAAATAGGAGTTCTTTTGTGGTGCAGTTGGTTGAGGATCTGGCATCGTCACTGCGTTGCTTGGGTCACTCCCATGGCATGGGTTTGATCTCTTGCCCAGGAACTTCCAGATGCCATGAGAATGGCCAAAAAAAAAAGGTCATATGAAAGAACAGAAATCATGAAATGTCTGCTTTCAGATCATAATAGAGTTAGAAACTAGGAATTAATATGAGAAAGATAACAAGAATCCCAAAATACATAGAGATTGAGCAACACACTTCTAAGTGAAAGATGGGTAAAAGAGGAACCTCAAGGAAAATAAAAATACTTTGAACAAAATGCAAATGAAATCATAACATCAAATTTGGAAGATACTGGAAATACAGGGCTTAGAGGGAAATTTATATCATCGAATGCAAATACTAGAAAAAAAAAAGAAAGATCCAGAATCAGTCATTTAAGTTTCTACCTCAGGAAACTAGAAAAAAGAATAGCAAATTATATCTAGAGAAATCAATACAAAATAAATAAGAAGAATTTTAAAAAACAGACCTAAACAGACATTTCTCCAAAGACAAAGGATTAGCCAGAAAGCACATGAAAAAATGCTCAACCTCAGTAATTATTAGAGAAATGTAAATCAAAACTATAATTAGGTACCACCTCCTACTGGTCAGAATGGCCAAAAAAAAAAAAAAAGGTCATATGAAAGAACAGAAATCATTATTATCAAGTCAACAAATAACAAATGCTGAGAGGGTGTGGAGAAAAGGGACCTCCCTGTACTGCTGGTGGGAATATAAATTGGTACAACAACTATGGAAAGTGGTATGGACGTACTTCAGAAAAATAAATATAGAACTACTATATGATACAGCAATTCCACTCCTGGGCATACATCCTGACAAAACATCCGTCCAAAAATATATATGCACCCCTATGTTCATCACAGCACTATTCACAATAGTCAAGACATAGAAACAATCTAAATGTCCATCGATAGGTGAGTGGAATAAGAAGATATGGTACATATATGTACATATGTACCATATATACATAAACACAAATAAGGATTGGGGTGAATGGGGAGTTTGGGGTTAGCAGATGCAAACTATTATATTTAAAATGGATAGGGATGGGGTCCTACTGTACAGCACAGGGAACTATGTCCAATCTCTAGCGTTAGAACATGATGGAAGATAGTATGAAATAAAAAGAATGTGTATGTATATGTTTCTGGGTCACTTCTGCATAGCTGAAATTGAAGGAACAATGTAAATCAACTATATTTTAATAAAAAAAAGAACAATGGCATACAAAAAAATCAATGAATATAAATCCGGAAATCAATGCAGAAAATTAATAAAACTGAAAGCTGGTGCCTTGAAAAGAACAATAAAACTCATAAGCCTTTTGCCAGGCTAATAAATATAGCATGAAGACACAAATTCCTAATATCATAAATGAAGAGTGTACATTACTCCAGATTTTATGGATAATAAAAGTACAATAAAGGAATACTCTTTACAGCTCTACACCTTCAAATCTGATGACCCAGATGAGATGGACCAATTCCTTGAAAGACACCGTTTTCCAAAACATACAAAAAGAACACCATTTTTCAAAACACATACAATAAAAAAAACAGACAATCTGAATAGGCTTATATCTATTAAAGATATTGAATTAATAATTAATAACCTCCATAACAGAAAGCATCAGATCCATAGGAACTGACTAGTGAATTCCACCAAAAACTTAAGAGAAATTTCACCAATTCCCTAAAATCCCTTTCGTACTATACAAACAGAGAGAATACCTCCTAACTTATTATATGAAGGAGGTCAGCATTACCCTAATACTAAAACCAAGAAAAACACTAAAAGAAAAGAAAACTACAGACTAATAATGCTCATCAACATTGATGTAAAATTCCTCAACAAAAATTAGCAAATTGAATCCAACAATACATAAATACAATTGAGCACCATGACAAAGTGGGATTTCTCCCAGGTATCCAAGGCAGGTGCCACACTGGAAAATCATTTAATTTAATCTATCTCATCAACAGGCAAGAAAATAGGAAAGTCACATGATCATATCAATAGCTGCAGAAAAAGCATTTGAGAAATCCACAACCCATTCATGATAAAAATGCTCAGCAAACTAAAAAGAGAGTGAAACTTCTTCAGTGTAAATAGTATCTACAAGACACCTGCAGGTAACATACTTATTCATGATAAACTCAAAATTTTCCTAAGATTAAGAATAACGCAAAGATATCACCTCTCATCATTCCTTTTCAACATAACATTGGAAGCACTAACTAAAAGAATAAGGTAAAAAAAAAAAGGAAATAAAAAGTACTTAGATTGGGGAGGAAGAAATTAAACTGTCTTTACTGCATTGACATTTTATTTCATTGACGGTCCATCTTCCGTATATGTAGAAAATCTAGAAGAATCAGCCAAAATCCCCAGGAACTAATAAGCAGTTATAGCCAAGACCTCAGGATACAAAGTTAATATACGAATAAAATGTTGATATGCAAAGTCATCTCTTTCCTATATGCCCGCAATGAATAACCAGAAATTAAAAACAGTATCATTTACATTAGTACCCAAAACTGAAATACTTAGATAGGTCTAATAAAATATGTTCAAGATCTATATGAGGAAAACAAAACTCTGATAAACAAAATCAAAGAACTAAATAAGTAGAGATATTCCATGTTCATGAATAGGAAGATCCAATATTTTCAAGATGTCAGTTCTTCCCATCTTTATCTATTACTCTATTCAATCTCGATCAAAATCCCAACAAAATTTCTATGGATATTATTTATAAATACTGTTTTACCTTGACAAATTTATCCTTTAATCATTATAAAATTTCCTCTTTTTTTCCTTTTCAAGGCCCCACCTGAGGTACATGGAAGTTCCCAGGCTTGGGGTCGAATTGGAGCTACAGTTGCAGTTTACACCACAGTTGTAACACTGGATCTGAGCTTCAAATGTGACCTATGCCACAGCTTGCGGCAATGCCAGATCCTTAACACTCTGAGGAAGATCAGGGATCAAACCCAAATCCTCACAGAGACTATGTCAGGTTCTTAACCCACTGAGCTACAGTGGGAACACCCATAAGTTTTCCTTTTATCTCTAGTAACAATTGTTTTCTTAAAGTCTAATATTTTTCTATATTATTATAGCCACTGAAGCTCTCTTTGGATTATAATTCCCTATTCATTTTCAAATTATTTGTGTTTTAAATCTAATATATGCTTCTTATAGACTGCAGAGAGTTGGATCATGCTGTATTAGATAACAAAACTTTCCACTAATATTTGCCTTTTTGTTGGAGTGTTTAATCCCTTCAAGTTTAATTCACTATTTAAAAGACGACTTACCTCAATTATTTTGGAATGTTTGATGTCTTTTTTGCTCTTCAAAACTATAAGAGCAGACCCATGTCTTTCACCAGATTATAAATATTTTGACCGCGATTTCTTCAACCTTCACTGCTCCCTTATGATCCCTATATTTACTGTAAATATTGGTATATCAACTATCTGAGGGGTCTGTTCATTTCTTCTCTTCCCATAGAATCGATACTTTCAACTGATCTATCTTCAAGTTTGCTAATTCTTTTCTTTTGCTAAAATTTTCTTGAGCCCCTTTAGTGAATTTTTTGTTGCAGTTAACTTTCAACTCCAGAAATTGTTTGATTGTTTTTTTGAAAATAATTCTTATCTTTTTTGACATTCTCTATATGGCATCATTTTCATATCTCTTGTTTCTTCACACGTTTCCCTTAAGTCTTTAAACATATTTAAGCAGTTATTTAAAGCTTGTCTTGAGTAAGTTCAATGTTTTGGGCTTCCTTGGGGACAGTTTCTACTGACTGCTTTTTTCCCCTCTTTCTATATATATTGGTCGTACTTTCTTATTTCTTAGTTCTCTTTTGATTTTTATTGTGCCGCAAAAACCTGAACATTTATAATAATATAATGTGTCAATCTGGAAAACATATTTTCCCACTCAGTTGCTGCCATTTTGGCTATCTTTGTTCTCTCTATTTGGTTTTGGCTTGTTTTGTTTGTTGTTATATTTCCGAACTAATTTTATAAAAATATCCTTTTAAACATGGGAACTTTATGAAAAACACTCGAAAAAAAGCCTCATTAAACTAATCAGAGATTTTAGAAGGGAAGCTGATAAAGAAAATACAAAAATAATTCCACATACCAGAAATATGCTATATATGAAGAATTAAAACTTACCTCTTTCTTTGTCAGTTGTGGCCACTGAAATCTGTGACCGATTAACTTACTGTTTGGTAAATAAATGGCGATTTCCTTAAATGCCTGGGACCAATAAGTCACACTAAAATTAAAAGAAAGAAAATAAACATAAATTTAGTGACTCCTGTGCAGAACCAAATAACTAAATCAATAAATTATTAAACTTAAAATATCAATTATTGAGTAATTATTAAGTAATTATGCATTTTGTTACTGTATTTAAATATTATCACTGCTCTGAGCTAAACAATTCTCTTTATCAATAATTCATTAGTCTATTCATTTAATGGAATAATCAATGAAAGCAGAAAATGAAAAACGGAGTAACCAATGTATGTATTCGATCGTTTGATATATTTGTAGTTAATAAACTATACAGCCAATCTACTCAGATGACTTTGTACCTATTATTTTCTGACACAACTGTTCGTTACAACTGCTTATCATTATTACTATTAATTTCAGTTCAATGAATTATGCTTTTTTTTTCTACATGACATTTACAAAAGAAGAGTTCTTTCTTTGGAATGAACTTTTGTCATTTTCTGTGATAATACAATGACATCAGGATCATAGAGCATACATCTTGTATTGCACAGTTTAATGAAAATAAATATTGAAGTTGAAAATAAAGGTACACTACACATAAAGTAAGCAAAATACATTATAAATTATAAGAATATATGGAATAATATTTGTTGAAAATGTGTTTTTTTCGCATAATGTTCACATAAATTTTTATTCAGCAAATCATAGCCAGAAATTCTTACTGTAACTTTAGTAAAATACCACTCAAACATGAAAATATTTGAAATGATTAATTTACAAAAATAAGACTAAGCATTAAAGTTAGGAATAACAAACAAAAAATGATGATATCTAGTATCTTGATAATTCTCCCTCCAAAGTAAGTGGCACCTAATCCCATATGAAATTTTATTATCTTCAGGCTTTATCAGTCGGGGCTACATTCATGGCAAGAATATAAATCTATCCAGGGAATAATTACTTCAACAACCTTAATTTTTAAATCTGGTAGTTCTGTCGTGTTCCACATTAAATAATTATATATGTACAGAGACACACACTGGACTATTCCCATTATTATCCTCCTATTTATTTTGAATGATGTAGTGGATCTTGAGGTCTCTGTAACACTCTTTCCTCTCTTCACCTATTATGTAGCATACAGTTGGAAGAGGTATGACTATTCCATGTGGACTGATCCTATGTCTCTTACCATAACTGACTGGTTCATAAATCCCAGGCATAGAACAATGGTATGTATATGGGACACTGGCCTGAGCAATGATTCAGGTTTTGTTGAATGTACTTGGATTTCAGAAAATTTGCTGAGAACGTCAAAACACAGATTCTTCTTCTTCATCAAGTGATATGTAACTTGAAGTCTGGCTCTGCAGAAGCCATTTGCTTCTTTGAAGGAAGCCAGTTTGAGGATGAGGCTGACGCAGAAAGGAAAGAATAGTGGATACAAACAGAAAGTAATAGAACAAGAATCTTCATTAAAGGAATAAAAAAAAAAAGAGTCTTTCTATATCTTTTGGTCTTTCAGCTAGTTTTAGGTTATTATTTAACCAACTTTTGAAGGCAGCAGATACATAAGCCACACGATTATTATTTTCTATTTTCTACATGAAGAAACATACATTTATTTAAAAATATATCATACATTCATTCTCTACATAAAACCTCTGCCCTGATTGAGAAACTTTGCCTAGGTTAAGAACAGGAGTTTTATGTCACATTTACAGTTGACTTTCACATGTCCTTAATTTCTAGTAAAGATCAAGTTTCCACCAATAAAAAAATGCCATGCACCTGGTGGTATTTATGACTTATATTAGTCAGTCATTAACACTGCAGCCAATTCAAAGTTGTATGACATTTATAGAGCTTCAAGGACTATTGAATCCAGTTGAAGAATTACTTGATAGTTTTTGTTCAAGAGAAAGTATTTTTCATAATATAACTATGACCAAACTCCAACTCAAACTCTGTGTTGTTTTTCCTTCATGCAACAATGTGGATTTAAACACATATATAGATATTTTATCATCTATTTTTATATGGGTACCAATTTTTCTTATGAAATTGTATTACGAAAAAGTTATGTTATAATACATTTTTATTAAAAATATACAGATAAGCACTTATCCATTTGTTTCTTCTGTTCCTTAAAAGAAAGCTAAAAGAAATGTAATTATAATCAGTCATTTAAATTGAACATTCTTTTATTATGCTGTCGTTAAAGCTTCTTTAAATCAATATCTCTCCAGCTAGAGAAACAAGACAAATATGAAATGTTTCAAGACAAAATTTCTAAAGAAGACCACACAAAAATTGAGTTTAGGTGTTATTTAACTGAAATGGTTTGAAGATTTTGGTAGGATTATGGGTGATTGGCTATGTTTGGAGGATTTACATAGTATAGTTTATTCTTTCTGCTTGAACTAAATCATTTTTCAATGTCATTTTTAATTTAAAAATTGTATCATATCTACTCCATAAAGGTCACTGACATAGAAGTTGGAGGTACAGAGTGAAACAGGACACAGTCCCTGCCTATAAAGGACTTGCGTTCTCCCCTTTTTAGGGTGCTATAAAGTTTCACAAGTGCATGACCATGAATCACCAAGATGCTGCTCTAGTTCTACATGGTAATTTCCTTTTTTTTTTCCTTTGTCATTTTAGGGCTGGACCCACAGTATATGGAAGTATGAAGGGGTCTAAACGTAGGGAGCTACAGCTGCTGGCCTACACCATAGCCACAGCAACACAGGATCCAAGCCACGTCTGCAGCCTACCCCAAAGCTCAATGCAACACTGGATCCTTAACCCACCGAGCGAGGTCAGGGATCGAACCCACATCTTCATGGATACTAGTCATGTTTGTTATCTGTTGAACCATGATGGGAACTCCATGGAATTTTTCCTTCTACCTCTAGCCCTTTAGTTGGTAGTCGAATTATCTACCATGTACCTTTGAATAATATTCTCTTGCACTATAAAAATTATAAGCATGTCATTAGAAGTAAAAATGTATTAAACTTTACATTTTCATATTATGATTGCATAACACATGGATTTGGCTATGTGGTAGGAAACATATTACATCTCACTAACTTTTGAAATTTAGCTAAATTTTTGATAAGTGTATTAATTAATATTTTAGTGATATAATTGATATTTATTGAACAACTACTATATGATAAGCACTGTACTAACTGTAGCCAAGTCCCATTCAGAGTCAATGATTTTCTCTATCTAATCAAAGAGGAAAATACATGCCTTTGTAAATGAAATTGGTAGAGATAAGGACTTGCCCTAGGGAGGAGTTCATTTGCATATACAAAATTTCACACTGGGCTAGAAAATCCTGTCTTGGTAGAACCCATATATTGTGCATTTTTCTCTCACTTAAATGTACTCTTTGATATTTTATTAATTAGTTTAAAAAGCCACTGAAATCGGGCATTTTAGAAAACAAAATTTTCTATTTTCCCTTCATTGTTGCTCAAGATTTTTTTTTTATATTTTAAAAGATACTTTTAAATATCTTTGATATTTTATGAATTATTTTGTAAATAAGTATCATCGGCATAAATATGTTGATGATAATAAATACCTAGTATATAATGCTTTAATACATAATTTATATTATTCTAATATTTATATTATTACTGGAAACATTTCTACTGAACAGTCATAGTTAAATTATGATTATGATCTGGCCTGTAAAAGCAAATGTTTACATCTAACTGATACTAAATTTGAATCTACTAAAATGGTAAAAATTTTAATGAAACTCTTCGGATCACACTAATTTATAGGCTATATGTTCACTACATAAAAATACATATATGCATAATTTCACCTCCTGGTACTGATGGTATGTTCCCTCTATACTCACTTTGATAAGAGTCATGAATGCATGTTGAATGCATGTTGAATTTTGTCATATGCTTTTTCTGCATCTATTGAGATTATCATGTAGTTTTTGACTTTTCTTTTGTTAATGTGGTGTATGACGTTGATTTGCATATTTTGAACCATCCTTGTGAACTTGGGATGAATTCTACTTGGTCATGGTGTATGATCTTTTTTATATGTTGCTGGATTCAGTTGGCTAAAATTTTGTTGAGAATATTTGTGTCTATATTCATAAAAGATATTGGCCTATAATTTTCTTTTTTGGTAGTATCTCTGTCTGGTTTTGGTATTAGGGTGATGGTGGCTTCATAGAGTGCCTTTGGGATTACTCCTTCTTTTTTAACCTGTTGGAAAAGTTTAAGAATTATGAGTATAAGTTCTTTTTATGTTTGGTAGAATTCTTCTGTGAAGCCATCTTGTCCTGGACTTTTGTTTGTAGAGAGTGTTTTTGTTACACATTCAATTTCATTTCTAGTGTTCAATTGATCTATTTCTTCTTGATTCAGTTTTGGTGGGCTGTATGTATCTAGAAAGTTGTCCATTTCTTTTAGATTGTCAAATTTGTTGGCATATAATTCTTCATAGTATTCTCATATGTTTTTTTTTTTTTGGTATTTCTACAGTATCTGTTGATATTTCTCATTTTTCATTTCTTATTCTGTTTATTTTAGTTCTTTCTCTCTTCTTGGTGAGTCTGGCTATGAAATGGGACATTATCTGCTTCACATCACAATGCCCCTTGTCTCAGTTCTCTTGGGCTGCAATAATAGAACACCACACACTGGGTGGCATATAAACAACAGAAATTTATTTCTCACAGTTTGGGAGGCCAGGAGTCAAAATCAGGTTGCCAGCATGGTTGGGTTCTGGTGAGGACCTCTTCAGGTCCACACTGTTGCCTTTTTGCAAGGTCCTCATATGATGGAAGTGATGAGAAAGCTCTCTCTGGGGTCCCTTTGATAAGGGCACTAATCCCATTCATAAGCTTTCTAGCCCTCATGACCTAATCACTTACTAACTGTCTCACTTCCTAATACCATCACACTGGGGATTAGGATTTCAACATGAGTATACAGGAACAATAATATTTAGGCCATAGCACCACTCGTACATAACTATACTCTAACTGCATGGACTTTCCTGTGCATCCTCAAATATATTAAGTTTTTTATTTTTTAGTATACATATTTCCCTTGGGCTGGAACATTCCTTCTGCTAACTACTGCTCAAAGATGCCATTTCTAAATCCACTGAACTCCACTAGATTTCCCTAGTAGACTGTCATAGAACCTTGTAAATGTTCCCCATTTCACCTTCAAAAGTATGTATTAATTAGTTTTCCATAGCAATTATCAACTACAAACTTGGTGACTTAAAATAACAGAAATTTGTTATCCCACAGTTCTGTAGCCCAGAGGTCTTGAGTCAATGTGTCTGCAGGGTCATGCTTTCTCTGAAATCTTTAGGGGAGAAGGAGAATCCTTCCTTCTCTGTTCTGGCTTCTAGTGTTTGCTGGCAATCCTAGGTTTTGCATGCCTTGTGGAGGCATGTCTCCTTCTCTGTCTCCACTGTCATCTTCTCCTTATGATACTCTGGCTCTTCTCTTATAATGAGTAGAGTAGGACCTACTCTAAATCAGTATTACTTTATCCTAACTTGATTCCATGTGCAATGGCTCTATTTCCAAACATATTCACAGAACTGGGGATTGAGACTCCAACTATTTTTTGGGGAGACACAATTTAACCCATAACACTACGTAATTCTATTTTTCAAAGGTGACAATTTTTCTAATACCTGGCTCTTTCATCAGCAGGAGCTTCTATTTTGTCCCCTTGCTGTCCCACATACCTAGGCATCCCCATGCTTAGCACAAGGTCTTGCACATAAGAAATGTTCAATAGATGTTATTAAATAAGTGAATGTATAATTCAGAACCTATGCATATGATCAGGTTTTATTTTCATTTCTACCAACCTTGGAAAATCTCTTTAGAATTTCATTCTAAGGCCAGTATTCAGCTTATGTCCATAGTTTACCTCTTCTTACCTTCTCAAGGATTCTCTTCCTGCAGTTGTTCTCTTTTACTTCATATAAGCATTTTATTCCATCTATTAACTTCTTCTCACAAACATATTCTAAAATGTATTATTATTTAAAAATATAATTTATACTTTCCCTGAATAAGTTTAATCTGGATGTGTGAAAGACAATCTTAATTGTAACTCAGCAAATAAAATACAACAAAACTCTAAATACTCATAGATATCTTCTGTTCTTACATAATATAGAGCACTTGCTTTTGTTTTGTAAGAAAATAGGAAATTTTCATCACTTCTCCAATGTTAACTACTTGCTTCATTATGATCAAATTTACACCCACATGCTTGTATATTATACATTTATGTAACATAATGAATTTCTGTTACAATGCTGAATCTAAGCTGATCTGTTTTATGTATTATATGACAAACTTAGCATTTTAGTATCAGCAATGCACTTAAGTGATCTGAATAAACAATTATGATAAATATGGTCAATATTTATACACACATGAACAATGACAACTATCTCCTGACAACTATTCAAGCAGGAGTAGTTTTAAAATGACATCACCTTAAGACACAACTCAGTTTCAGAGGCATTAATATGTGGAAAACATCCCTCTTAGAATGATGAAATGTAGTTAGATATAGACAGATGTAAACTCATAGGTTTCTAGAGAAAAAGAAAAATAGGGACTAAGTACGTACTAAATTCATGATTTTAAAATTAGGTTACTCTGGAAAAGAGAAGTACTTTAATATACTCCAATTAATTATTTGGCTATAGTGAAATTTAGAATGCAATGATAAAGAGATCAAAACATATTTGAAAAAATGCATTCTGTACAGTGAAATTGAGGCACAATAAATAAATAAAAGTTCATAAGCTATACATTGAAAATAAAAATAAAATTAGAAGAAAAATTAGAAAATATAATGTGCAGTAGGTTAAATTCTAGTGGCTTGCAAATTGTGTATGTCAAGATTTCAGAGCAACTGAGCACTTGAATGTCTGCCATTATGACTTAAAATTTAGGTATATAATTCATTTTGATCAGCAGAAATTCATAAAAGAAGGATTGTGGTAAGAATACAGAAGTAGCAGTACAAAATTGACAGAGGGTGGCTCTTGATATAATATTCTGACCTTTAAAAAGGCTTTTGTTACTGTTTTACAAAGGACTATAATATAGTGGAAGAGAGTATGGCCTTGAAGGCAAGTCACTTGAATCTATACGAAAAAAATGATTTCACTACCAAAGGAAAATGGCACTAATTGAAATGGTTTGGACCTGAATAGAATATTTGGAAACAAAATAGTATAAATCCTAATTATTTCTTTTATTCTGAGCAACGATTTAAATGAAATATCAAACAAGAAAGATAGGACATATGTATCCTTTACAAGCCTTGCACATTAAGGCAAATGAGTTTAGTCATTTATAAAATGCCATTAAGTTACTAAAATTTAATTAAATGCATTAAAATAAAAAACTAATAATACTGAGATTACCTATATGAACATTCCATATTGGAAATGCATATTTTATTTTCAGAAATGTACACTTTACTGTATAGGATAACCATTGTAAGAATGAGATATAAGCTGTTTGCTATTTCATGACAAATAATCAAATTTATTGTAAAAGGTTGATTAAACAAATATACATGTAATAATAGTCCATAAAATAACTTTCAACTGTGTTTACAGGAAAACAACAAAATAAAAAAATGAAAGTTTCCAGAGTAAAAAAATAATAAATGTTTTAGCTTAAGACCCACCCAAGTCAAAGCAGTAAGAGGTCCAGAAGTTGTTGTGCTTAGTGTACTCCCAGACAGTTTTTATTTTTTAATTAATTGACTTTATTGTTGTATAATTCACATATGGAAAAGCACAGATCTGAAATATACAGCTCTATGAGCTTGATAGCTTGGGTAAATGACTGCAAATTATCCCCTTCCCTATAACTAAGCCCTTTGCCAATATGGTCGCACACTGACTCCGGGGTGACCTTGTGATCGGTCTGTCCAATGGTGATACAAGCAGAGCTGTGAAAGTGCTTTCACATGGGACTTACTAGCTTACTGCTTTGGGGGACCCTCAAACCCCAACTGTGTGAGTGTTGTGACTTTTGTTAAATTAACATTTGTTATGTAGAGCCATTGAGTGTCAGGTGGTGAGCTCTCATTCCACGAAGACCACATGCTTCTAGAGGAAGTACATAGCAGCCTTGAGGTACTATCCATACGGTCAAGGCTCATGCAGGCAGATGGTTAAGTAACAGGATCTGGGGCATATGCCTTAATGAGTAATATAGTGGAGGGCTTTGGGCTTTCATGGACTAAGGCCAGATTTTCAACTCAAAACAAAAAGAGTGGGCTTTTGGTAAACTCCATGGGGGTCTTTTTTAAGGGGTGTACAAGGAGAAGGAGCTGGAAGGCAGGAGAGAGTAGTTATCAGAAATTTAGGGAAATCATATCAGGAACTTACTTGTGATTCTGTAGGCTGTTATTTAAGTCATGTATTCTCAGAGAGGGTACAGCATCAGTTCAAGGCCACCTAATAGCCTCTTAGCCACACAAAATGGATACAAGGCAGCAGTATAATGGTGTAATTTAGCTAAACACTCCACAAGGAGAAAGCAAGTCTAGCCTGTTCAATGATGATCAACATGTGGTCAAACCATTTCCTTTGCTTCAGCTGAAACCTAACCAAGCACCACTCATGCAAGAGTGATTATCTTAGACATCTGGTTCAAGTGAGGATTCCAGCTGATCTCAGATATCCATTGAGTTGATCCACATTCTAAGCTCCAAGGTGATACAACTACTGGTTGTATTTTTGAATGTGTGCTTTGCAAGTAAGGCCTATGGCACAGTGGAGCATGAAAGAAATGCTTGGATTCTTAATTCATAGAGTGCTGCCATCAACATCCTCCCTGTCTCCCTAGAATCGATTCTTAGCAGTTCTTCTTTCTCTCAGTGCTGAGGCTCTTTCTGGCCTTCCTTCTCAGCCTGGCCTTCTCTCCTTTTCCCTATCCAATGAGCACTGCTGCTCTCTCTGGGATGGGTCCAAGCATTAGGAGGATTAGGTATAGAGTGTGCAGAACTCAGTATCTCAGGGTGGGGCATGGTGGCTGCTGTCCTTGCACTGGGATGTAATGCCATGCCATTTCTACATGCACCTAGTTGTCAAGACTGGATCATCCTTGATCTAGGTGCAATACTTTGTAAGGCACCTATCTGCCATGGATAGGGGCAGTGCCCTTATAGTATGCAGAAAATAGTTTCCTTGTCCTCGTGCATTTCTGCATACCAGAAGGAACCCTGCAGCCAATGAGCCACACAGATATGACACACGAAGGGATGTGACTCCGAGTACCTGTGAGGTTCATATTGCCAGTGAGTAAGCACAGCCTAGAGAAGCATGACATTAAATTTTTAAAAAATAAAAAAAAACCCATCATGACAGATCATAGCAGAGTGTCCACAATAAGAAAAAAAAGGTTTTATATTTAGGACTTCTAACAAACATTTTTTCCCAGGTTTTGAAGAAGAAACTCCACATTTTCCACAAAGACTTGCAAATGATGTAGTCAGCTCCACCCACAGAATCGTGAGAAATAATAAAAGATTTGTGCTCTAAGCCAAAAAATTAGATATAGGGTGTTATGTAGCAAAAGTGACAGTTTAATTTTGACAAATACATAAACTCCATGCAATTAACACTTGCTATAGAATATTTCCATCATCACAAAAAAAAAGTCCTCATACCCTTTTCCAGTTTGTTTTGTCATATATATATATAAATGTGTCAGTTGATGACTTTAGCAGAAGACATTTTTGATGTTCACCTCCACATATGAGTGTGACAAACTGTATTTTCCCAAGATGGATTTAATAGCATCTCCCATTCTACATGTGATTTTGCACTATAATTTTGTCAATACCTTATCAAGGATGTAGCTATTAAAATATTCTCTTGGATCCCTAGCCTTTGACTGCTTTGATCAATAAAGTAAGATTGGACTGACAATGTTACATTTCCAGGTATAATTCTTCTCTCTCTCTCTCTCTCTTTCTCTCTCTCTTTTTTCAGGGTTACACACTTGGGATATGGAGGTTCCCAGGCTAGAGGTTGAATTGGAGCTGTAGCCACTGGCCTACGCCACACCCACAGCAATGCCAGATCCGAGCTCTGTCTGCAACCTACACCACAGCTCATGGCAACGTCGAGTCTTTAATCCACTGAGCAATGCCAGGGATCAAACCTGCATCTTTATGCATACTAGTTAGATTTGTTCCTGCTGAGCCACAAAGAGAGCTCCTCATGTGTAATTCTTAACTGGCCTAAAGTTTTCTGCTTTTTGCCATCTAAAAAGCTGGTAATTTGTCTGTAAATTATGAGATACAACAATTTTTTATCATAATCTATTAATCATATTTATGAGAAAAAAACATCTCTTTCATTTCTTGAATGTGTCTGGGTTTCTTATTCTTTCTCGATATCTACTTGTCTATCCTTGTAATAATAACACACTGTCTCAATTACTGTCATATAAATTATGGAAACCAATTTAATTATTTTTATTTTTTTATTTTCAGAAATGTTTATATACTACAGATCCTTTATGTTTCCACTTTAATTTTAGAATTAGATTGTTAACTTAAAAAAGGAATTAGTTTTGAAGACTTGGATGTTTGAACATCTGGTGAGGGTACACCTGCTCCACTTCATTAATAATGAGAGAAACGTATATTAAAATCATAAGAGCATATCAGAGCACTACATATAGAATGACTAAAGTGAAAAATACTTTAAAAAACGTGTTGGCAAGGATCTGGGAAAAGAGAAAGTCTAAACAGTACTGTTACACAAATAAATCAATTCAAACATTTAACCAAATTGTTTAATGAAATTTAATGATATTAAACACTTTTCTAACTGATATTACCAGGAAATTTCATTTCCAAAAGATAAGTATGCATGTGAGCAC
Source organism: Catagonus wagneri (assembly GCA_004024745.2). Classification (NCBI taxonomy): domain Eukaryota; kingdom Metazoa; phylum Chordata; class Mammalia; order Artiodactyla; family Tayassuidae; genus Catagonus; species Catagonus wagneri. The sequence goes on from PVHT021183528.1 coordinate 7,741,630, forward strand.
AAAAACCATACTTCTCAAAGTGAGGTCTGAAGATCACTGTCTATTTGCAAAATCTGTTCCTATTAATTTGAGTAACAATGCACTAAATGACATGCTTAAGCATTTCATATCAGCATTGTTCATAATCCAATTAGGGAAAAAACCCTCAATTTCCCATGAGCAGTGGATGTTGAAAAATAACATATAGTATACTTATGCAACAGAATCTTATATAGCAATTAATATTCTTATATGACCTCATGTAACATCAGAACTACAGTATATGAAACAATATAGATACATTTCACAAACAATGAGGAATAAAGGAAGCCAGCCAGAAAACAATGTGTATTCTATGGTTCCGTTATTAATATAAAAATCACTTGATCTATGGAATTAGACGTAAGGTCATGGTGGGGGAAGAGTGATGAGGAGTGTATGATAGGGACTTTTCTTCTTTTTAAATTAATTCTTATATTATTTCATTTTATTTTATTTTTGTCCAATATGAAGCATAATTTTTATAATGCCTATACATTAGTTGTAATATCTTAAATTATCAGTGCTCTAATTCTAGTATTATAAAAAGTTTAAAGGTTAAAGCAATAATATATTTCTTGATTTGGTTGGTGGATTCATAAATGCCTTCCTTTTTAGAGAATTAGTTATGCTGAATACAAAACAGTTTTTAAAAAATTAAAAAAAACTTCCAAACCAACAACTCTGAAAACATAGATGGGGTGTCTGATTTCCCAAGGGGGAAATATTACATATCAGAAATTACTGAAGATAAAAATAGAAAATTTTAATAGTTTGATGAAAATTGATGTAATGAATTTAACTGTTAAAACTCTATCCACTATTAAGACCAGCTGCAGATCATTTTACAGAACTCTTATCACTCAAGAATGCAATAATTCTAATTACATTAGAAGCAATTCTAAGAAAGGCAAGTGAAGGGAGATGTTTACAGGGGATTTCAATTGTAAATATAATGTTTTATTTTATAAAAAACCCTAAAGATAACACAAGAACATGTTAAGATTTAACATAGCTCAGCTGAGTTCACATAAGTATGTGTAAGCATTGTTTATACCCATATATTTGAAGTATGCAATAATAGCAATTGTGCACAATAAATAATAGCTCATTTGAAGAGATGAATTGATTGTAAATATTTAAATTGGTTTAGCATTTTGTTATCAAGATAATTCTACTTATGTATCACTATTAAAAACTTTGCAAGTACAACATCTTTAGATTTATTTAAAATAGAAAACGATGTTATTAGGCATCTCCATTTCCACAGAGTTATGAGGTCAATGGACAATTCTCAGTTCATATCTGTTACTTTTAAAAATTGGGCTGGCACATCATCTATGGCTCTCAAGAGACCACACTGATCCAGATAAAAGAGGCCAATAAAAATTTTAAGTTCTCTGACTTTCACTGATTATCTCTAAAATGATATAGCAGAGCTACATGCTTCCTAAGAAGTTTTCTACCACTAGTTATTTATGGTTATTTTCTACCACTAGTTACCACTAGTTGCTGGACTAGCCATCATTTTGCATTTTTTATTACATGAGTAACTGTGACAATTGTAGAAATGTTAGAAATGTAGATTTTTTTCTTCACAAATTGTTAGATAATATATCCTAGATATTAAAAATACACTTTAAAAACAAACTCTATAACTGTACCACTAGCTGCCTGACATCAAACTATGTAGTATCTGTTTGCCTCAATGTCCATATCTGTAAAACTGCAATAACAATGCCATCTACATCATATAATAATTCAGATAATTAAATGTGAACAAAAAAATGTAGTTAAAAGTACTTAGATGTTGCAAAGTAGTAGCTGGTAAATAAATAAAATTGAAATAGTTATCATATCTAGTGGTATATAACATCAATATCTATGTAATACTAACCTATTTAATACTAACATAATGTATATTTATGGGAACTAATATTATCTATTATATTATGTATATAATATTAACCCAAGTACTCTATAAAAAATAAACAGGCTCTCTGGGCAATGAAATCATACAGACGAAGGAGGGAAAAAGGATAAGGGTATAAAACAAGGACCTAGGGAAAACAGTTACATGAAAGAGCATCATTACCAGTCTGTTCAATTCTTCACAAAAACTCTCACCCAAATGGCTTGTCTCATATAATGTGTTCAGAAAGACTGTTTGAAACCTAGAGGCTCAGAACAGTATGAGGGGATGGGGAACATATGAAAAAGAAGAATTTACAGGAAATCTCTATGTCATCCTTTATCTTTAGAAGATTAAAATTAGTACCTTTGAGAGGTTAACTCTCCCAGATAAATTTCTTGGGTCACTTTAACTGTTCAGCCAGTACAAAGCCAGGGTGTAGTCAAACCAGTGCAGTTATATACGCCCGCTCATAGCAGTCATGTGATCCACCTCCAGGCCAGCTCTAGCCAGGAAGCAACGTGAGTTGGAGGGCCAAGGTGTTTGTCAGAGAAAGAGATGTTGGTCAGAATAAGTAAATATGGTTCAATATATAAACTGAATCTATTACATAACACTAGTCTTCGTTTGTTTTGAAGCACCTTTTTTCCCTTTCAAATTTACTTTATGCAACGGGTTTTTTACAGTGATGAAAATTCCCCTATAACAACATGTCCTGTATTTTTTAAATCATTGGACTATCAGTGGGGATGTTTTTAAAATAATTTTCTTGCTATTATAAATATTTCCAGTAAATATTCTTGCCACCAAATCTTTGAGATCAGTCTCTGAATGTTGATTAGCTGTGTCAAATGCTATATACACATTTTAAATGTTAAGTATGTTGTTAGTTTGTTTTCCTTCCAAAATGATTGTATTGATTTACACTTCCTAAGTTGTTTAGGGTTTACTTGCTTACCTACACTCTTTCAATCTGAGTTCTTAAATAATTTTAACACTGACAATTTAACTTGAATAAAATGTGTAAATGTTTTTTTTCATCGTGTTTTTATTTTGTCTTTGTTTAGGTCCACACCTGTGGCATATGAAAGTTCCCGAGCCACAGGCTGAATCAGAGCTTCAGCTGCCAGCCTGTGCCACAGCCACAGCAACACTGGATCTAAAGACATCTGTGACCTATGCACAGCTTGCAGCAATGCTGGATCCTTAACCTGCTGAGCAAGGCCAGGGATCAAACCTGTATCCTCATGGATACTAATTGGGTCCTTAAGCCACTGAGCCACAATGGGAACTCTTCATTGCATTATTATTTGAAGTGATTTTTAATTATTTTCAAATGTTTATATTATTGTCTACATATATTTTCTCAAGATGCATATACATTTTATTCTCAACATGTTTATTTCTTATTGCTATTTAAAAATATTTTATATATAAGAATATAAATCCTTGGCAGTAAATTCTTCCAATCAAACATTTGTCTATTCCTTTTTATCTAGTGGTGATAATGCCACAATGATCTCTTCTTTTTCCTGTTATTTTTAATAGAAGTAGATATAAGTTGTTTTTCTCATCTATGCTCTTAAATGTCTTTTTTTTAATTTCATATCCTTTTAAAAAATTTTACATCCTTATAGAATTATGCATTTTCAGTATATTATTTTAAAATTGTTATAATTTTACTTATAAAAATGTTTAATAAACTTAGATTTTGTGTTGGCATTATGTACCACAGTGACTATAAATTGTATATTACTAATGGTAACATTATTTACTTAATAACATTTTTACCTGCAGATTTTAATGTCACTTTTATTTTACTATGTTTTCTAACATATATTTGTATCTCCTTCTGGATTTTCTCTTATGTTCAATTTATCTATCTAAATTTGCATCAGTATGAAGACAGTTTAACACAAGGTAAACATTTATTCATCTTTTTTAAAAATTCTTTTCAATGTTTTAATTGCAAAAGATGTTTAAATCTTTTTGACCAAGTCTATCAAATTCTTACTGACTTTGCAGACAAAGACACATATCATATCACATACATGTGAAATATAAAAACATAATACAAATGAGCTAATTTAGAAATAGACTCACAGACAGAGAAACAAATTATGGTTACCAACGGGGAAAGACAGTGATCGTTAATTAGGGGTTTGGGATTAACAGATATGCACTAGTATATATACAATAAACAAAGACCTCTCATATAACAGGGAACTATGTTCAAAGTCTTGTAATAAACTATAATGGAAAACATGCTGAAAAAGAATATACCTATGTATAGCTGAATCACTTTGCTGTACACCTGAAACTAACATAACATTGTAATGCAAATATACTTCAATTAAAAAAAAGCTTACTCAAGATGGCAGAATAGAAGGACTGGAGCTCAATTTCTCTCCCAAAGAGCAGCAAAACTACAACCAAATGCCAAACAGCCTTCAACCAAATGGACTGTAAACTTCCAAAAAAGATATTCTACTCCAGAAGACAAAGAGGAGACCACATCAAGAGGTAGGAGGGACGATTATGCGATAGAAGCAACCCCATACCTCCTGGGTGGGAAGCCCCACAGACTGGAAAGTAACTGCATCACAGAGACTCAGATACAGGACTGAGAGTTCTGAGCCCCACAGCAAAACCCCATGCCTGGGGATCAGGCACAGGGAGAAAGAGCCCCCCGAGCATCTCACATTATAAGCCAGCAGGGCTTGTGTGCAGGAGCTCCACAGGACTGGGGGAAACAAAGAACCCATCCTTGAAAGGCACACACAGACTTTCACGTGCACTGGGTCCCAGGGCAAAGCAGTCTCCAGAGGAATCTGGGTGGAACCTGACTGCAATTCTTGGAGGATCTCCTGGGAAAACAGGGGTGACTGTGGCTTGTTGTGGGAGAAGGGCATTGGAGGAAAAGCTCTCCGGAACATTCATCAGTCTGCATTTCTAAGGAGGGGGCCATTTCTGGGAAAATCTGGATCCTCCCATTAGTGCTGAGAAACCACAGGCCAAACAACAATTCAGGTGGGATCCCAGCCCCACCCATCAGTAAACAGGCTGCCTAAAGATCCCTCAGGCACACAGCCAGCCTCTAATCTCATCCAGAGACAAAGCCCCATCCATCAGAGGGCTAGCAATCAACCCCACCTACCAGTGGGCAGGCATCAGTCCCTCCCATCAGGAAGCCTACAGCAAGCCCCCTCCATAGCAACGTTAGCCACAGGGGAGGCAAACGCCAGAACTAAGAGAGGCTACAACTCTATTGTTGGCAAAAAGGTCACCACACCAAAAACCTATAAAAATGAAAAGACAGAAAACTGTAACTCAGTTAAGGGAGAAAGAGAAAAGCCCAGAAAAACAGCTCAGTGATGAGGAGATTATCAGCCTCCCAGAAAGAGACTTTAGACTGTTGATGCTGAAGATGATGCAAGGCATTGGAAATAGACTGGAGGCAAAGATTGATAATTTAA
>PVHT021183528.1:7754224-7828315 GCA_004024745.2 Catagonus wagneri
CTCTAATAGTTTTCTGGTAGAGTCTTTAGGATTCTCTAGGTATAGTATCATGTCGTCTGCAAAAAGTGATGGTTTTACTTCTTCTTTCCCAATTTGGATTCCTTTTATTTCTTTTTCTTCTCTGATTGCTGTAGCTAGGACTTCCAGAACTATGTTGAATAGTAGTGGCGAGAGTGGACATCCCTGTCTTGTTCCTGATTTCAGTGGGAATTCTTTCAGCTTTTCACCATTGAGAATGATGTGGGTTTGTCATAGATGGCCTTGATTATGTTGAGGTAGGTTCCCCCTATGCCCACTTTCTGAAGCGTTTTTATCAGAAATGGGTGTTGGATTTTGTCAAAGGCTTTTTCTGCATCTATGGAGAGGATCATATGGTTTTTATTCTTCAGTTTGTTAACGTGGTGTATCACGATGAATGATCTGTGGATATTGAAGAATCCTTGCATCCCTGGGATAAATCCCACTTGATCGTGGTGTACAATCCTTTTAATGTATTGTTGAATTCGGTTGGCTAGTATTTTGTTGAGAATTTTTGCATCTATGTTCATCAGTGAGATTGGCCTGTAATTTTCTTTTTTTGTGGTATCTTTGTCTGGTTTTGGTACCAGGGTGATGGCTGCCTCATAGAATGAGTTTGGGAGTGTCCCCTCTTCTGTAATTTTTTGGAATAGTTTCAGAAGGATAGGCATTAGCTCTTCTCTAAATGTTTGATAGAATTCACCTGTGAAACCATCTGGTCCTGGACTTTTGTCTGTTGGAAGTTTTTTAATCACAGTTTCAATTTCAGAGCTTGTGATTGGTCTATTCATATTTTCTATTTCATCTCGGTTTAGTCTTGGGAGATTGTACTTTTCTAAGAACTTGTCCATTTCTTCTAGGTTTTCCATTTTATTGCCATATAGTTGCATATAGTAGTCTCTTATGATCCTTTGTATTTCTGTGATGTCTGTTGTTACTTCTACTTTTTCATTTCTAATTTTATTGATTTGTGTCCTCTCTCTTTTTTTCTGGATAAGTCTGGCTAAGGGTTTATCAATTTTCTTGATCTTTTCAAAGAACCAGCTTTTAGTTTCATTGATCTTTTCCTATGGTTTTCTTCATTTATATTTAATTAATTTCTACTCTGATCTTTATGATTTCTTTTCTTCTACTAACATTGGGCCTTGTCAGTTCTTCCCTCTCTAGCTGCTTTAGATGTAAAGTTAGATTGTTTATTTGAGCTTTTTCTTGTTTCCTGAGGTAGGCTTGTATTGCTATAAACTTTCCTCTTAGAACAGCTTTTGCTGCATCCCAGAGGTTTTGGGGTGTCGTGTCTTTGTTGTCATTTGCTTCTAGGTATTTTTTAATTTCCTCTTTGATTTCTTCTGTGATCCATTGGTTATTTAGTAGCATGTTGTTTAGTCTCCATGTATTTGTATTTTTGGCCATTTTTTTCTTGTTGTTGATTTCCAGTCATATAGCATTGTGGTCAGAGAAGATGCTTGATATGATTTCAATTTTCTTAAAGTTACTGAGGCTTGATTTGTAACCCAGGATGTGATCAATCTTAGAGAATGTTCCATGCACACTTGAGAAGAATGTGTATTCTGTTGCTTTTGGGTGGAATGTCCTATAAATATCTATTAAGTCCATCTGATCTAATGCTTCATTCAGGGCCTGTGATTCCTTATTGATTTTCTGCCTGGATGACCTGTCCATTGCTGTAAGTGGGATGTTAAAGTCCCCCACTATGATGGTGTTCTTGTTGATTTCTCCTTTTAAATCAAATCTTGTTGATTTGCCTTATATATTGTGGTGATCCTATGTTGGGTGCATAGATATTTAAAATTGTTATATCTTCTTCTTGGATTGATCCTTTGATCATTATGTAGTGCCCTTCCTTGTCTCTTAAAATGTTCTTCATTTTAAAGTCTACTTTGTCTGATAGGAGTATTGCTACTCCTATCAATGAACCTTTTACAAAAACAGATTTGGGGTTTCTTAAGGTTACATCTTCTCAGTTGATCATACATCTCTACCTGAATGCTTTGGCTATGCACAAAAAAAATCCACAAGAATTACGAAGCACAATTTTGAGATTATAAAACATGATGGCTAGTGACATGATTATGAACCAGATCAAATGGGATATGGTAGAGGACATCTCCCCTACACTTCCAGTGCTTCATACTAGATGCAAAATATTAGTGAAACAGGACATTTGTCCATCATAGCACTGTTTGAAAGATGAATGCCAGTATAAGCAGATACAAAAACAGTGATAAGAAATTATTAGAGCTAGCCTCTAGAGTGACTGCTAAAGCAAATGTTTACATTACCAGGATATGTTAACAAGTACCATGATGACAACAACAAAACCAACCACATAGTGCCTATACCTGACAAGCTGCAGGATCCATAAAGTGGTTGTGTAAAGTTAATCTGCTGCGGATCCTGCAGCTTGTCAAACATAGGCACTGTGCCTCTCTAGTATGAGGCACTGGCAGTGTTGGGGAGATGTCCTCTACCATATCCCATTTGATCTGGTTCATAATCATGTCACTAGCCATCATGTTTTATAATCTCAAATTTGTTCTTTATAATTCCTGTGGATTTTTTTCTCTTTCTACTATGCTTTAGCCCTAGTTTTTCTAGAACATTTTTTTACCCACTTTTCATCTATATCCTATATCCTTAGGAATGTATTTACTTTCTTATATACATAGTATGATAATTGTCACAAAAGCCCATAGATGTTCAGTTTATATTAGAGCAATTCATATATACAGGACGAATATTGGCATTAACATGATGTAAATGAATAATGAACACATTTTTTGTTTATTCTTATAACTTTCTCATATAAGGAACATGCTTTAGCATTCTGCATTTTTCTAATATATTAAAGGTTCGTCACAACCTCATCACTTAGGAGATGATTTCAGCAAGTCCAAATAAGTAGAGTTCAGTGCTCTCCAAGGATATGGATGGCAGATGGTAAATGGCATTCTGAAATCGACATAGTTGACAATTATAAGTTATTATCTGCCTATGTGATTCAATCTCAGACTGAAGGACTGGGAAGGATCTTTGGGAAGTGTTCAATATCCTAAAAGAGAGTATCATCGTAGTATATTTCTCAAGTCATGAGTAGTTAGATGTTTATTTAGCAAGCTAAATACAGCGGTGAAAGTAATTTTCTTTAACAGTTACTACATAAAATTTAAAAATAGGTATGTACTATGCTTATTTTATTAGGTTTTGAACCACATGCAAACATAAGCATCATTTCATTTTGCACACACATCAAAAATGCAAACGGGAAGTATATGAAAAACTAAAAATTCTTTAGCAGAGGCTTTTTTAATGCATAACAGCAGTTCAAGAAGGTAACCTGGCGAATATAACTCTGTGGAACACCGAAGTGACTATACTCAGCAATTCTGAGGCAAACATTTAAAGCTTATATGACATACATTATTTGTAAGATATGAATATATTTTTCTTACATAGATTATGAGTACAATGCACAGAATAAAGATTTAAATGTCATATATGTGCTGTTAGGCTTGATGGCATTTGTTTTTCAGTTTTGCAATGTCTCCCCTTCTCTTTCTTCCTACTCAATTAAATATGATTTATATATTTATCTAGTAGTAATAATGACTGGGTTAGTGTGTTTGAAATGCATTAAGTGCTTTTCAATTAATTTTCAAAATCCTATTAAAATCATGATAGCTACTGTATTTAAAAGTCAGGGCATAGTTCACAGAACTATGTTGGTGAACATATAACCATTTACTAGTATTTCCTACAGCAACAAGGTCCTACACTAAGGCCTTTAAAAAAGCCAGATTATGAATATACCATCTACTTTTTTTTTTCTTAATGGATTTTATTTCAATTATAGGTGTACATAAATCATCACAAGTCAATTTTACAGATTTTGTATCCCAAACCCCCAGTGTATCCCAAACCCCCATCTACTTTTATAATGTAGTCATATCACCTCCTTTTAAAATTGTCATCAGAAACCATTTCTCAGAATGATTGTTGAACATGGAAACATCCCATTTAAAAGGAAACCATGAGAGACCATAGATGTTTGTCATTTAAGGTCATTTTTCCTTCTAGTTGAGGGCCTCTTGCTTTCGGGTCATGAAATCTGACACTAGTATATGGTTTTTTGGAGGAAGGTGGTAAAGAACATACATGTAATTTTTGGAAATAATTACTTTAAACATGACTAAAATTTGCCAAGACTGAAAAAAAAAGAAAATTCTAAACCACTACTAATTCCTAGTTCTACCATGTGAAATGGATAATTAAAACTTGGAAAGAAAAGAAGGACATATGAAGAATAGTTAATTGTGAATATGGTATAAAACGCTTCTATTTTCTGGACAATTGCTAATATTATAAGCATGTCAACCTTTTGACAAATAATTTATCATCAAGTTCGGGAATGAAGTATCTTGCTATAAAATTTCAATTCAGTTGAAGATCTTGAATTCAAAATGTGGTAAAATATGAGAAATATACAGCTGAAAATATAAAGAACAGACTACATATGACATAAACTACAAACAGCAGCACATCTGAAAGAGATTTTGGAATGGGAGAAATGTCCATCATTTCCAATAAAGTGTAAAAAAATATTAAAAACAAAACTGAAATATAAGACATGGGTTAAAAATTAAACCTGAAAATTTAATAACACTATGACTTCATAGATCCCACATGATTAAGAGACCTCACAAGGAAAGTGGCCATGGAAAACTGATTAGGTTGGATCGGACTGTAGGTCAAGAAGAGTATATATAAATATAAAATTTTAAAAGGAATGGAAATTTGTTGGATACTAAGATGAATATAAAGGAGTGAGCTGATATAACTCACATAGGAAGATAGCGTTACAGAAGATTCAAAATCTGTACTAAAGGGAACTACTGAAAGCAAAAAAAACCAGACTTTTATATAGCTACAACAAAATCAGATCATCTAATAAATTATTTCTGGTAACCTGTATTATCACTGAATGCAGTCGCACGTTTAATGCACCAAAGTAATTATTGGTTTTAATTAGTACACACAGGACAAATGAAACAAAGAGGAAATTATAGAAATCTCAAAGTGAATTTATCAGAGATACTCATAATCTCAAATAAAAGAAATATTGTATAATGATTACCAATGACCAACTCCCCTTTTTGGTTGCAGTTAGTTATTTAAAAACACATTACTATGTCATGCGCATTCAACTATTCTATGAATTGGGTGACATGCTCTTTTGGCATTTGAATTCTGGAGAAACAGAGGCTTGGGAAACATTTACATAGAATGGTAATTCTATGTACATGTCTATGTACCAAATTCAAATGTAATATGTCAGTGATGACACAGCATAGATTTTGCAGAAATTGTACTAATTTAAAGTACAATATATGCAGTTGGTCCATAAATTCAAAATTAAATTGCTAATGAATGAAGGCTCTAAAAGCTGTTGCATCTCATTTGTTTTGCTTTGGCAAAACACAATGTGAGCAATATGCAATTGTATAGTATTTGTGTCTGAATCTTTGCTTGATCCTCACAGGAGGATCATGAATTTAATAATCTCAGATATGGATTTGGGGTAAGAAAGTGGAATTGCATGCAGATTAATTATCCATACAGTTAGATGCAAAAACTTGCCACATAATTTAGACAATATGTTGATGCCACTGAGAAAACTATTTGTAAAGAGTTAATACTTTAACAAGATTGAAGTGATTAATCAGAAAAACATTTTCACTGGCAAATGATTTTCTCCTAAAGAATTTTTCAATAAATAATAATTAAATTTGTTTTTTATAATGGTGATAGTATTTGGCTTATATATGATTTGAGATAATTTTGTTTCATTTTTTATAGATTCATCAGCAATACGTGAAAACACAAAACAGGTTTAAACACTAAAGAAATATGGAGGAAATCCAGATTTCTGTGATTACAAAGTTTACTAAGTCATAGACTCAAATACGTAATTAAGCCTCAATTTTTCTCTTCCTTTAATTCTACCACCTTCAACACGTTAGTGCCATTTATGTTTACATCATAGTTGTAGAATACATAGACATTACAACTATATACCTCAGTGAACAAGTGGGAGAGTGACAATGATGTGCTGTGTCTTATTACTGAAACTATGTTGCTTTTATATAATTTTAAAATCAAAAAAGTTCCAAGAATAGAAAAGATAAATAAATACAGGTGTATACATACACACGCACACACACAGAGGTATTTATTTTTTTCTCCTGAACTTGAATTACTTGGTTAATGTGGTTTCCATCAGCTTTCTCCACTGTAAGTGTACCATTTTTCCATTTTAACTTTAATACTTACTGAGATTCTTTGAGACGATCTAAATATCTGCTTCAAATTAAATTTTCACTGTGTTAATAAACATTAATTCTTTTCTAAATCTATCACCGCTTCCACATTAATTGATATTCTATGAAAATAATTTAATTTTATGTCTTTAATTTTATTTATGCATTTACTTCAGTAAGTATGGATATAATGATTCTACAATATTTAATGCATTTCAACATTTACTAATTTGACAGTAAAACTGTCTCTGAATTTGCTACTGGAAGCCTCTTAGATCTAGTTTACATTTCTTCTGAACATATTCTAATCAATTTTTCACATCACAAGGTTTTCCAAGCTTACCTTTGCTATCTCTGCCCAAGATCTGAAATTTACTCTTTCTAATGAGTTATGCTTTGTGTGTGTGTGTGTGCACGCACGTGCGCGCGTGTGTGTGAAGAATAATGCTTCAAAGCAAAAATCTGAGTGCTAGGTGTGCTCGTTACCAAGGAGCTATTGTTAGGGACAATATTAGAATATAAGTATTTAAATATATGCACATGTATGTCTATTTATACATATACATGTTTATGTGCATATATGTATTAAAACATACACACAGATATTTGATTATGCATATATATATAAAATCATGAGTTTATACTGATACCTCCAATTCCAATGTAATTATACATAGTTGTCCTGTCTTTTCCCCTTTTGATATCTTTAATTTTCTTCTCCAATAGGAAGAATTATCCACCCTATTATCATTAATATATTAGCATATTAATTGCTCATGGCTAGAATATAGGCAAAGCTATCTCAGAGTTGCTAATACATATTACAACAATGCCGGATCCTCAACACACTGAGTGAAGCCAGGGCTCAAACCTGCATGACCATAGATACTACTCAGGTTCATTTCTGCTGAGTGACAACGGGAACTCCCTTTATCTATCCACTCATTGTTGATGCCATGTGGATTGTGTCTAATGTTGGCATGTTATGGGGGAAAAAAAGCTGCAAGGACCAATCACGCTAGGTTATATATTTTTATTTCTGTTGGGTAAGTACCTAGAACTGAAAATGCTTACTCTAGCATAGGAGTTTATTTAATTTGTAAGAAAATGAAAAACGGTTTTTCAAGGTGGATTTACCATCTGACAGCATTAACAACAATGTATGAGAATTCCAGTTGTTCCATTTCTTAGCCAGTGTTAAGTATTTCAAAATTTTAAATTCTAGACATTGCAGTGTGCGTAATATTCCCCTACGGTTTTGGTTTGTCTTCCCTTAATGTATAAATGATGTGGGGCATCTTTTCACATGCTTCTCGACAATGATACAGCTTCTCTTATAACATATTTGTTCAAGTACTGGCCAATTGCTTTTAACTTGCTTGTTTTTGGTTAGTTTTGACCAGGACTTGTTTTATTTATTATTGAAAAATAAGAGTTCTCTATATATTCTGGACATACATTCTAACATTCTTCGGAAATACATTTTTTATTGTATTTTCTCCTACTATGCTTTGGCTCTTTATTTTAGTGGGTGACTTTTGAAGTTTTTGTTTGTTTTGTTGTGTTTTTTTTTTTTTTTTGGCTCTGCCATTAAATGTGGTTCTGTGGCCAGGGGTCAAACCCATGACACAGCTGTGACCTGAGCCACAGCAGTGACAAGATTGGATCCTTCACCCGCCATGCCACAAAAGAACTCTAACAAGTGTTTTAATTTTGATGAATTCTAAGTCAACATTCTTTTAATGTTTCATACTTCCTCAGTAATAAGAAATTCTGTCTTCCCCAAGGTCGAAAAATTTACGTTTTATGTGAAACATTTATAACTTTATACATCATATTTACTTCAAAAACTCTCCCTGACCGTATACTCTAAAACTCTTAGAGGAAAACATAGGCCAAACACTCTCTGACATAAATGATAGCAACATCTTCTCAGATCCATCTGTCAGAGTAAGGACAATAAAAAGAGAAATAAACAAATGAGACTTGATTAAACTTCAAAGTTTCTGCACAGCTAACAAAACGAAAAGACAACCCACAGAATGGGAGAAAATATTTGCAAATGATTCATCTGACAAAGGATTAATCTCCAAAATTTACAAACACCTCCTACAGCTCAACACCAAAGAAACAAACAAACCCATCCAAAAATGGGCAGAGAATCTAGGCAGACAGTTCTCCAGAGAAGACATGCAGATGGCAAATAAACACATGAAAAGATGTTCAACATCGCTCCTCATTAGAGAAATGCAAATCAAAACCACTATGAGGTACCACCTTACACAAGCCAGAATGGCCATCATCAAAAAGACTACAAACAATAAGTGCTGAAGAGGGTGTGGAGAAAAAGGATCCCTATTACACTGTTGGTGGGGATGCAAATTGGTGCAGCCACTGTGGAAAACAGTATGGAGATTCCTCAGAAAACTCAAAGTAGAATTACCATTTGATCCAGCAATCCCACTCCTGAGCATCTATCCAGAGGAAACCATGACTCGAAAAGACACATGTACTCCAGTGTTCATTGCAGCACTCTGTGCAATAGCCAGGTCATGGAAACAACCTAAATGCCCATTGACAGAGCAGTGGATAGGGAAGATATGGTACCTACACACAACGGAATATTACTCAACCATTAAAAGGAATGAAATAACAACATTTATGGCAACATGGATGGACCTAAAAATTATCATGCAAAGTGAAACCAGTCAGACAGTTAGACAGCAACACCCAATGCTGCCGCTTACATGTGGAAACTAAAAAGACACAATAAATCTCTTTGCAGAACAGACAATGACTCACAGACTTTGGAAAACCTTGGTTTTTCAAATACGACAATCTGGGGGTTGGGAGGATTCACTGTGGGTTTGGGACACAAAATCTATCAAATTGACTTGTGATGATTTATGTACACCTATAATTGAAATAAAATTCATTAAGTTAAAAAAAAAAACAAAAACAACTCTCCCTGTATTATTTTTGAGTGTGGTGTTAAGGCTGATTTTTTTTCCCCATTTCAATATAATGTACAATAAATTCAGCATAATTTGTCAGAAAGATCATTATTTTATTTATTAGATTATGTTAGACCCTTGGTTAGAAAAAATGATGACTATATAAATTGATTTATTTCTGAAATTCCTATTCTGTTATCTAGTACTGTACTGACTTTAATATAGATTGATAATAAAATCTTGAAATAAGGTAGTGGAAGTCTTTCAACTTGGTTCTTTTTCAAATTTGTTCTGAATGTTCTATGATCTTTTATTTTTCCATAAAATTTTATATTTAGGACTAATGTCTAAAGATGGGATTATGACCAGAAGTAGTTGCCTATAGATCAATTTAGTAAGAATTGATATATTGAAAGTTTAATCTTCTAATTCAGGAAAAGTGTATTTCTCTACATTTATTTAGCTCTCCCTTAACTTATCTCAGGGATTTTTATAGATTTTAGTGTAGATAATCTCTGATTTTAAGAGTGTTAATTCTATTTCCATGAATGTCGTGTTTGAAATTATCATATTTAAATCTACCAGTTTTTGTCTGTTTTCTATTTCTCCCATCTATCTTTGTTCTTTGTTTCTCTTCATCCTGCCTTATTTTGGTTGGATGGATTACTGTTTTAGGACCTCATTATATTTCCACTGTTAGTTTTTCAGGTATACGTCTATGAATTATTTTTATTTGCTATTCCAGGGAGTTCTACATACACTTTAAATATATTAATAATTATAGTTACTATTATACCAACTTATCTAATGTATTTGAACTCTGCAATAACATTTTTTCCATTAATTTATTACTTGTGTTATATATAATTAAATTGAGGGTAAATGGAGTATAATTTTAAATTCATTTTTCAAGTTTGGTCGTTGGTATACAAAAATAAAATGATTTCTGTAGTTGGTATATAAAAATGAAATGATTTTTGTAAATCAGTTTCATATCCTGAAACCTTTAAAAATTCACTTACTAGATCTTAATTTGAAAAGTTGCTTATGATTTTCTATGTAGATAATAATGTTATTGACAAATAATAAGTTGTACCTATTTTGTAATCTTTGTATCTTTTACTTATATTTCTTTCCTTGTTGCATTAGCTAGGAACTTCAAAGTGATGTTCAAGAGATGTGGTCAGAATGGGCATCTTTTTCTGTTCCTAAACATAAGTAGAAAAAAATCACTATTGATGCAATAATAGCTGTAAATACTTGATAGATCCTCTCCATTAAAAAGAAGTTTCCCTTTATTACTAGATGGCTAGGTACTTTTACCATAAATGGATTTTGAAAATTTGTTCATTGTTTTTCCTACAAATATAAAGATGATTAAATTATACACTCACTTATTTTGCTAATATGGAGAAATTATATGCATTAAATAATTTTCCAGTATTAATACATTCCACTTTTGATCACATTCATGAGTGAGACTAATCTATAGCTTTTCCTGTTATGTTGTTCTCACGATTTACAACAATAAAAAGTAACTACGTAGTTCTCCATTGTCCTCTCTCTATCCAAAAGATTTTGTGTAAACTGAGTATTACTTCCTCCTCATATATTTGATAAAATTTACCAGTGAAATTATCCAAATCTTAAGTTTTCTTTGTGTTAGTTTCATATTACTAATTCATAGTACTAATTCAGTGTAGCTATTTAGGTTTTTGATTTTTTCATGTTAACTTGATTAAGTTATATTTTTTCATGGAATTTCTGTATATTGCAAAATTAATCCGTCTCCTTATCCTTTAAGCACATGACACTTTCAGTCTTGACATTGGTAAACTGCATTCTCTCTTTAGTTTTTCACCAGGGTTTTGTCACTTTTATTATTTAAATGAACACATTTTTAAAAATAATTTTTGCTTGTTTTCTATATCACTAATATCTGTTGTTCCTATTTTTAGTATTTCCTTCTAACACATTTGGAATTAAATTTATTATCTTTTTAAAATTTTTATGGTAGAAAATTGGAAAATTGTGGTTAAAATATTCTTTTAGTCAGTTTTACTAAATATTATGAATTCTCTTTTGAGAACGCTTCAACTGTAGTCCACAAATTTTAATATGTTGTGTTTTCACAACTATTTTTAACGTATTTTATGATTTTTTTGACTTATACGCTATTTCAAAATGCGTTGCTTTATTTCCAAACATATAGCTTTTCAAAAATTTCTTAATTTTATTACTATATGAATTCATTTAAGAGATGTGAGATAATATACTTGATAAGATTCAATCTTTATTTGAATTCATTGTTTTTTTTTAATTCCTGAGCATACGGACTAACTTGCTAACTATTCATATACTCAACACTGAAAGTGTTCCCAATGTCAGTGATCCCAATGCTGTGAAATGCCAACATGGTTAATTAGGTTAACAGAGTTGTTTAAAATTCTTCTATTCTTACTTAAATTTGTATCTGTACGTTCAGTTACTAAAGGAGAAGTGCTAAAACCCATCTAGTGTGTCTACTTTTTTTTAAAATTCAGGTTTGTTAGTTTTTGCTTCAAATATTCTGAAGCTCTGTTCTTGGATGCATACACAAAATGATTGCTATGCCTTGTTGATGAGTTTTGTTATTATCAGCTTTCCTATTTATACCTGTATACTTGTACCACATCACATTTTTTGTTAGGCTGGAGTTTATAAAATTACTTTGCTACTGAATCTTTTTTTTTTTTATTTTTTTGGCCTTTTGTCATTTTAGGGCCACACCTGCGGCATGTGGAGGTTCCCGGGCTAGGGGTCTAATCGGAGCTGTAGCCACTGGCCTATGCCGCAGCCACAGCAACGCAGGATCCGAGCCGTGTCTGCAACCTACACCACAGCTCACGGCAACGCCGGATCTTTAACCCACTGAGCAAAGCCAGGGATCGAACCCACAACCTCATGGTTCCTAGTCGGATTCGTTAACCACTGCGCCGCAACGGGAACTCCATTGCTACTGAATCTTAAACTTTTTCTTATCTGATTTTACTTGCAGACTTCCTTGGATTTCATTTGCAGGAAGGTATTTCTTGCTCATTTATAAATTGACCAGTCAATGTGAACAATGACTACTAAGATGAACTGTAAAAAAATCAGGTCCTGGCTCCTCATTTTGAATTGGGGCTCAACTTTCTCTGTAATATATCAATGCCAGGAGGCGGCAGAAACAAAAACAGAGTCTGTAGGTAGTTTCAAAAGACTTCTGTTCTGATAACACAGTTTGCCACAAACTTACAAGTGAGAAATGTGTGTAGAATAACAATCTTTCCATAGCTTTTTCCTTTTCAAACTGGATTTAAGTACATTTCAGGAAACGTGTATGGTTAAGTGAGGAGGTTCACGATGTCCACTATAAATCTGACATACATATCTGGAAGATTACATATACTTGGTATTATACGATAAAAATATCATTTTGACATTCACTTTCAGATTAGAATGAATTCTGACTTACAGTACATGTTTTAAAAGTAATTTTAAAAGTAAATATAACAGTTACCCTGAAGAATATTCATCTTTGCTGGATATATGTGAGTCAAAATGACTGATAATGCCATAATCATAAACTATATATAAATACAAGCATTTTTAGCTTATCACAGTTAAACTAAATTGATTGATTTTAGCATAAAGCAAATATTTTCTTAGTAGCTTGATCTCCATTAAAAGTTTTAAACTGTTTTACAGTTCATTAAAATATTTTTCTTTACGCTTTTTTCCTCTTTTCAATGTAGACTGCCTTCACTGATTTAAGACAGTCCTCTATTTATTCTAATTCACCTCTCCTTTTCACCCTGCCTGCTCCTAGTGTTCTTTAATGATGCACATTATTAATACTGACAGGAACTTAGACAAAAATAAATCTGATGCTCATGAAAAAAAAATTTGTATAGGCAAGTTATCATTATTTCATAATTTATTACCTGGGTTAAAAAGCTGCCACATGACATCTGGTTGATTCTTTGTAAAACAGTTTTAATAATCAGATATTTGTTACAAAATTAACTTCTCTGAATATCAGTGAGCTATATTACTGATGTGGAAAATTTAAAAGTCAGAAATAGCTTTAAAGTTAGCAAACTTGGAGGCTATATGAAAGTAAGACAATTAATGATAACTTTTGCTGACTCACTATTTTATTTGTTTAAAGACCTAAGGGTTATGATCTATTATAGAGATGTACTAGAGGGAAAATACTTTCACTTTAGTTCTCTTGGCAAATATCAATTGTCAATAGTCTGGCTTAAGTCACATTTATCAATTTTACCTCTGCTGTGGGAGAATTCTATTGTATCATAAAATATCACAGATTAACTAAAACTACTAGAGTCACAGATACAGGCTTTGAGTAAAATAAAGTGTGCATCTGTCAGCCTTTCTTTGTTTACTTTATTTAGTCCCATTCTTCCAACAGCTGGGATGATTTAATGGCAATAATAACTTTGCCATTCTTCACCTTAAAGTATTAATTTTTAATAGAGATGAGAAGAGTCAAGGTACCCAATTACCTGGTATGATGCTATGCATGTGCATAGCATGTAGTCTCTGGTCAATTCTAACTGTAGAAATATTAGTTTGCTTTTGAGATTTTACCATCTTCCTATTTCACCTCCCCAAACATAAGCCAAGTCCCTATATATTTCAACAGTTTTAAAGAAATTTAACTTTGTACCCTCATCTTGTGTTCTCTTATTAAAGTCTGTGAAAGTTTTAAGTCCCTATTTCTTCACTATGTGCAACATTTAAACTTTGATATATTCAAATTGTTCACCTAGTATTCTTCCATGATTAGTTTTTTGGAGGGTATGCTTTTTTTTTTTTTTTGATTTGGTAAAATGTATATAACATAAAGTTTACCATATTAATCATTTTTAGGTATACAATTCTGTGGCAATATACATTCACATTGTTGTTCAACCACCACCAATGTCCATCTCCAGATCTTTTTCATCATTTCAAACTGAAACTCTATACACATCAAAAAATAATTTCCTATTTTCCCCTCCCTATAGTCCCTGTTAACAATTATTCAGGTTTTTGTCTGTATTATTTGACTCTTCTAGGCACCTTACATAAGTGGAATTAATACAGTATTTGTCTTTTGTGACTGGTTTATTTCAGTTAGTTTATTTTTAAGGTGCATTTCTTTTTAAGGCTGAATACTATTATATTCAATATAACACATTTTGTTTGTCAATTCAGTTATCAATGGAACATTTGAACTGTTTCCACCTTTTGGCTATTGTGAATAATGTTTTAAGCAGGCTTAATTTGTGGTTGCACAGTTTGCCTCAGCTCATTTGTTATGAAAAGTTTACATCCCAGGGGCCCCTCTATTAATTAGGACATTCACATGACACTGGCCTGATCTTAACTCACTTCCTAGAACTGAGCCTACCTTGAAACAAAGCTGTATAGCCAAGCATAGCCTGTATCAGTCACACTGAAGTCAACTTGGTGACCTATGTGAGACCCAGTTTTTCAATTCGTAGGCCACTGAGATTTGGGAGCATTACAGCATTAAATGCACTATTGCAAAAGTAGATAACAGATAAACTGTTCATTTTTTCCACATAGCACTCTTGTACGTGGAAAAGTTGCTAATATCTGCAAAACATATATTTGATAAAGAACTGTTATCCAAAATACATGAAGAATACTTAAAACTCAACAGTAATAAAACAACCCAATTAAAAAACAATAGGTCAAAGATTTTAACAGATGCTTCACCAAAGAAGATATTCAAAAAGCAAATAAGCATATGAAAAGATGCTCATATCATATGTCATTAGAAAAATAATTAAAACAACAGTGAGATACCTCTACATGTCTATTAGAATAGACAAAATCTGGAACGCTGACAACATCAAATGCTGGTGACAATGAGAAACATTAGGAAATCTTTCATTACTACTGGGAATGCAAAATGGTATAGACATTTTTAAAGACAGTCTGGAGTTTTCTTATCAAAGTAAATATACTCTTACACTATATAGCAACTATATTCCTTACCATTCACCCAAAAGAGTTGAAAATTTATACACCAAAAACCTGTACATAGATGTTTATTGCAGCTTTATTCATAATTGCAAACAAGGTATCTATCCTTCAGTAGACAAATGAATAAAGTATGATGCCTTTAGAAAATGAAAAATAATTCAGTACTAAGAATAGATGAGCTATCAAGCCATGAAAATACATGAAGCAACCATAAATATGTATTATTAAGTGAAAAAAGCCATTCTGAAAAGATTATATGCTGTATGATTCCAACTACATGACATTCCAGAAAAGGTAGAGCTACAAAGATAGTAAAAAGATCAGTAGTTGTCAGGGGTTAGCATCAAATGAAGCATAGAGAAACTACCCTCATTATGCAATTAATTAAGATCTAAACACAATACATTCAACAAATATATTTGATATTTTGGTTGGTTTTTCAAAGAAAAACCTCAGTAATAGAGAGTGCTGACATGAGTTGATAAGAATAAATATTTCACAGTCTTTAAAAGTTACATTACAGTCCATTTACTTCATATGGAAAACTCATAAAATGCATGAATAATTAAAACTCAATTATATTTGTACAAATAAACAAAGTATGCTACTTTATACACATATATTATTGTGTCTATTTACCTAACAGCTTTTCACCAAAATCAGTAATGTGCAGTATTTGTTTTCAACATTAATATATAAACAAGGCGTTATCCTTAAATTTTGTGGATAACATTTTTTTTATATTATTGCTTTTGTTCCCTAAAAACTGTTTTTATAAGTGTTCGAAATTTTCTCAATATATTTACAAAAACCCAAACTTCTCTTAACACTTAATTGGTTGTCTTTAATCTCTAATTCTGTCACATTTATATAAAGAGAATTGCTACTTCTTCTGAAAATAAATGTTCTTTATCTAAAAAATCAGACTTTAAAAAATGGAAAGAAATCAACTTTAATTAAAAAGAAGTCATTGGAAACAGCCTATCTAATGCCTGGTCTAGTTTTATGTGATGCCTTTAACGAAAGACATTTCCCTGTAGAAATGCTTTAAACACTTTCCATGTTTAGGGTTTACACTATGTGATAATTATCCTAACTCCTAAAAGGCTCATAATAGAACTACAGTCAAAGCCATAGATATTATCTAATCCAGTCTGTTTTATTTGTGATTCCAATGAGCTGGAACACATACAGCACACAGCTCTTTGAAAATATCCTCATTTTGATAGGAACCAGACATATCCCTTTTAGTACCACTGTAAAAACAACTTTATCACTTGCAGAAAATCTAAATAGTAGAATACAGAGTGTAACTCTTTTTTTATACGATGCCTCTGTCAAGTTCCTCTAAGGCTATCCCTTCTCAGTGTGAAGGTCAATGCACTTGTCATGACCTAAAGGCCTTCATGATCATGGTTTGTGGTTTCAAACCTGTCCTCATCTGTTATTCCTTGCCCGTGTTTTTCTATCTCTTGTAGAAGGCCTCAGTCTTCTTCCTATTCCTTGAATGCATCAGGCATATTATCTATTCTGGTCTTTATTCTTATTCTTACCTCTTTAATTGCTCTTCTCCTAGATGTTCATAGAGCTAACTCCCTCACTTCCTTCTGGTTCTTAATTGAAAATTGTCTTCTCAGTGAGAACTTACCTAAAATGTCAACAACACACCACTGACATTTCTTATCCTCTTTCCTTATGTTTCTCCTTAACAGATTGCAGTAGATTACATACTCTTTGGCTTATGTTATTTCTCTTTTTCTCCCTCCAGAATGTAAATTCCATGAAAGAAGGGAGTATTGTTTGTTTCATTTATCACTGACTATACCCCCAGCATTTAGTACACTGCCTGACACAGAGTACTTTATCTACAACAACATTATTGAAAAAATTAAACTCTCATTTAACTTCATATTTGAAATATGTCTCTTAAGAATATATATAAAAAACCTCTCAAAAGAATAAGATAGTTCCTTAATTCTTTATTCCTCTTATTTTAATTTAAATTTACATCACATTCCACAACTTATAAATGCTCTAATTTTTATGTGGTACAAAATCTTTTTATTTTAATAAATGTGTCAAAAACACTAAGTATGACTCATTCATTTTTACTAATGCTATGGTCAACATTGTTCAATGGTACTTTCTGTTTCTTAGGTAATTTTCCTGCAAGGATTTCAAACTTTTGCAAATTTTATTAGAAATATAGGCAATTATTTTTCCCAAACCCATTTAGATATTGACACCATTTTCATAATTAAGAAAACATACAAAGAACGATTTCTATGCCCCTGCTTTGATCTCTCTCGTCTCCCCAATCCATAAACCTCATCAGAGAAAACCAGTATCAGAGAAAACAGCATTCCCTAGCACTTCTGCAATCAAAAGGAGCACACCTAAACAAATGGCATTTTTAGTCTCCTTTACACAAGTATTCAAGTATTTTACGAATCTTATTAATGGGCATGGTGTTCTGATAGTTCATAAATTTCCTACTTCTAGTAGTAAAATTATATATTTTGAATCATTTTGACCTCAACTTGCTGTAATGTGAGAGATGAGTATTCTACAATAAATGTCTTCTATTAGACACGTATTTAGGCTATGCCTCACAGTAAACCAAATTATTTACCTTGTACCTAGAAATCATATATTCTATGCTGATAATTAGTGTAAATTTAATGGAAAATAAAAAAGTGTAGGTTCAGCAAGAACCATCTGTGAGTCACTGTAATTCAAGCAAATATGTTTTTCTGAAGTAGCTACAATTATTTAACTTTACTTTCTAAACGGTAAAATACTGAATTGATAATCTAAAAAAATATATGAATGTCTTTTTCAAAAACCAAACAACTCAATGTCTATATGTTTCAAACTCTAAAACTTCTAAATCAGGAAAATAATGTACATTTTCAATAATCAATAGTAACACTGTTCATTGAGTCTTCAGAAGAAATCACCCTTCAATATATTGTGTGCATTAAAAAAATAGGTAGTTGGCTAGATTCTCATTCAAAATAAGCGAAAAATTGGATCCAGCAGTCCCTCTCCTGGGCATCTATCCAGAGAAAACCAAAATTTGAAATGATACATACATGCACTCCACTCTTCATCACAGTACTTTTTATGATAGCCAAGACATGGAGGCAACCTAAATGTCCACTGACAGAGGAATAGATAAAGAAGATGTGGTACGTATATACAATTGAATACTACTCAGTCATAAAAAAGAATGAAATACTGCCATTTGCAGCAACATGGATGGACCTAGAGATTACCATAAGTGAAGTAAGTCAGAGAAATTTAAACCTCATATGATATCATTTACATGTGGACTCTAATAAAAAATGATGCAAAAGAAATATAAAAAGAATTCTTTTGGCAAATTATCCTGCAAAAGTGAAGAAAAAATTAAAATATTCTCAGATAATAAAAAAGCAGAGAATTCATTACTAGCAAAACTGCCACACAAAGAGAGTCCATTAAGCTGAAATGAAAAGACACTATGCAGCAACTTCAATGGACAAGAAGAAATAAAGAAAGTAAAGGTAACCACATAGGTAAATTTACAGACACTATTTATGTAGTTTTATTTGTAAACCTCCTTTTTTTCTGCTATCTGATTTAAAAGACAACTGCATAAAGCAATTATTATAACAAAAAAAAAAAAACCCAAAGTTTGATAAGACACTGTGTTGAGGATTTGGAAAAAATCCAATCACACGTTGATAGTATTATATAATCTGCTACAATCTCAATGAATGGCAAGATGAATATAACCAAAAAAATTAAATGCACTCAGAGCAAAGTGGAAGTACAATTAGCTGTCTAATGTTAGTAAATTTTTAAAGAGAAATTCTTTTGCATGGGGGTAGAACATTTACAGTGGAAATACTAAAAAGAAGTTAAGCCCTGGTTGCAGGCTGCTGACATGAGGTGCAAAACTAAAAGTGGGGCATCTGATGTGATTGGTCAGGAGTGCATATTTAGATTTCTCTGGTTGGTCTTAACTGGAAAGGTGAACGAAGGTCAAGGGAACTGTCAGTTATTAATAAAGTCCTGCCGTTGGTTGTTACTGGGGTTATATTTGGTTTCTTGATTCTGACTTACCTTAATTTGACTTAATAGATAGCAAGCTGGCCACCTGGGCTGGTTACCAGAGATAAAGGATGAGTTACCTCAGCTTGTTGCTTCAGATTGTGGGTCAGAGATCACTTATCATATATGGTCTAGCCATTGTTCATGTGTATAGTCAGTCTCTCACTACATAAAGCAAGATATGATAAACAGATTTGTCCCCAATCTGGAGATCAAAGTCCAGAGCACCTAAGTCCATTCTAGCTCTATGAATTTCAGCTGACCTGCAGATATGCGACATGGGGATACTTAACTTTTGATATTTTATTAATGTTTTACTTTCTGAGCTTTAGAGTGGTTTGCTATGCAGTGATATTATAAAAAAATTTCTCTAAATAGTGCCAGTCCTAGGTAGGGCCACCAAATACATAAACATTTGAGAAAGTAGATAACATTGCAAAAGAACATCACCTACTACATTTAGCCAGCACAGTGTACAGGGTAACATAAAAGCACAGGCTTTGGAGCTAGATTTGTTGCATTTGTTTACTGTTTATTGAGCATCTATTGTGTGCATGGATTTAGTCTAAGCAGTGAGGATACAGTCATGGCCAAGGCAGTCAAAGTCACTGTTTTCTTCTTTATGCAATTTCAGAAGAGACAAAAAATGACCAAGTAAATTAGACAAATATTTCATTGCAAATCATGACACAGAATATGAAAAAATAGGGCAATGACATGGATATTAACCTCTAATCCAAAATCAAAGGGGATGTGGAGGTATGAATAAATTAGCATTGTTTGGAAGTTAAATCAACACAATTTAATATCTTATTGGCTGCAAAAGAAGTAAATGGGTAAAGATAAATGATTCATGAAACTACCGAAATCTTACTTTGACAACATGTTGGGATTATGATGATATTCAGTGATATAGAGAATACAAAAGAGCATTTGGGAAAGAAAGTTCTAAGCATTTCATCTGAAGTTCCTGGGTATGGACAGGCAGAGATGCCCAAAAGGCACCTGAATACTGATCTGGAATTAATTAAGGAAATTTTGCATTAAGACAGTAATTTTGGATCAATTGCAAATAAAATGATAGTGGATGTGTATATATACACACGTTTGTGTGTGTGTATAAATTCGTGCTCCCCAGTTCCCATCACAAAGCTCCTAAACCTTTAAAATGTCCTAAGTAACAAGTGTACTATGGGCCTCTTGTTCTAATATTTTGTATTTGACCCTGGTTCCTGACAAGAGCTCTCAAATCCCTTAAAATTACCTAGGTGAAGTTTTCCTGTGTTGGCTCAGATGTAATGAAACCATCTAGCATCCATGAGGATGTGAGTACGATCCCTGGCCTCACTCAGTGGTTAAAGAATCCAGCATCTCAGTGAGCTGCAGTCTAAACTGCAGATGCGGCTTGGATCCCACGTTGCTGTGGCTGTGGTGTAGGCTGCCAGCTGTAGCTCCAATTCGACCCCTAGCCTGGGGACTCCCATATGCAGTGGTGTGGGCCTAAAGAAAAAAAATTTCCTAGGTTACTGGAATGTCTTTTTGTTCTAATGAGGCATCATCTGATGGACTCCTGGATAGCTTCAGAATGGGGTCTGGTCACTAGAGACCAAGTCATGATTAGAAGTTTAGAACTTTTAGCCCTTCCAAATTCCCCTCACATCATTCTCCAGGAAAGAAGGACTGGAGATTGAGTTCACAATGGACCATGTCTACACAATGAAGCCTTCATAATTATTTCCAAAATTATGGAGTTGGGTATCTTTAGACTGGTGAATTCATCCACATGCTGGGAGGGTGGTGCACCCCAATTTCACTGGGATAGAAGCTCCTCTTCTTGGGAACCTTCCAGACATGAAGACCACATATCTCTTCATGTAGCTATTTACCTGAATCCTTTACCATATCCTTTCTTATTTAATAAAATGGAAAAAGTATTTCCCTGACGTTAGTAAGTCAGTCTACCAGACTGTCCAAACTTGCAGAACACTATAAACACATTATGATGGAAAAAATAAAAATCATTTAAAAAAAAAAAACATTAAGTGAGGCCCTGAATTAATAGGATAAAGTGTATATCACACTTTGACAAGTCTTGGTTTTACCTATGATCCTCACATCAAGTCAAAATTGTAGTTATCACACAAAATGTTATCAGTCCATATCTAACATCTCATTTTTGTCAACTTAGAATGACGCAACTTTGTATAAACTTTCAAAACATCTAGTATTTAGTGAAAAATAAAAATATTTAGTCATTGTAGGAATGAAATTTCAAAGAACATAGGGTATAACACAGGAGATATGAGACAGGTATAAATAACCCAAATATAAAATGTATGTTCCATGGAGTTCCCGTTGTGGCTCAGTGGTTAACGAATCCGACTAGGAACCATGAGGTCTTGAGTTCGATCCCTGGCCTTGCTCAGTGGGTTAAGGAGCCAGCACTGCCGTAAGCTGTGGTGTAGGTTGCAGACGCTGCTTGGATCCCGCGTTGCTGTGGCTGTGGCAAAGGCCGGCAGCTACAGCTCCTGTTAGACCCCTAGCCTGGGAACCTCCATATGCCGTGGATGTGGCCCTAGATAAGGCAAAAAGACCAAAAAAAATGCATATTTCATACATACATATATATATATATATATATATATATATATATATACATACACACACACACACACATATTATAACAGAAATATAAAATAACATGTACCAAAAAGGAATACTAAAAGGAAGGGAGAAAGACAGGAATGCCTGAATTCTATCTTTGCCCAACAATTTCTTCTGTCTCAGAAGCACGGAGGAAGGAATACATACAAAGGACAAAGATGAATGGGTATATTAACACCTTAGAATTAGCTGAGCCAGAACCCAAGACCTAGTGTAGAATTCTCAGATAAAGCTGGCTTGGACAATGTTTGATGCTCAAAGCCCATGAAGGGCTACCATGTCCCAGTCTTAATTTCCCAACTACTCACCAGAAGTGAAGTGAATTTAGAAGTTTGTAAGAAAAAAAGAAGAGAGATTTTGTACGTTACCAATTACATCTCTGAAGGCAGAGAAGAAGAAAGAGGTCTTGTTACAAGAGTACATCAACTGGCAAGAGTAAATGCATTCACTAATAAACTTGATCTTACAAACTTCCCTTAATCTGACCAGATCAAGGGTATTGTATAGAATAAGGAAGATCGATGGAAACTCCTACCTCCCAAAAAGCCTGAAATGCTTTGGAAAATCAAAGACAAGAGGGTTGCTGAAACAAAGGAGAAATTATGTTTCTGATTAAAAAATTGTCCAAACAAAGAAAGGAGTCCTGGGAAGCCTAATTTATAGCTAGCTGGTCAGAAGTTTAAGTGACCAACTTTGAATATGTGGTGGGCATCTGAGGTGGGGCATGGCAGTCTTGTGGGACTAAGGCCTTATTCTGCTGAATGTGATGGTTTCTCCAGGTGGACAGTGTCAAAACTGAGTTAAATTGTATGTCACCCAGTTGATGTCAGTGAAGTGAAGTCTATTGTGAGAGTAGATAGGAAAGATAGAACTATTTTCCTTATACAGAACTTTCAGACATAATAAACATTTACAAAGTTAATGAAGAGAAATAATTTGCAAAATATGTGGATGTCAACAGGAGAAGACAGTTTCAATAATGAGGTGGGAAATTGTCAAATCAAAGTGAAAAGGCCATTGAGAGAAAGATTGCTGCATGACCATTGGTTTTAGCAATTAAAAGATCATCAGTAGTCTTTGAAAGAATAATTTTAAACAATGATATATATGAAAGACAGGATAAAGCAGGTTGAGTTGTGATTCAGATCTAATGATATATAAAGACATAGTTATAAATTATGTTTTTGGGAAGTTTGGCAAAGCAAAGGTCAATGATAGGACAAATAAAGTAGGGACATTAGACATTAAAAAAACCTTTCTGGTTTTGTTAAGATGAGAGGTATTTGAGTATACATGGATGATGAGGGGTAAGAAACAGTGTGGTGATTGAACTGTGAGTAATTAAGCACAGTTCCTTCGAAGCAGGAGAAAAGGAGCAGACTCAGAGCCAAGTCACAAATCTCCCTGAGTGTCTAACTTCTTTGAGGGAACATGTTATGTATAAAAGATAAGCCACTGATTTTAAATGTGGTGTATCTATGGAATCTATCTACTATTTCCTGGGACATAACATTCCCACTTTGCCTCAGAACAAACTGCTCCCTTTCCATTATGGTACTGCAGAAGTCGAAGAAAACAAGAATGATTCTTCTTTTCCTCTTTCTAGTGTAACTTACCATTTCTTCATTTGAGACCCACAATTTACATAAGCTACCTGACTACCAAATTACCACAGAAAAGACACACTTCTACTTGTACATGACTTGAGATTCATTCTGGTTCTAGTCCTTTTTTCTTCCCTCTCTTGTCTTCACTATGGAATGATTAGTTTAATTTTATTCTTATATGGCTGAGGGTAGTATTCATTTTTTTGGTTCTAATTCCATTCTACTGTATATTTGCCTTCTTGATTTTAATAGTTGATTGTATCCTACTTTTTTTGGTATTATGGACCTAACACTTATTTTTATTAGAGAATTTATTATATATTAAGTTCAAACAGTAAGTGATGATTCATAATCAAGTATTTCTATCAAGTTAAGTCCCCATTTTTATAGAATTATCAACTTTTGCTGCATACAGGTTCTTAATCTTCCTAAATATTCTATAAAAGATTCCATGGATC
Organism: Catagonus wagneri; assembly: GCA_004024745.2. Lineage (NCBI taxonomy): Eukaryota > Metazoa > Chordata > Mammalia > Artiodactyla > Tayassuidae > Catagonus > Catagonus wagneri. The sequence continues at coordinate 7,778,401 of PVHT021183528.1, forward strand.
TGTTCATTACTCAATGCTTTCTAATCTGCTTTTTCTGCTTTTTATTTTTTTTAATAACTTCCCTTTTGGAAAATGCCAGCTTCAGTTATTTGAGTGATCCAGACTCATATTTTTTTTTTTTTCCTGCACAGCTAAGGCTGAGTTGTACTGAAATACAGAAAAGGCGTTATATAGGCTTTGTAGCAGAGCAGGAAAAGTCACTTCTAGATGAGGTCTTAACTGGAAAAATGTCCTATGATGGTCAGAAATAATTGATGTTATACAGTAAGTTTGAAAAACTTACTCTCTGATTAATAGTTCCTAGATTTATTATTTATCCAGTTTTTGTCCTCAGCAAGATAAGCTACCAGAAACCAAGAATAAGTTTTCTTTATATCTGGACAACACTATAAGTCAAAATATATATCTACTCCTATGTTCATTGCAGCACTATTCAAAGTAGTCAAGAAATTGAAACAACCTAAATGTCCATTGATAGAAGAATGGATTAAGATGTGTTAGGTATATACAATGTCATTACTCTTAACAGGTGGATCTGAGAAGATGTTGCTGTCACTTATGACTGTGAGTGTTTGGCCTATGTTTTCCTCTAAGAGTTTTATAGTATCTGGTCTTAAATCTAGGTCTTTAATCCATTTTGAGTTTATTTTTGTGCATGGTGTTAGGAAGTGTTCTAATTTCACTTTTTTACATGTGGCTGGCCAGTTTTCCCAGCACCACTTATTGAACAGGCAGTCCTTTCTCCACTGTGCATTCTTGCCTCCTTTGTCATAGATTAGTTGACTGTAGGTGCATGGGTTTAATTCTGGGCTTCCTATTCTGTTCCACTGATCTATATTTCTGTCTTTGTGCCAGTACAATACAGTTTTGATGACTATAGCTTTGTAGTATAGTCTGAAGTCAAGGAGCCTGATTCCTCCAGCTCCATTTTTCTTTTTCAGGATGTCTTTTGCTATTCTGGGTTTTTTGTGTTTCCAGACAAACTTTAAACTATTTTGTTCTAGTTCTTTGAAAAATATCATTGGTAATTTGATAGGGATTGCACTGAATCTGTAGAGTGCCTTGGGTGGTATAGTCATTTTGATATAATGACCCCTCCAATCCAAGAGCATGGTATGTCTTTCCACCTGTTCATGTCATCCTTGATTTCTTTCATTAGCGTCTTATAGTTTTCAGAGTACAGGTCTTTCATCTCTTTAGGTAGGTTTATTCCTAAGTATTTGATTCTTTTTGATGTGATGGTAAATGGGATTTCTTCCCTAATTTCTCTTTCTGATTTTTGGTTGTTAGTATATAGAAATGCAGTTGATTTCTGTGTATTAATTTTGTATCCTGTGACTTTGCCAAATTCATTGATGAGCTCTAAAAGGTTTCTGGTAGAGTTAATTAAACTTAAAAGTTTCTGTACAGCAAAGAAAAGCTTAAACAAAATGAAAAGACAACCCACAGAATGGGAGAAAATATTTGCAAATGAATTGACCAACAACAGATTCATCTCCAAAATTTACAAACACCTCCTACAGCTCTATACCAAAAAAAGAAAAAAAACCATCAAAAGATGGGGAGAAGATCTAAACATTTCTCCAAAGAAGACATACAGATGGCCAAAAAACACATGAAAAGATGTTCAACATCACTCGGTATTAGAGAAATGCAAATTAAAACCACTATGAGGTACCACCTTACACCAGCCAGAATGGCCATCGTCAAAAATTCTACAAGGAATAACTGCTGGAGAGGGTGTGGAGAAAAAGGAACCCTATTACACTGTTAGCAGAAATGTAAATTGGTGCAATCACTGTGGAAATCACTATGGAGATTTCTTAGAAAACTAAAAATAGAATTACCATTTGATCCAGTAATCCCACTCCTGGGCATCTATCCAGAGAAATCCATGACTCAAAAAAGACACATGTATTCCAGTGTTCATTGCAGCCCTCTATACAATAGCCAAGTCATGGAAACAACCTAAATGCCCATCGACAAAGGAGTGGATAGGGAAGATCTGGTACATATACACAATGGAATATTACTCAGCCATTAAAAGGAATGAAATAACAACATTTATAGCAACACAGATGGAGCTAGAAATTATCATGCTAAGGGAAGTCAGTCAGACAATGAGACACCAACATCAAATGCTATCACTTACATGCGGAATCTAAAAAAAGGTCATAATGAACTTCTTTGCAGAACTGATACTGAATCACAGACCTTGAAAAACTTACAGTTTCCAACTTAGACAGGTTGGGGGTTGTGGAGATGCACTGAGGGTTTGGGATGGAAATGCTATAAAATTTGGTTGTGATGATTGCTGTACACCTATAATTGTAATAAAATTCATCAAGTAATTAAAAAAAGATGTGTTACATATATAAAACAGAATAATATTCAGCCATAAAAAGAATGAAATAATACCATTTGCAGCAACATGGATGCAACTAGATATTATCATATTAAGTCAAGTAAATCAGAAAGAAGGACAAATACCATATAATATCACTTATATAGGATATAAAATATGACACAGATGAACCTATCTACAACACAGAAACAGACTCTCAGACATTGAGAACAGACTTGTGGTTGCCAGTGGGTAGGTGGGAGGTAGTGAAGTGGACTTGGAATTTGGGGTTAGTATATGCAAACTATTACATTTAGAATGGAGAAGCAGTGAGGTCCTACTGTACAGCACAGAGCACTATTTCCAATCTCTAGGAATAGAATATGATGAAAGATAAGAAATATGTGTGTGTGACTGGGTCATTTTGCTGTACAACAGAAACTGGCACAGCACTGTAAGACAATTATACTTTTATTTAAAAATACAATTAGGAAAAAAAGAATAAGTTTTCCTTTGAAAGTTGCCTTCAGAATGTGTATCTGAAGTTGTACCCTAAGATATTTGAGGTGTTTGACAAAATTTTTTGTAGCATAAATTTGATATTATGACAAATGATTTTAAACTTTATTTTTAATGTGTTATGACTATATTTGACTTATTTTTATGGCTTTTTGAGGTAAACTGATAAACAAAAAATGCACAGTTTGATGAATTTGGACATAATCATGTTGTTAACTATAGGCAGCACAATATAGATTATACAGCAGATTTCTACAACTTTTTTATCTGGCATACATTTGGCTTTTTAAAAGAAAAAAATTGCAACATTGCAAAAAACACATCATTTAAATTCTTTATTCAAGTCATGAAAGAACTTTAGTTAAAAGAGGTGGACTGAGCAAGGCATTTTTTATGCTCTAATCCAGGAGACACAAAAAACTTTAAATTGTATAAGCCAAATACATCAAGTGCTGTGCAAGAAAAAAGGGAAAAATTTCAGGCTGACACTTATTATGAGGTTCTTAAGGAATAAAAAGAAAGAGAAAATGCTAACAGCCTTCAGAGGTAGAGATGTCTCTTTTTGAAGTACAGCTGACTCATAACAGCACATTTATTTCAAGTGTATAATGTAATGATATTTTTATAATTCTTATAAAGTTACTATAAAACATTGGCCATAACCCCTGTGCTATACATTACATCCTTGTAACTTATTTATTTTATACCTAGTGATTTGTATATCTTAGTCCCCTTCTCCTACTTGTCCTTTCCCTAACCTCCCTCACCACTGGCAACCCCTTGGTTTGCTCTATCTGTTCATCTGCTTCTTTCTTATTGTTGATTTGTTTTATATTTTAGGTTTCACATAAATGTGAAAAAAATACAGCTTCTGTCTTTCTCTGTTTGACTTATTTCATTAAGGATAATACCCTTCAGGTCCATCCATGTTGTTGCAAATGGCAAAATTTCTTTTTTTTTTTTGCTGAGTGGCATTATATTATATATATGTATATCACATCTTCTTCATCCATTACTTTGTCCATGGACACTGAGGTTGATTCCATCTTGGCAACTGTAATAATGCTGCTATGAACACTGGGGTGCAGATATTGTTATCTATGGTTATATAACAAGTAGTGGAATTTCTAAATCATATGGTAGTTCTGCTTTTAACTTTGTGAGGAACCTCCACTGTTCCATGGTTGCTGTACTAATTTACATTCCATCAGCAGTGTAGGCTCCCATTTAAGTACAACTATCATAAAAAGAGAGGAAATGATGTTTCAATAAGGATAAGGAGAAAAAGGAAATGAGTCTTTTACAAAGGAGTAAGACGAGGCTGTCTTGATAAATCTAATCAGAAATATTGGAGTCCCTGTCATGGCTCAGCAGAAATGAAAATCTGACTCGCATCTATGAGGACGCAGGTTCGATCCCTGACCTCCATCAGTGGGTTAAGGATACAGCATTGTCGTGAGCTTTGGTATAGGTCAAAGATGCAGCTTGGATCTGGCACTGCTATGGCTGTGGTGTAGGACAGTGTCTACAGCTCCGATTCAACACCTAGCCTGGGAACCTACGTATGCTGCAGGTATGGCCCTAAAAAGACACAAACACACACACAAAAAGAAATATTGAATACAGGAAGATACTGTCCCTTCAAAATTTAAAATCAGTGTTTTCATAGACCAAACATTACACTCCATTAAATTCTCAAGTAAAAAAGCTTTTTTAAAATTTGCCATCCACTGTAGGTTAGCAAAAAGTTATCAAAACAAATTTGAAAATCAAATAACTAATAACATTATATATAATATGTAATTATTAAATATATATTATGTAATAAATTATATTAAATATAATTATAATATAATTAAAATGTAATATTTGTTATATTTACATTTTATATAAATATAAAATATATCTTATAAAATATATACTATAATATATATAATTATTTTTCAGTAAAATAACCTCCAAAATAAAATCACATAGCACACTTAAAAATCAGTTGGTATAATTTAGAAAAGAGAGTTCTTGGGATTCAATGAAAATGTCTTCAAAAATAAAAGCAAAAACAATACATTAAATACAATAAATTAAATAATCACTTGGCTGTATGTCACAAATATAGCATTTGTCTCTTTTCTTCAAGAGAAAATAAAAATCCAGAAAGTTAATTAGAATACAAGGAAAAAACACAGTCGACATATTTGACAAATCATTTGTTTTAATATCCTATGAGTTTTGAAAAGTTGAGAATGCCATAGAAAATACAAATTAGTTTTACCCGATTGACAATAATTGTCTAATTTGAAGAGAAGTTATGACATTTTCTCAGTAAAGAAGGAAAAGTAATCCTATCTTACTGTTTGGACCTTTAGTAAAAATTTAAGTTTACTACAAAAATATAATGCAAGTTTGTTTGTATATTCACCTTTTTGAATCAATCTATAAAGCAGTTATGGAAGAATTGATTATTTTCACAGACTGTAACTTAAATATTAGCAACTTTGACAGGTACTACTTAAAATGAGAAGTAGGCAGATGAAAAGAGTGAGGATAGGAGACATCAAAGTGACATATGTGTCATTCTAATATACTGAGTAAATAAAAGACAAAACCTTGGAAATAAGAAAACTTTGCAGGTCAGAATAGTGACAGCTCTTAGAAAACTGCAACCACAGAAACTCCTAGAACAAATTACCTCAGTGCAGCAAGACTTCTAATCTCGAATTTATCCTTCAGAAGGCCCAATATTAAAAAAAAAAAAAAAAAAAAAAAAAAAACAAACTCATAATTCTCTGGAAGGCAGTCCCGAATTAAAGTTTTTTTTTAACTAAATCTTTTTTGTGTGTGTGAATTAATGAAAAAAGCTGTTGTTGTGAAAAAATATGTGAATCCTGGAAGTTTACTCAAGTGCTAGATTTTCTGACAGAAGCAAACTATCTAGACTTATAACTTGAGGAAAGGAAGTGGTCTGAAGATAAAGAATATTTCTGTTAGAGAACAAAATTCACATTTCAAACAGTTTTGTAAATCTTTACAGAGAAATGAAAGCTGTGAGTGTAACATAAACACTTAAGATGTGTACCAACACACCCCACCATTCTCTCAGCCTTTAATAAATATGGACAGAACTTAACCCTGAAGCTGTAAATCTTGGTGCAAAGGGAAGCAATTATTTGTTATGAAAAGAAGTCAGTAAATCATCCTCATAGGCCAAACCAAATAGAATATCTGGACAGAGTATTAAAATCATGGGTAAAATCAAAATAAATAATCTGATAAGCACATGGACATGTTAAAAATGAAGATAGTTTTAAAATAAAAGAAAGGAAGAAAGAAATCAGCCTACATGAAAATCTAATCAACTGGAAGGAAGTTTCTTAATAGTGCCCTACCACTGGAATTAATCAATAAAAATTATACTAAATAAAATAAGCACCCAAGGATCAGTTCATAAGTAAGCATGATGAAATGAGAAAGAATAAAGTCATGCAAAACTAAAAAAAAGAGCAAAGCAGCTTTAAAAATTAATAAATTAGCAACAGCACAGAATGCAATAGACATGGCTGAAAATGAAATGATTAACATATAGAGAAAAATAATCACAGTAAATGCAGCTATAAATAATGTGATTAAATTCAACACAAAAAAGTACTGTACATGGTGACAAAGATGATCTGATGTCACAATCAACTTCTCTAGAGAACTCAAACAAATGAAACTGGAAAGCATTCAAATATTTGATGTGATGTCTTTGATTCTAAGGAGAAAAGAAGAGATATTCCAATTGAAAAGCCAAAATGAATGTCAAGAAAATTTAATAAAGAAAGAACAACCATGAGACTTTTTTATGTTACAAGATGTTAAGGATAAATTTTTAATATATTCAACATCTTGGGAGAAAAGTGCAAATTATTCCCAAAGGGAAAAATTGGAATAGATTGAGGACTTCTGTATAAAAGTAGTTAAGGTCAAAAACTGATGTAACAATATTTGTACGGGATTGTGGCCAAGATGGCAGATTAGGAAGAATCTGAGCTCACCTCCTTGCAAGAACACAACAAAATCAAAACTATTTACAGAGCAACTTGCCGCGTCCAGCGCTGCAGGGCAACAGGGAATCCTGGAAGAGGGACGGCGCGCTATAACAAAACACACAAGACTCTTTTAGATTTAGAAAGTGGGGGACCAGGAGGCACTCTGTTCTGCCGAATGGAGTGAAAAAGGACCTGGGCTTTGGCCCACACGTCTTTTATTGAGGAAGGTGCTGTATGCAGATGAGTGGGCTGGAGCAGTTATAGGCAATGACAAGCCCACCTCCTAGTGAATAAGAAAGGAAACTATTAGCATCGGTGCCTGCCTCTAGGTGCATACAGTGCAGCTGCGTACAGATTAGCATAGTTTAAACATAATGTCTATGAAGGGGACCCTGCACTTTAAAACTGAGTCTGCAGATATCTGCCTTCAGTAGAGTTCAGCTGTTCAGTGGTCTCCAACAGCAACTATCTATAAGAACAATCCAAAGACTGTGAGGCATCCTTTGAATTTCTGCTTCTGTACTGGGTCTCAGAGCATGTGAGATTTTCTGTGATCTCTTTAAGAGCAGAGCCTCTGTTTCCTATACCCCTCTAGCTCTTTAGTAAGCAAGTTGTGCTGGCCTTCAAAGTTAGACGTTCTAGGGGTGTATCCTACTGATGCATGACCCCTGGGCTGGGGACCTGATGTGAGGCTTGAGTTCTTTACTCCTGTAGAGAATCTCTGCAATCATGATTATTCCACAATTGTGGGTTTCCTGGCTGGGTTGTGGTTTTTGACTATACTCTGTCTCTGTCCCTCCTATCTCATTGTGGTTCCTTTTTTATACCTTCACCTGAAGAATATCTTTTCTACTAGTATCCTAAACTAAGGAGATAAAAGACCTGTGCTTGAACAACTATATGACACTGATGAAATAAACTGAAGACAACATAAACAGATGGAAAGATACTCCGCCGGATTGAGAGAACTGATATCATTAAAATGATCACTTTTTTGAAGACAACCTGAACAGTCAATACAATCCATATCAAAATGCCCATGACATTTTTTCACAGAACTAGAACAAATAATCCTAAAATTCATATGAAACTACAAAAGATCCCAAATTTCCAAACAATCATGAGAAAGAAGAAGAGCGGTGGATATATTATGTTCCCTGACTTCAGACTAAACTACAAATCAAACCCCTCACCACGTACAAAAATAAACTTAAAATGGTTTAAAGACTTAAAAATAAGACATGGCACAATAAAACTCCTAGAAGAGAACATAGGCAAAACATTCTCTGACATAAATTGTACAAATTTTTTCTTAGATCAGTTTCCAAGTGCAACAGCAATAAAAATAAATAAATGGGACCTAATCAAACTTAAAAGCTTTTGCACAACAAATAAAACCATAAAAAATTTAGAAAGACAACCTATTGAATGGGAGAAAATAGTTGTAAACAATGCCACTGATAGGGCTTAATCTCTAAAATACACAATTTATACAACTCAATAACAACACACACAAAAAAACCAAATAACCCAATAAAAAATAGGCAGAAGACCTAAATAGGCATTTCTCCAAAGAGACATATGGATGACCAGTAGGTCTATGAAAAGATGCTCAACATCACTAATTATTAGAGAAATGTATATCAAAATTACAATGAGGTACCACCTTACACTGGTCAGAAGGGCCATCATTAGGTCTTTAACAAATGCTGGAGAGAGTCTGAAGAAAAGGGATCTCTCCTACACTGTTGATGGGAATGTAAATTGGTCCAACCATATGGAAAACCCTACAGAAGTTCCTCAGTAAACTAAAAATAGAATTACTATATGATTCAACAATCCTACTCCTGGGAATATATCCAGAAAAAAACTTCCATTCAAAGAGATACAGGTGAAAGGAGGGATCATGATGGCAGAGGAGTTAAGATATCGTGCTCAGCTTCTCCCACAAACACATGAAAAAAAAACCCACATCTACATGTAGAATGATTCACACAGAACATCTGCTGAAGGCTGGCAGAAGAATTTATACCTCCAAAAAGGGTAAGAAACCCTCCACATAACTGAGTAGAACAAAGCAGAGAAGAAAAAAAATAGTGAGAGAGAGAAAAGGTATCAGGATGGGACTAGCATTCCTGAGAGGGAGCTATAAAAGAGAAAAGGAACCCACACCCTGGGAAGCCAACTAACCAACAGGGAGATCAGCCAGGATGGAGGGACCTCAAAGTCAGGGAGAAAACTGCAGAAGCTGGACTGAGGAGGCCAAAGCAACGTGAGAGCTGCACAGATCAACTGCACCACCATCTGCAACACCATAACCACTGACACTCAGGTGGGGAGGTGGTGCTGAGACTCAGGCTCCAGAGATCAGCTCCAGGGGGAGGACCAGGATTATTGTTGGGGAGGGCAAAAGGAGGAGCAGCAGACTGCCATAGGAATCTCTTTCCCTGAGCACACGCATGGGCTCTCAGAAGACAGGGAACCTCTGGCACCTCTGGTGGCAAGAGGCCATTTGCTTGGGCTATGGGACACTGGGTGCTTCTTATGCAGGCTGCAGGTAACGGGGCACCTCTGCATTGGCTAAGAACAGTGGGGGGCTAAGAGCAATGTAGGGCCTCTTGCATGAGCTACAGGAAGCATGGACAAACCACAGCAATCATCTCAGAAATCAAAGGGAGGCTGACCTGCAATCATTAGGGGTCTATGAACATGTTCCACCTACAGTCCTAGTCACCTCAGAGGTTGGTAAAAAAGAGGGTACTCCAACTCCCACTGTTGCTCTCATTCCCCTAGAGACACATTCTCCCTGCTTCTGCCACTGCCAAATGCTCGGGGCAGCACCCACACATACCTGATCAATGTTACTTCCCAGCACCCAGCAACAAGGAGCAGCTTGTACAGCACTTCCTGCATGGGATAAGTGGAATGGGGTGCTTCATGTGTGGTCTACAGGTGATGGGGTAAACCACTGCAGTTACCTTTGACACCAGAGGTGGCCGTGGCCTGCCACCACTAGAGGCCCATGAACAGGCACCACTTGTGGCCCCAATCTCCTGAGAGAGCACCACAGAGGAGGGCATTGTGACCAATCACCACCTGTTGCTGCTTTCACTTCCCTGGAAATTCACACAACTTGCCACTGCCACTGCCAAATGCTCTGGCACCTCGTAAATCTGCCTAAGGCTCATTACCACTACCCAGGGCCCTGCAACTAGGAGTAGCTGGTGCCACCTTCCTGCACGTCCTTGTTATTGTCAACAGCCCAGCAACCAGGCACTGACTACTAGCCCCACCCATTGCCTCCTTCTCCCTGGGAACATATTCAGCACCCTGGAGATAACAGCCTGCTCACAACAAAGAAAGAGAGAGAAAATATCTAAAATCTCATGCCAAAAATAAATTGTAACCCCCCACACAACAAAATACAAAGGGGCACTCTTGCATAGAAATAGCCCTCCAAGACTACAGCTTGGTTTCCCTAATCACACAAAAAAAGAAAAAATATAATAAAAATGAAGAAGCTCAGGAAACATTCCTAGATAAAATAAAAGGAGAATTGATCTGAAGCAGCAAACAATGAAACAGAACTCTGCAGTCTAATAGACACTGAGTTCAAAAGAGAGATAGTGAACTTGGAACCTAGAATCATGGAAATCACCCACAGGACAGCAGACAGAAAACCAAATGAAAAAAACATGAAAGCAATATAGGAGATGGAAGGGGTAATATAAATTGGAACAAACTACACATGAGAGGAATCCAGAAGGAGGAGAAAAAGAAAAATGGATGGAAAATATATTTGAAGAAATTACAGTTGAAAACTTTTCAAATCTAAAGAAAACAGATATTAAGACACAGGAAGCACAGAGGGACCCAAATAAGTTGAACCCAAACAGGTCCACACCAAGACATATTATAATAAAACTGGAAAAGTTAAAGATAAAGAGAGGATCCTAAAGGTGGCAAGAGAAAAGCAAAGCATTAATTATAAGGGAACCCCCATAAGGCTATCAGCTGATTTCACTACAGAAACACTATAGGTCAGAATAGAGAGGCAAGGTATATTAAAATTCTAAAAGGAAAAAAAATGGTACTCTAACCAGCAAGAATATCATTTAAAATGGAAGGAGAAATAAAGAATTTCTCCAAAAATCTAAAGCTAAAAGAGTACAGCACTACTAAACTCACGCTAAAAGAAATACTGAAAGTGCTTCTCTAAAAAAAAAGAAGTAAGAAAAAATAGGATGGAGGAAATGACAATTGGAAAGCAATTACTTAAATGAGCCAGTATACAGATCTAAAAAGAAAAAAAAAGCTACTGTAAAAGTGATGATAAACACAAGGAACAGCAAGAGAACAAACATGAAGATATTAAAAAAAGATGTCAAAATCATAGAATGTGGGAAATGAAGAAAATCTAGACTCTTTTTATTTAAATGTTTTTGAGCCCAGATGACTATCAGCTATAGGAAGGGGTTAACATACTTAAAAAATAGTATAACCACAAATCAAAACCAAATATTACATTCACAAAAACTAAAAAAGTAAAGTATACAATCACAAAATAAAAGTAAATCATCCAACCAAAAAAAGAAAGGAATAAAGGAGAAACATAAAGTCAACAGGAAGACAAGGCTTAAAATGGCATTAAATACATATTTATCAATAATTACCTTAAATGTCAATGGACTGAATACTCCAGTCAAAAGACACAGAGTGGCAGTTTGGATAGAAAAGCAAAAGCCTACACTATGCTGTCTATGAGAGACTCACCTTGGGGCAAGGGACACGTATATATTGAAAGGGGATGGGAAAAGATATTTCATACCAATGTACAAAACAGAAAAGCAGGAGTTGCAATACTCATATTGGACAAAACAGACTTCAAAATGAAGTCCATAAAGAAAGACAAAGAAGAACACTATTTAATAATAAAAGAATCCATTCAAAAAGGTGATACTACAATTGTCAATATATTTGCTCCTAATAAAGGAGAACCCATATACATACAACAAATCCTAACAACAGAAATAAAAGGAGAAATTGATGGGAATAAAATGATTGTAGGAGACTTTAACATCCACTCGCATCAGTTGAAATAATTCTCTAGACAGAAAATCAGTAAGGCAAAAGAAATCCTTAATGGCACAATAGAAAAGTTAGGCTTAATGACGTTTCAGTACATTACATAGAAAAAAATCAGAATATACATTCTTCTCAAGTGCACATGGAACATTCTCAAGGACTGACCACAAAAATAACCTCAACAAATTTAAAAGTATAGAAATTATTTCAAGTATCTTCTCTGACCACAATGGAATGAAACTAGAAATCAACTGCAGAAAAAGAAATGAGAGAAAAAAAAATGACTACATAGCGATTAAACAACTTGCTACCAAAATACCAGTGGGTCAATGAGGAAATCAAAAGGGAAATTAAAAAATACCTTTAGACAAATGACAATGAGGACACAATCATTCAAAATCTATGGGATTCCACAAAAGCAGTGCTTAGAGGAAAGTTCATAGTGATACAGGCCTTCCTCAAAAAAAGAAAAATCTCAAAACACCAACTTAACCCAACACATAAATGAATTAAAAAAGAACAAACAAAACCTAAAGTCAGCAGAAGGAAGGAAATCATACATATCAGAGAGGATATCAATAAAATAGAGATTCAAAAAATAATTAAAAAATGGAGTTCCCATCATGGCTCAGCTGTTAGTGAACCTGACTAGTATCCGTGAAGACACAGGTTTGATCCCTGGCTTTTCTCAGTAGGTTAAGGAACCATCATTGCCATGAGCTATGGTGTGGGTCACAGATGTGGCTCAGATCCCACATTGCTGTGTCTGTGGAATAGGCCTGCACCTACAGCTCCACCTGGATCCCAAGCCTGGGAACCTACATATGCTGTGGTTGTGGCCTTAAAAAGACAAAAGGCAAAAAAAAAAAAAAAAAAAAAAAAAAAAAAAAAAAAAGAAAAAAAATCAATAAAGCAAGAGCTGGTTCTTTGAAAAAGTAAACAAAATAGATAAACCTCTGGCCAGACTCATGTAGAAGAGGAGTGAAAAAACTCATATGAACAAAATAAGAAATGAAAAAGGAGATACCTCAATGGATACTGCAGAAATAAAAAAAAATAAGAGAATAGTATGAAAAATTATATGGCAACAAATTTGACAGCCTAGAAGAAATGGATAACTTTCTAGAGACTTACAGCCTGCCAAAACTGAATCAAGAAGAAATAGATCAAATGATCAGACTAATCACTAGAAATGAAATTGAATATGTAATGAAAACACTCCCTACAAAAGTCTAGGATAAGATGGCTTCACAGGTGAACTCTAACAAGCATACAAAGAGGAACTTAAACCCATTCTTCTTAAACTCTTCCAAAAGTTTGAAGAAGCAACACTCCCAAAGACATTCTATGACGCCACCATTCCCTTACCAAAACCAGACGAAGATACTAACAAAAGAGAAAATTATAGGCCAATATTTTTGTTGAATATAGACACAAAAATTCTCAAAACAATTCTAGCCAACCGAATTCAACAACATACAGAAAAGATCATACATCGCAACCAAGTGGGAGTCATCCCAGGTTCACAAGGATGGTTCAACATAAAGCAAATCAAGTAATGTAATACACCACATTGGCAAAAGAAAAGTCAAAAACCACATGATCATCTTAATAGATGCAGAAGAAGCACTGACCAAGTCCAACATCCATTCATGACAAAAGCTCTTACCAAACTGGGTACAGAGGGAACATATCTTAACATAATAAATGCCATTTATGACAAACCCACAGCAAATATAATACTTGATGGAGAAAAGCTGAAAGCTTTCCTCCTAAAATCTGGAACAAGACAAGGATGCCCACTCTCACCACTGTTATTCAACATAGTATTAGAAGTCCTAGCCACAGCTATCAGACAAACAAAAGAAATAAAATGTATCCAAATTGGAAAAGAAGAGGTAAAACTGTCACTGAATGCAGATGGCATGATACTAAAAGTGGAAAACCCTAAGGATTCCATACAAAAACTACCCAAACTGTCAAAAAATTCAGCAAAGTATCAGGATATAAGATTAACATTCAGAAATTGGTTGCATCTCTGTATATTAACAATGAAATATTAGAAAAGGAATACAAAAATACAATACCTTTTAAAATAGCACACCAAATATTAAATACCCGGGAATAAACCTTACCAAGGAGATGAAAGACTTACATGCCAAGAACTATAAAACACTAATCAAGGAAATTAAAGAGGATTCAAAGAAATGGTAAGATATTCCATGCTCCTGGGTTGGAAAAATTAATATCATAAAAATGGCCATATTACCCAAAGCAATCTACAGATTCAACACAATCGCTATCAAACTACCCATGACATTTTTCACAGAACTAGAACAAACAATCCAAAATTTCATATGGAACCATTTCAAAAGACCCGAATTTGCCAAAATAATCCTGAGGAACAAAAACCAAGCAGGAGGTAAAACTCTCCCAGACCTCAGGCAATATTACAAAGCCATGGTAATAAAGACAGTGTGGTACTGGTACCAAAACAGACAGGCCAATGGAAAAGAATAGAAAGCCCAGAAATAAATCCAGACACCTATGGTCAATTAAGCTCTGATAAAGGGGGCAAGAATATAAAATGGGAAAAGACAGTCTTTTCAGCAAGTGGTGCTGGGAAAACTGGACAGCTGCATGTAAATCAATGAAACTGCAACGTACCCTCACATCATGCACAAAAATAAACTCAAAATGGCTTAAAGACTTAAACATAAGACAAGACACCATCAAACTTTCAGAAGAGAACCTTCTCTGATATCAACCTTACAAAATGTTTTCTTATGTTAATCTCCCAAGGAAATAGAAATAAAAGCAAAAATAAACCAATGGGACCTAATCAAGGTGACAAGCTTTTGCACAGCAAAGGAAACCATAAAAATAAAATACAACCTACAGAATGGGAGAAAATAGTTTCAAATGATACAACGAACAAGGACTTCATCTCTAAAATGCATAAACAACTTACATGACTCAACAGCAAAAAAACAAACAACCAATTAAAAAATGGGCAAAAGAGGAGTTCCCGTCGTGGCTCAGCGGTTAACAAATCCAACTAGGAACCATGAGGTTGCGGGTTCGATCCTTGGCTTGTTCAGTGGGTTAAGGATCTGGCGTTTTTGTGAGCTGTGGTGTAGGTTGCAGAAGTGGCTCGGATCCAGCATTGCTGTAGCGGTGGCAAAGGCCGGCAGCTACAGCTCCTGTTAGACCCCTAGTCTGGGAACCTCCATATGCCACAGGTGCAGCCCTAGATAAGGCAAAAAGCCAAAAAATTTTAAAAAATGGGCAAAAGACCTGAATAGACATTTCTCCAAAGAAGATATACACATGTCCAACAGGCACATGAAAAAAATGCTCAACATCACTGATTATTAGAGAAATGCAAATCAAAACTACCATGAGGTACCACCTAACACCAGTCAGAATGGCCATTATTAACAAATCCACAAATAACAAATGCTGGAGGAGGTGTGGAGAAAAGGGAACCCTCCAGCACTGTTGGTGGGAATGTAACCTGGTACAACCACTATGGAAAACAGGATGGAGGTACCTTAGAAAACTTTACGTAGAATTACCACATGACCCAGAAATCCCATTGTTGGGCATATATCCAGACAAAACTCTCCTTGAAAAAGATACATGCACCCATACGTTCATTGCAGCCCTATTCTCAATAGCCAAGATGTGGAGTCAATCTAAATTTCCATTGTCACACGAACTGATTAAGAAGATGATTTATATATACACAGTGGAATAACTGTCAGCCATAAAAAGAACAAAATAATGCCATTTGCAGCAACACGGATGAAACGAGATTCTCAAACAAAGTGAAGTCAGTCAGAATGAGAAAGACAAATACCATATGATATCAGTTATATCTGGAATCTAATATACAACACAAAAGAACCTTTCCATAGATAAGAAACTCATTCACTTGGAGAACAGACTTCTGTTTTCCAAGTGGGTGGGTGAAGGAGTGGGATGGATTGGGAGTCTCAGGTTAGATGCAAACTGTTGGATTTGGAATTGGTAATAATGAGATCCTAGTATATAGCACTGGGAACTATATCCAGTCACTTGTGAAGGAGGATAATGTGAGAGAAAGAATATATGTATGTATGTGTGACTAGGTCACCTTGCTGTACATTAGAAAAATTAAGGAACACTGTTAAGCAACTATAATGGAAAAAATCAAAATCATAAATAAAGACAGAACTGGAACCCTCCACTTGTAACAGCGCTATTCACAATAGCCAAGACAGGGAATCAAGCTGAATGTTCATCGACAGATGAATGAATTGAGAAGATCTGGAACATATACATAATGGAATACCAGTCAGCTATAAAAAAGAATGAAATAATGTCATTCACAGCAACATAGATACAACTAGAGATTATCATACTAAGTGACGTAAGTCAGAAAGACAAATACCAAATGATATTATTTACATGTGGAATCTAAAATATGACACAAATGAACCTAACTATTAAAGAGAAACAAACTCACAGACAGAACAAACTTGTGGCAGTCAAGGGGTAGAGAGACCAGAAATAAATCTACACAACTACTGTCAATTAATCTATAACAAAGGAGGTACAAATATACAATGGGTGAAAAGACAATCTTTTCGATAAATGGTGTTGCGTGGAGCTCCCGTCATGGTGCAGCAGTTAATGAATCCGACTAGGAACCATGAGGTTGCGGGTTCGACCCCTGGCATTGCTCAGTGGCATTGCAGTGAACTATGGTGTAGGTCGCAGATGCAGCTCATACCTGGAGTTGCTGTGGCTCTGGTGTAGGCCAGCAGCTGTAGCTCCGATTACACCCCTAGCCTGGGAACCTCCACATGCTGCGGTGCGGCCCTAAAAAACAAAAAAAAAAAAAAAAAAGGTTGTTGGGAAAACTAAACATCTACCAGCAAGGAACCAGAGTCACCTACCTTTTCACAACATATATAAAAATAAACTCAAATAGAGTAAAGACTTAAATATGAGAACCGAAACCATAAAACTCCTAGAAGTAAATATAGGCAGCACACATTTTGATATATTGGTCCTAACTAAAAATTGTTGGAGATTTTTTTCTTTAGGCCAGGAAAACAAAATGGGACTATATCAAACTGAAAAGTTTTTTGCACACCAAAGGAAATTATTAACAAAATAAAAAGGCATTTGACTGCATGGGAGAAAAATTCTGCAAACAATGTATCTGATAAGGAGCTAATACCCAAAATATACAAATAACTCATTCAAGTCATAATTAAGAAAACAACCTTATTAAAAAATGGGCAGAGAACCTGAAGAGACATTTTTCCAAAGAAGACATACGGATGACCCACAGACATATGAAAAGATGCTCAACGTCAATAATAAGGGAATTGCAAATCAAAATGACAATGAGACACAACCTTATAGCTATCACAATGGCTATCATCAAAATGACAACAAATAAAAGGAACTGACAAGGATGTATATACAAAGGAACACAAATACATTGTTGATAGGATTGTAAATTGCTATAACTACTATATAAAATAATATGACAGTTACTAAAAAATTAAAAATATAACTGCCATATGATCCAGAAATTTCATTTCTGAGTATTTACCCAAAGAGAACAAAAACACTAATTTGAGATGACAGATGCACCGCAATGTTCACTGCAGCTTTATTTACATTAGCCAAGGTATGGAAGCAACCTAAGTGTTTATCAATAAACAAATAGGTAAAGATGTGGTAAATCTATACATAGAATGGAATATTAGTAACAAAAGATAAAAATCTTACCAATTATGACAACATGATGTATCTATAGAGTATTATCTCAAGATAATAAGTTAGAGAAAGATAAATATTGTATTATCTTGTTTTTACGTGGAATCTAAAAAACAAAACAAACAGGAGTTCCCATCATGGCTCAGCGGAAATGCATCTGACTGTTATCCATGAGGACTTGGGTTTGATCCCTGGCCTCACTCAGTGGGTTAAGGATTTGGTGATGCCATGAGCTGTGGTGTAGGTTGCAGACACAGCTTGGATCTGACGTTGCTGTGGCTGTAGTGTAGGCTCGAGGCTACAGCTCTGATTCAACCCCTAGCCTGGGAACTTCCATATGTTGCAGGTGTGGCACCCCCCAAAAAAAGACAAAAACAAAACAAAACAAAATGAAAACTGACTCAAAGGTACACAGAATAAGCAGGTGTTTGCCAGAGGAAGGGGGCTTGAGAAGTGGACAAAATAGGTTAAGAGGATTAAGTGGTGTAAACTTTCAGTTATAATAATAAATAAGCCATTGGGATGGAATATACAAAATAAGGATATTATAATAACTTTTAAGGGGACAGATAGTTACTAGACTTATTGTAATGATTATTTCATAATGTATACAATATCAAATCTTGTGTAATATACCTGAATCTAACATAATATTGTACATAAACTTATTTCAATTAAAAATGTAACTTACAGAGTTCCTAAAGATAAAATAAAACTGTGGTCTTAAGAACATTTTTCCCAGTTGTTTTCATTTAAATATAAAAGCAATAGACAGACATTCTCAAACATGAACATACATATAAACTATTTCTGAGGATAAAATAAACTTAATTTAGCAACTGAATTGAGACAGGATAAAGAATAAAAATAGAAAAGTTAAAGAAAAAATCTGATATAAGATGACTGCTGATCAGCGTGAATTTACCTGATGGGATGAAACATTTTTTGTCACTTATGATCATGTAAAAGTATGAAATGCCATAGGTAATGTCATTATAAAATAATGACTAATAAAATTGAGATGTGGGTGGAGTAGAGATAAGAGGAAGCATGAGAGTGCAAATGACTTTGAGATACATAGCAGACAATCAGCAAGTATTGTAGAAATAAAAGAATATGTTTAAAAAACTTCAAAACCATAACTGTAACCTTTCACTATACTTCATAATCTTTTTGAATATTAAAAGGAGAGTTTAAAATATTTTCTGTAGTAAAGAACTACTTATTTGAAGGTAAGAAATTCCCCTAGCTTTATTTCTGTCTAAAAGAAAAAAAATCAGGTCTCTTAGAATCCTGGAAAGGAGAACTCTCCTTAACTTTAGCCATGAACCTAGTTGAAATTTTAGTATGTAATGAATAGAGCTGAACATTCTAGCCTGATAAAGGAATGTGTGTATGTATGTTTGTGTATTTTCACCTATGTATTACCAAGCAGCAAATGTTTAATGACGAAAATCCAGTAATATCCTCATGAAAGTGGAGAACATAAATTCATGATTATCAGCATACAGTGTTAAAACCTTTTTTCAGAATTATAGTAACTGTAATTGGATAAGAAAAAACAAAATTAGCTGTATAGATTTTTAAAATAGAAAGCAAGAATATAGGTATATCTAGAAGATTTGTCTACCTAGATCTAAGAGATTTAGCGGGGCAGAGTAATGAAAAAACTAACTTAAAATGTTCAAAGTGTGGTTAATGACAACATTTTTACACAAAAAAATTGTGCACAAGTTACTTACATATATTAATGTTGGTAGTTTGTTCTCCATGTATTTATTACACTTATGCACATCTTGCAATATAGTAGCATTTACTTTTGGTGGGGCTGTAGTTTCAAGGATATTTGTAAAACAGCTTTGAAAGATTGAGATAGTGTCTCTCTGTGGAGAAGAGGTCATATTTGTTTACTGTCCAGTACAATAAAGAAAATGTCTTCTTTGAGTCATTTAGAAAAGATTCATAATTCCCTAAGCTTGGAGTTTCTCAGCTGTGATGAAAACCGACTTTATGCACAACATCTATCTGGGTTCTCCTCTACTCTCCCTTAGGACATACTGTCAAGGAGATCTGACAAAAACATGGAGCGCACGCTGCTTGCAGCATCGTGAGCAATAGAGTCCTTGTCTCCATCCCAGCACACTTGTGTCTTCTGCCACTGTCTGTGAAATTGCAGCAAGCTAATCTGTTACAGCTAAGTAAGGTAAATTCTCAGAATTTTCACAATTCTTACACAAAATAGTCACTTAAAAGATACAATAAGTGTGACCTTTAAAAAGAAGTAAACACTAGTATATATGGAAATGTAACATGTTATATATAGGAGGTATATAGTGATTCTGAGAATGAATTCTTTTGTAAAGGAGGTAGGATAACTGACGGGAAGTGCTACTGAGGAGTAGAAAACAATCTCATTCCTTATTTCAAAATAAAAGTTATAAATTAAATATGACTAATATAATGACAAAACGTTATAATATACATTATAGCAAAGCAAATATAAATTAAAAAAAGACTTCAAGTATAAACAAACATGTTTCTAATAGAATATGAGAAAGGAAAAAATAGGTCAATAAAGATAAATATTCAGATAAGAAAAGCATGGGCCAAGGATATTACAGACAGAAATTGATACACATAAATAATCAAGGAATATGTGTATACATACACATAGAGAAAGTCGTATTTCAAAAATAATAAAGGACTATATTCATAGGTATGGTCACACTTAAAGAAACAACTAAGAAGTATTAAGTAACCCAAAAACCAGCAACATTAGGAGACTCACTAATCCTGGGTCTGACAGGCTGAAGGGACAAACTGATGCTACTAGAGCCAGGTAAGAGCTCAAGCCCTGGAAATGTCAGCAGCAGGTCAAAACGTATACCAAAAGTTCTAAGATCTGGCATCTTGGTAAAATAAGGATTGAGCAGAGTGGTGAAAAAAATTAACAGATATGGCAAAAGAATACTCATCAGAACTCTACCATTTTAAGGCATTCAAACTCAGCAAGATATTATTTACAATGCATCAGTATTTCTAGATACACGGAATTAGATATAAATATTTATGGAAAAGAAAGTTGATACAAGCTTTCTAGAAGACATTCTGACCATTTTTTATAAAAAACATATTGTGCATTTTTGTTATTTAGCTTCAAAAGTTTAGATATAATCACTATAAGTATAAATTGTATATCATTATGACGATATTAGACATAACTTCCTCATTGAAAACACGGAATCTAGCTATTTGTGTAAATGGCCAACTTTTTTCTTTAGAATTTACTCCCCTTTACTAATATTAATAAGTAAGAATAATTTCTGCTTAGAAATTCCAAGTATGGTAATGAAATATCATATCTCCACGGCACAGAGTATAGCAGGGCTTTAGGAAACTGTATAATTCATGTCATAATTCATTTTATATGGAAGGCAGAAGAATACTGAAATATGTAGTTTTGGTTTATGAAAAGGTAGCATTCATTTTTTAATCTGTCTTGTGTTGTTTTGAATTTTATTTTTCTTGGCTTGGGTGTCAGGAGTTTCTTATGTATTAGAACATTCCATATATCATAAATGTATGAAATGTTATAATTGAGGCTTAATCCACTGACAAGTACCATCTAAGTGCTCATGCTACCTCTCCCTTTTTCATAACATCTCTGTCCCTCTGAATGTCAAAGTATTTAATCTCAGTCACATTACATTAGGATTAACTCAGAGTCCGGTGGCATTTGGTTTTATGGATGAGAGTTCTGAAAATCTCGAGGTAGAGGAAGTTATTGCACCCCTAGCAAAAAGAACAAGGAATATGGTCTTCATTCAAGAAAGGTGTTCAACCTTCTCCACTAGTGGCTCAGCTGCACCAGCCTCCCTGGTCCTGACAGGTAAGCTGCCCAGTAGCCCTCTTTAGCTGTCCCTGCTTTGACTAGTATTTGTGGCTGAAGGTCCAGATGCCATCTGTCATCAACTCATCTATGTTTAGCTCATATCCACATACGTTTCTTCCCCTAATCTCCTCCTAGTTCTATTTTGATATAGGCTGTATGCCTGCTTTATATAGGTTTTCTTTTATTTTCACATCATTTTAATTTAAAATTACTTGATTATCAACTAAAATTCTTACATATTTACTTCATCTTGGTTGCCAATTCTTATTTGCGTGGTACAAGATAATTCTGCTTGTTTGCAAACATGAGGGTTTTATTGGGTATTTTTTATTTTATAAAAAATAGGATATCCAAAGTCACATTTAAGTTATCCCTCAGTGTTACTGTTAAAAAAAAAAAAAAAAAAGCTTATTCTTCCTTGATGACTTAGCAAATGACATCACTCTATTTGGTACTATAAAATGATTATGATGATTTTCTTAACACTTACCTTATTACTCTGATTAACCTAGATTTTTACATTTAAACTTTAAGTTCCAGTCAGTGAACAGAGCTCTATTTCTAAGTAAATCATGGCTTTTATAGATCTGAAAACCCAGTGCATGCTTCTACTGTAACTGGAATTGCCTTGTTGCATGTAAAATCTAATTCTGAAGTGAGCAGTCCTTGAATATAAGTTCAGCTTTATTTGCAGATGAGTTTCCTTGATAAGAGTTTTAAGTGAAAATCTGGGGAGTTAACACTTCAAAAACTCTTCCAATCCATTGTCTTCAGGAAGTAAGGGGCCTCTGTGACAATGGCATCAGACTGTTTTAGGTCATATTTTATACTTCAAATATCGGTCTTCACTTAACTGTCTGCGAATATTTTTTCCAACTTATTTTTTTTTTTGCTAGATTTGTTCTCACCTTCTTCAATCGAAGCATCTCATCTTCTGATAAATTTAGTTTTCAGAAAAAAGAATAATTACTGTAACATGAGATAATATAAAACTAATAATATAGGAGTAGCAAAAGAATAAAATACATAAAGCTGAGAAAATCTTTGGGGGGCTGAATATACACACATTTTATTAAATAAATAGCAATTCTTAAAGTTCAAAATGATACCTAAATTCCTGTGAGAACTTATTCAATAATGTCTTATTGAAAGGGCCCCATAATTATTAATTCTGAGCATTATTTCAGTTATTCGGCTGATGTTTCCTGAAAGAGGAGAATTACTCATAACCAACTGAGCACGGAATATTTCCTCAGTGAACAGAATTACACTTAATTTATAAATGCCACTTCCAGATAAGAGCAACCCTTGAAGAGTTGCTGAGCTTTGAAACATTATGTGATGCTACAGGTGTGGCACTAAAAAGCAAAAAAAAAAAAAAGAAAGAAAGAAACAGGAGTGCCCATCGTGGCTCAGTGGTTAACGAATCCGACTAGGAACCATGAGGCTGTGGGTTGGATCCCTGGCCTTGCTCAGTGGGTTAAGGATCTGGCATTGCCGCGAGCTGCGGTGTAGGTTGCACACATGGCTCGGATCCCGCGTTGCTGTGGCTGTGGTGCAGGCCGGCGGCTACAGCTCCTGTTAGACCCCTAGCCTGGGAACCTCCATATGCCATGGGTGCAGCCCTAGATAAGGCAAAAAGACAAAAAAAAAAAAAGAAGAAAAAAAGAAATATTATGTGTCTAGCCCATGAACCAGTAACACTGCAGTAGTTGATCTACCATGAAAAATACTTAATGGAGGTTAAAAACTAGTATCACTTATTAGAGTTGATACTTTAGAAGAATATTCCATGGTAATCCTGGATTCTCCTGAATTCTGACATATAGTTGCCCATCCCCAGAGTTACCCTAACCTGTGTGCAAAGCTGTGTCATTCAGTAACTGAATATTTCTAAGTTCATTTTTATTAACATAATAATAATTTAAAGAGTATGAATATATAATATGTGTTATGCTGTGTCATTCAATAACTGAATATTTATAAACTCATTTTTATCAACATAATAATTTAAAGAGTACGAATATATAATATGTGTTAAATTTTCACTCTGAATTCTATTTTGACAGGTAAAGATGGAGGTAACTAGGAGTTTAGTCCCTTTCTTAATGTAGAGTGACCATAGACAGAACTGAAGTATCATTCCGTATCCATGTTGAGAACTAAACAATCCTGAATTTATTCCCAGTTTAGATAGCCAAATCTCAATTAATTGCCTTCTTATAGGGATCCTATGTACTCTAATAGCAACATCCTACAAGATTATAAAAAAAAAAATCACAGGTAGAATACTGAAACTGCTGCAGTTAACATACAGAATAGCAACATCACAACGGTCTTTCCTGTGTCACAGCCACATTAAACTCTCTCCCTTTCTCTTAGTTTTCCTTCTTCTGAAAATGTCTTTATTTCCTATTCATTCCTGAGAGACAGTTCTACTTAATATAGAATTCACTAAATTCACTATCGATAGTTTTTTTTTTTTTCAGTGCTTGAAAAACATTGGGCCTCTTTTTCCTGGCCTCTATAGTATCATACATAAGAAATACACTGATGCTTGAATTGGTGTTTCCCTATAAGCAGTTTTTTAGTTTCACTCTGACAGCTTTTCAAGATTTTTTCTTTGCCTTCAGCATTCATAAATTTAATGTGATATGTCGCACCATGGATTATTTTGATTTGCCCACTCTACTTCTTGAATTTGTATTTACATGTTTAACAAAATTTGGGAAGTCATAATTATACCCTTGAATACTTTTTTTTAGTCCCACTTGCTCTGTCTTTTCCTTCTGGGACTCTGGTTATATGGATACTGCTTTTTTGTTATTGTCTTACAGGTCCTCAAGATTCTCCTTTATTCATATTGTGGAAAATTCTACTGATCTGTCCTCAAGCTCATTAACTCCATCTTCTGTCATCTTCACCCTATTTTCCAGGGCATCCATTCAGTTTTTTATTTCTGCTATTGTATTTTGCAGCTCTAAAATTTCCTTTTAGTTCTTTTCATGACCTGTATTTCTTTGATGTTTTCTATTTTTTCATTTGTTTCAAAATAATTCCTAACTTTTGATCAGTTTTATAATGGTTGCTTTAAAATTTTTGTCAGTTAACTCCCAAATCTGCATCATCTTTGTGTTGGCATCTGTTGATTGTCTTTTCTTACTCATGTTATGACTTCCTGGTTCTTTGTGTTACCAGTGACTTTAACTGTATCTGAAACATTTAAGATACATTTATGAGACACTGGATTCTTATTAATATTTTTTTTATTTCAGTAGGCAATCCTCCTTTTGAGTTGCAGCATGAGTACACGGTAAGTATATATTTAGCTCTCCACTGGGCCCCACCAAAAGTTGAATGAACACTGATACTGCCTCCTTTCAGACAGGAAAGATGAAAGTTCAGCTACCTCCATCATGCTGACAGCTTCCCAGTGAAAATGGGCCATAGACTTGTACCATTTCACTTCCTCTGAGAGCTCCCTTGTGGACCCATTTTCCACTAGGAAGAAGGAAAACTACATGCTGCTCATACTTCTCTATAGTTGCATGGTTGGTGGCAGAAAGGCAGTTTCCTGATGGTCCTACTGACATCCTGCCTCTTACTTCTCCCTCCTTGACAGGGTGGAGGTAAGAAGCTTAGTTCTCCATGTGACTCTGCTGACAACAGAAGTGAGAGATAAGCAGTGTCTACTACCCTGACTCACTCTACTTCATTCCATTTTGTTGATGACAGAGGTAGAGGTTCAACTCCCCATTTAGCATCACTGATGCCTCAACAGGGCTGTCAAAGGTTGGTAGGGACTAGCCCCACTTCATACCACCTCATTAAGTGTTGTGTTTGCTGGGTGGGAGGGATATAGATTTTGTTTGGGCTATAACTCTAGAAGTACTTGTTTCTCACAATGTTACATTCTCATTTTAAATATACTTGACTTCATGATGAGATTACATACAATATTGACACATAATCTCTGAGCTCATAAAAACCAAGGTAAAGCTAAACATGTATTGACAGTGACATAACTTTAAAAAGTGTAATCCTCTTAGAATCATACAGCTATTGAATTCTACCTAACTTAAATATTATTGCTCTCTACCAATTTTTTCCTAGTATATTTTGCATTACAGTTTCCTGCCTCATTTTCCTTGGTAGTAACTTTTCCTCTTATTCTGAAGTCTATCCTATCTCATCACACAAAATGTTTTTTTTTTATCAAATCCTGTATATACTTGTGACAGAGCCAGCCTATTGTCCCCAAATATCCATGCTTCCTTTCATCTATAGTGTAATAAACCTCAATGTTGAGCAAGCACTTGGCTGCTAAGAAAAGCCTATACTAATCAGCCTCCTCTGAAGTGAGACCTATCAATGTGACTAATTACTAATCAATGAGAGCAGAAGGAAGGATATATGCAATGTCTAGTTCATATATTATATAATAAAGGGCATGATTACCCAAGTTCCTCTTCTTCCCTTACCATGGGTTACACTGGGAATATGTGATGAGCTACCTTGGACGGTGTGAATAAAGGAAAACCATAAGGATAGAAGAGCGAAAGAAAAAAAAAAGGTCTTGTTCTGTTTGTAGAAAAGAACTACCCTATTAACATAGATTCTTATGTGAGATAGAAAGGAATTTCTTAATTAAGTCACTGTGGTTTTGGAATGTTCAGAGCAGCCACAATTATGCCCTAACTAATGCAATCCTTAACCTCATTACGGGCTGTAACTTGGAATTCTTCGTTCTAAATAAAACCTGATTTCAGGAAGATGATGTATGATTCAGTATAGGTGAAATAAAGATAGATTTTGCAAAGGTGAAAATACAATTTAGAATGAAAAATAAAAGGAATTTGAGATTTTAAAGAAAGTTAAGAAATATAGAGAACTCATATTTACAATTTAAATGTGCTCTAATATCCAGAATTAGGACAAAGCTTCATGGAATTTAATTAATTCAAATTCAGTTTGCAGTTAGTCATTAAAGAAGATTCACTCCTTATCTCTTATGCTAAATAACTCATGCCACAACTGTTATTTATACTGAAAAGAGATATTAGACATTATCTACTTTTCTGGACTACCACAGCTAAATAAGGTCCTGTGGATCACCAAGGGTCATACACAAATGTAAAGAATAAAAACCCACAGTGGATAGAGGTTCGGCACCTCCCACTTCTGCATAATCTACCTTTAAAGTGATTACATTTTTGAAAAATACAAGCATAGTTTTGCCATACTGACAAACCATAATACTACAATAAATTAAAACACCATTTTAAGTGAATATATTGCTATCATAATTTTTTTTTCTTTTGTCTTTTTAGGGCTGCACCCACAGAACATGGAGGTTCCTGGGCTATGGGTCAAATCAAAGATGTAGCTGCTGGCCTACACCACAGCCACAGCAACATGGGATCTGAGCTACATCTGCAACTTATACCACAGCTCATGGCAGTGCTGGATTCTTAAGCCACTGAGAAAGGCCAGGAATCAAACCCGTGTCATCATGGATACTAATCAGATTCATTTCCGCTGAGCCATGATGGAAACTCCAATATACTGCCATAATAATTTAATTTTTAAATTTTAAACCACTGAAAGTCTAGTACCCTCTTGGGACACAGAAATAGAAAGCTGGATATCACACAGTATTTTCTTTCACTGAGCTCATGAAGCAATTTAAAATCTGTTAATATCAGTATAATTAATATATTGTATTAGTTATCTTTAATGATAAGAAGAAAAATAGTCTATTTTATCAGTCTGAACTTAACAGTCTCTAAGTTTATGGAATTAATTCAAAGATTATTTTAATAGCAAACAAATATTACAAGCTTCCAAACCAATTTTTTTTTCCTTTTGTCATTTTAGGGCCCCACCCGCAGCATGTGGAGGTTCCCAGGCTAGGGGTCTAATCGGAGCTGTAGCTGCTGGCCTATGCTGCAGCCACAGCAATACAGGATCTGAGCCGCATCTGCAACCTACACCACAGCTCAGGGCAATGCCAGATAGTCAACCCACTGAGCAAGGTCAGGGATCGAATCCGCAACCCCTTGGTTCCTAGTCAGATTCGTTAATCACTGCGCCACGACGGGAACTCCCAAGCTGATATTTTTATAATAATTTAATGAAGCAAGGACTAGGGTTTTACAATTTATGTGACTTTTTCAGATGCATTATACACTGACTTTTTTTTAGTCTTTTTTCTTGGGGGGGGCACTCCCATGGCATTATGGAAGTTCCCTGGCTAGGGGTCAAATTGGAGCTATTGCTACTGGCCTATGCCACAGCCACAGCAACTAGGGATCTGAGCCACATCTGTGTCACACCATAGCTCACAGCAATGCTGGACCTTTAATCCACTGAGTGAGGCCAGGGATTGAACCCATGTCCTCATGGATACCAGTGGGATTCATTACCACAGTGACAGAAATTCCTATCATTGATTGACTTTCAAATCATTCTTTGTGAAGTTTTCTAGGGCTTACAGAGGGGAAGAAACCAAATGAGACTAATATTAGGTACTTCTCCCAAATTGCCTTTTTGTGTGATTTGTATGTTTAGAACGCTTTATTACATAATTATAATTTGATAGCTTCCAAAAACTAATATTCCATGATAAATGAAATTTCTAGGATATTCAGATTTTAGTGTCCATAAACAAATTTTACTGGAACATAGCTATAGTCATTCATTCATTTACTGTCTATGGCTGCTTTCATTCTACAATGGTAGATCAGAGTAGCTGCAGTAGATATCATGTGGTCTACAAAGCCTAAAATATTATTCTCTGGCATTATGGAAAACATTTTCTTACCTCTGAAATGAATCATCTGCAAAATATTTACTTAAGTTCTGGGAATTTATACAGTAATTTGTTAAAAACAATGTTTTTCAACTATTATCAAAAAAATCTTGAAATACACTGTAGTGTACTATTTGATCTTCAGAATAATCTTGTGATATTGGTATGATTACTGCTTTATCTTAAGGAAACATATGTTGATCGGCATACCAAATGTTTGCAGCTAGTGAGTAGCAAGAGACATAGTAACTAGTTACCCTGAAAGATCCAGGCAGAATCCTCATCAGTATCCTTCAATGTATGTGAAAATAAAACACCAACCACAATATTTTCTAATTTGATTTGTATGTTACTTTGCCTACCACAATGCAAAAGAATAGGTGGCATAAAACATCCAAATATTACCAGAGGTATTTACTTCTGGTTAAACAGGAGGATGACAGAACAACAGAAAAAAATTTTAAAACCTTCTCAGAGCTTGAAGTAACACAAACTGGAGTCTTTTATTTACATAAGCAACCACTGAGTTTTAAATTACGAATGTCCCTGAATACTTATTATTCTCATATACCTCCATCCCAGAGCAAATGTGTATCATTAGACTGTTTTTCTTCTAACAACTGAAAAGAATGGAAGAACTTGCAAGAAGAATAGAGCACATACCAACATGAGAATTTCAACAACGTATAGCATTTAATGTCCATTAAAGGACAGTATCATTGTTTTCTACTAATTGGAAAAAGAGATTAGAAGAAAGTCTCTTTACATGGTAAATTATACCTTTCAATTACTTGTTTTGATATAGATGAAACTATTATTTTTATTAACACTGTAAGAAGTTTCTCTACCAGATGCCATTAAAAAACAATACATTAGAGAGATATTGGATTAAGATGGCAGAATAGAAGGACTGGAGCTCAACTTCTCTCCCAAAAAACAACCAAATGACAAGCAACCTTCAACCAAATGGATTGTAAACTTCCAAAAAAGATATTCTGCTCCAGAAGACAAAGAGGAGACCACAATAAGACGGAGGAGGGCGATTACATGATAGAAGCAACCCCATACCTCCTGGATGGGAAGCCACACAGACTGGACAGTAACTGTATCACAGAGACTCGGCTACAGGACTGAGAGTTCTGAGCCCCAAGTCAAAACCCCATGGCTGGGGATCTGGCACAGGGAGAAAGAGCCCCCAGAGCATCTGGCATTGAAGGCCAGCGGGGCTTGTGTGCAGGAGCTCCACAGGACTGGGGGAAACAGAGACCCCATCCTTGAAAGGCAAACACAGACTTTCATGTGCACTGGGTCCCAGGGCAAAGCAAAGTCTCCACAGGAATCCTGGGTGAACCTGACTGCAATTCTTGGAGGAACTCCTGGGAAAACAGGGGTGACTGTGGCTTGTTGTGGGGAAGGGCATTGGAAGTGAAGCTCTTGGGAATATTCAGCAGCTGGCAGTTCTCTAGAGGTGGCCATTTCTAGGAAAATCTGGTCCCTCCCATCAGCGCTGAGAAGCCCCAGGCCAAACAATAATCCAGGTGGGATCTCAGCCCCACCCATCAGGAAACAGGCTGCCTAAAGACCCCTCAGGCACACAGCCAACCTCTAATCTCATCCAGAGACAAAGCCCCACCCATCAGAAGGATAAGAATCAACCCCACCTACCAGTGAGCAGGCATCACTCCCTCCCATCAGGAAGCCTACAGCAAGCCCCGCCCCCCATACCAACTTTAGCCACAGGGGAGGCAAATGCCAGAACTAAGAGAGGCTACAACTCTATTGTTGGCAAAAAGCTCACCAAACCAAAAAAATATAAAAATGAAAAGACAGAAAACTATTACTCAGATAAGGGAGAAAGAGAAAAGCCCAGAAAAACAGCTTAGTGATGAAGAGATTATTAGCCTCCCAGAAAGAGACTTTACTCTGTTGATGCTGAAAATGATACAAGGCATTGCAAATAAATGGAAGCAAAGATTGATAATTTGCAGGAAACACTAAGCAAAGAAATACAAGATGTAAAAAGGAAACAAGAGATGCAAAATACAATAACTGAAATAAAAAATCATTAGATACAGCCTACAGTAGAATACAGGAGGCAGAAGAAAGAATCAGTGAGGTGGAGAACAGATTAGTGGAAATCAGTAATGTGGAAGAGAAAAGAGATAAAAGATTGAAAGGAAATGAGATGAGTCTCAGAGAACTGTGGGATAATGTTAAATGCACCAACATCCATATTATAGGGGTGCCAGAGGGAGAAGAGAGAGAGAAGGGGACAGAAGAAATATTCACAGAGATAATAGCCGAAAACTAACCTAATATGGGAAAGAAACCAATCACAAATCCAGGAAGCACAACGGTACCATATAAAATAAACCCAAGGAGGAACACCTTATTAATCAAATTTGATCATATTAATCAAAATGACCAAAATTAAAGACAAAGATAAAATTTTGAAAGCAGCTAGGGAAAAGAAACAAATGACATACAAGGGAACCCCAATAAGGTTATCAGCAGATTTTTCAGCTGAAACTCTGCAAGCCAGAAGGGAGTAGCATGATATACTAAATGTGATGAAAGGAAAAAAATTTCCAACCAAGATTACTTTATCCAGCAAGGCTCTCATTCAGATTTGAAGGAGAGATCAAAACCTTTCCAGATAAGCAAAAGCTAAGAGATTTCTGCAATACTAAACTAGCTTTACAACAAATCCTAAAGGAACTTCTCTAGGCAGAAAAGAAAAGCCCCAAACCAGAAACAAAAACACCACAAATGATAAAGCCCACAAGTAAAGGCATATATAGAGTAAAGATACTAAATCATCCATGCACAATTATGCTACCAAAATCAGAAATCATGAGAAGAGAGCACAAATGCAGGTCACTGGAGAAGCACATGGAATTAAGAAACCAAAAACTTAAAACAATATCATTTATATATAGACTCCTATATCAAAACTCCAGGGTAACTGCAAAACAAAAATCTACAATTGATATACAAACAAATAAGAAAAATCAACTCAAATACAACATTAAAGATAGCCATCTTGTGAGAGGAGACAACAAGAGAATAAGGGAAGAAAAAAAGAGCAACAAAAACCCCAAACAGTTAATACAATGGCAATAAGAACATACATATCAGTAATTACCTTAAATGTTAATGGACTGAATGCCCCAACCAAAAGACATAGACTAGCCATATGTATACAAAGAAAAGACCCATATATATGCTGTCTTCTAGAGACACATACAAACTGGAAGTGAGAGGATGGAAGAAAATATTCCATGCAAACGGGCATCAAAAGAAAGCTGGAATAGCAATATTCCTATCAGACAAAATAGACTTTAAAATGAAAAACATTTTAAGAGACAAGGAAGGGCACTACATAATGATCAAAGGATCAATCCAAGAAGAAGATAGAACCATTTTAAATATCTACACACCCAACATAGGATAACCTCAATATATAAGGCAACTACTAATAACCTTAAAAGGAGAAATCAACAATAACACAATCATAGTGGGGGACTTTAACAACCCACTTACAGCAATGGACAGGTCATCCAGGCAGAAAATCAATAAGGAAACACAGGCCCTGAATGAAGCATCAGATCAGATGGACTTAATAGATATTTATAGGACATTCCATCCAAAAGCAACAGAATAAACATTCTTCTCAAGTGCACACGGAACTTTCTGTAAGAGTGATCACATCCTGGGTTACAAATCAAGCCTCAGAAACTTTATGAAAATTGAAATCATTTCAAGCATCTTCTCTGACCACAATGCTATACGCCTGGAAATCAACAACAAGAAAAAAATGGCCAAAAATACAAAGATGTGGTCTCTAAACAACACACTACTTAATAACCAATGGATCACTGAAGAAATCAAAGAGGAAATTTAAAAATACCTAAAAGCAAATGACAACCAAGAAACGACACCCCAAAACCTCTGGGATGCAGCAAAAGCAGTTCTAAGAGGAAAGTTTATAGCACTACCTCAGGAAACAAGAAAAATCTCAAATAAACAACCTCACTTAACATCTAAAGCAGCTAGAGAGGGAAGAAATGACAAGACCTAAAGTTAGTAGAAGAAAAGAAATCATAAAGATCAGAGTAGAAATTAATTAAATATAAATGAAGAAAACCATAGGAAAAGATCAATGAAACTAAAAGCTGGTTCTTTGAAAAGATCAACAAAATTGATAAGCCCTTAGCCCGACTTATCAAGAAAAAAGAGAGAGGACACAAATCAATAAAATTAGAAATGATAAAGGAGAAGTAACAAAAGACATTACAGAAATACAAAGGATCATAAGAGACTACTATATGCAACTATATGGCAATAAAATGGAAAACCTAGAAGAAATGGACACATTCTTAGAAAAGTACAATCTCCCAAGACTAAACCAAGATGAAATAGAAAATATGAATAGACCAATCACAAGTTCTGAAATTGAAACTGTGATTAAAAAACTCCCAACAAACAAAAGTCCAGGACCAGAATGTTTCACAGGTGAATTGCATCAAACATTTAGAGAAGAGCTAATGCCTATCCTTCTGAAACTCTTCCAAAAAATTGCAGAGAATGGGACACTCCCAAACTCATTCTATGAGGCAACTATCACCCTCATACCAAAACCAGAGAAAGATATCACAAAAAAAGAAAATTAGAGGCCAATCTCACTGATGAACATAGATGCAAAAATTCTCAACAAAATACTAGCCAACTGAATCCAACAATACATTAAAAGGATTGTACATCAGCATCAAGTGGGATTTATCCCAGGGATGCAAGGATTCTTCAATATCCGCAACACCACGTTAACAAACTGAAGAATAAAAACCATATGATCCTCTCAGTAGATGCAGAAAAAGCCTTTGACAAAATCCAACACCCATTTCTGATAAAAACCCTTAAAGGGGCATAGGGGGAACCTACCTCAACATAATCAAGGCCATCTATGACAAACTCAGAGCTCACATCAATCTCAATGGTGAAAAGGTGAAATAATTCCCGCTGAGATCAGGAACAAGACAGGGATGTCCACTCTCACCACTGCTATTGAACAGTGTTCTGGAAGTCCTAGCTACAGCAATCCGAGAAGAAAAAGAAATAAAGGAATCCAAATTGGAAAGGAAGAAGTAAAACTATCACTATTTGCAGATGACATAATACTATACCTAGAGAATCCCAAAGACTCTACCAGAAAACTGTTAGAGCTCATCGATGAATTTGGCAAAGTTGCAGGATACAAAATTAATACACAGAAATCAATTGCATTTCTATACACTAACAATGAAAGATCTGAAAGAGAAATAATCCCATTTACCATCGCAGCAAAAAGAATCAAATACTTAGCAACAAACCTGCCCAAAGAGACAAAAGACCTGTACTCTGAAAATTATAAGGTGCTGATGAAAGAAATCAAGGATGACATGAACAGATGGAAAGACATACCATGCTCTTGGATTGGAAGAGTCAATATTATCAAAATGACTATACTACCCAAGGCATTCTACACATTCAATGCAATCCCTATCAAATTACCAAGGACCTTTTTCACAGAAGTAGAACAAAATAGTTAAAGTTTGTTTGGAAGTGCAAAAGACATAGAATAGCCAAAGGTATCCCGAAAGAGAAAAACGGAGCTGGAGGAATCAGGCTCCCTGACTTCAGACTCCTCTACAAAGCTACAGTCATCAAAACCGTATGGTACTGGTACGAAGACAGAAATATAGATCAGTGGAACAGGATAGAAAGCCCAGAATTAAATCCACGCATCTACAGTCAACTAATCTATGACAAAGTAGCCAGGAATATACATTGGACAAAAGACAGCCACCAATAAGTGGTGCTGGGAAAACTGGACAGCTACATGTAAAAAAATGAAACTAGAACACTTCCAAACACCATGCACAGAAATAAACTCAAAATGGATTAAAGATCTACATATAAGACCAGATACCATAAAACTCTTAGAGGAAAACATAGGCCAAACACTCTCTGACATAAATGATAGCAACATCTCAGATCCACCTGTCAGAGTAAGGATAATAAAAAGAGAAATAAACAAATGAGACTTGATTAAACTTCAAAGTTTCTGCACAGCTAAGGAAACCCTAAACGAAACTAAAAGACAACCCACAGAATGGGAGAAAATATTTGCAAAGGAATCGACTGACAAGGGATTAATCTCCAAAATTTACAAACAGCTCCTACAGCTCAATACCAAAGAAACAAACAACCCCATCAAAAAATGGTCGGAGGATCTAGGCAGACAATTCTCCAAAGAAGACATGCAGATGGCAAATAAACACAGGAAAATATGTTGAACATCACTCCTCATTAGAGAAAATGCAAATCAAAACCACTATGAGGTACCATCTTACACCGGCCAGAATGGCCATCATCAAAAAGTCTACAAGGAATAACTGCTGGAAAGGGTGTGGAGAAAAAGGATCCCTATTACACTGTTGGTGGGAATACAAATTGGTACAACCACTGTGGAAAACAGTATGGAGAGTCCTCAGAAAACTCAAAATAGAATTACCATTTGATCCAGCAATCCCACTCCTGGGCATCTATCCAGAGGAAACCATGACTTGAAAAGACACATGTACTCTAGTGTTTATTGCAGCACTCTATGCAATAGCTAAGTCATGGAAACAACCTAAATGCCCATTGACAGAGGAGTGGATAGGGAAGATATGGTACATACACACAATGGAATATTACTCAGTCATTAAAAGGAACGAAATACCAACATTTATAGCAACATGGATGGACCTAGAAATTATCATGCGAAGTGAAACCCGTCAGACAATTAGACAGCAACACCCAATGCTGCCGCTTACATGTTGAAACTAAAAAGACACAATGAACTTCTTTGCAGAACAATGACTCACAGACTTTGGAAAACCCTGGTTTTTCAAATACGACAATCTGGGGGTTGGGAGGATGCACTGTGGGTTTGGGACACAAAATCTATCAAATTGACTTGTGATGATTTTTTGTACACCTATAATTGAAATAAAAATCATTGTTATAAAAAAAAAGCTGTTTAAAATTCAACCTATGTGAATTGATGGAAAAATTCAACCTGTGTGAATGTATTGATCAAATGTCATCCTTTCTATGAGATCTATTAAAAAAATCTTTCCAGGCATAAAAAAAAGAAAAACAATACATTATAAAAATAAGTTAAACACTATGCCAACATTCAGCTATCAGTGTGATGCAATTTAGTATTTAATAAATTATGTTAATCTGAAATAAGAAAAATATGTATCTATTATCAGAGTGCCTCCAGACTTAAAGATGTGAATTACATTTCCATTCTAAAGACACAGTATTTAATAATTATTTTAAAAACATTCTAGAGAGTCAAACATCTGGGTTAAGTTTTGAACAAATTTATGTAAATCTCCAAAGCTATAAAATTAATATTTATTTTGGTGAAAATTTTTCAAATTGAAAAACTTTTATGCTTAAATTAGTATATAATTAACATGTCATTTTTCTTTGTCTAACTTTTTACTTTGACCTTTTCTAGTACTTTTAAAAGATAACAAGATGACGAAAACAGTTATATTTAATCATTTTATAAGCTTAGAATAATCATTAAGCTGTTCGACTTTGACAGTTTTGGATTACAGAGAAAATATTACTCTTCATCTGTTTCCTACAAAATGTTTATTTTAAGGCCTTTATAAAATAGAAGTATATTAGGCAATTAGGTTTCAGCTTACATGCAAAAAGAAGACAATGAAATATTTTAAAATACTGAATTTTAGTGCATTTAAATATAATACAATAGAGGTGGAACTGTCATGTAATTCTAGTTGACTTTTGGGTTATTCTCTTATGTTTTAGAAAAAATACACTTTAAAAAGGGTCAAGGAATGACATATTTTTAGAGACAAATCAACTGACAGATAATTCTATAGATAGAGAGCAATCACTAAAAGGTCAAATTAAAAAAAA
This sequence comes from Catagonus wagneri, assembly GCA_004024745.2. NCBI lineage: Eukaryota > Metazoa > Chordata > Mammalia > Artiodactyla > Tayassuidae > Catagonus > Catagonus wagneri. The sequence continues at coordinate 7,814,844 of PVHT021183528.1, forward strand.
AGGGAAATAGGAGTTCTCACCATGGTGGAGCAGAAACGAATCTGACTAGGAATCATGAGGTTGCGGGTTTGATCCCCGGCCTTGCTCAGTGGGTTAAAGATCTGGCATTACCATGAGCTGTGGTGTAGGTCACAGATGCGGCTTGGATACTGCGTTGCTGTGGCTGCAGCATAGGGTGGAAGCTGTAGCTCTGATTGAACCCCTAGCCTGGAAATCTCCATATGCCATTGGCGTGGCTCTAAAAAAAGCAAAAAAATAAATAAATAGGGAAATACAGTGCTATAATACCACCATATATTTTGCAAGTAATTCATTTTGGAAAAAATCAGTATTCATTGAGAACTATGCATTATCTATAGCATACCATCCCAAATTATATAATTTTTATTTTGCAGAAGTTATTTTACAATTCTGTATATAATAGACAACTGGCAGTGAAGCAATGCTACTAATTCTTAGAGACAAATTATTTTCTATATAAATTGTTCTTTCTGATGTTGAATTCAGTTGGCTTATTTCCCTGTGAAACAATTTAGTGCCATGTCCATTTCTAGCTTTATTTACGTATTCTTGTTCTATAAGTATTTCTCTTTGAATTCTCCTTTGAACCTGTAAGAATATTTCCTTGACTCCCTCATTACAGTAAAATAAACTCTTTTTAAGAGTTTCATGTATTCATTTGTATATTTGTATAAGAATCATAATTTTATATTTTTATTAAACTTATCTTTAAACAGTTTTGAATGTCTTCTAATGGGTGCCCACTGGATTCACCTCATAGAACCAAGAGAAGTGTACCTCATAAAAGTTTAAGTTCAATTGAGTCTTTTATTGAATCCTAGAGGAGAAACCAAGGAGTCCACAGAAATTATCTGACTCTGTTTTCTTCATTTTATTTTTCATTTCTATTGCTTTTACATTTTATATTTTTTCATTTTTTTATTTGGCTTGTTTAATGCAGCTGATAATCAGTGTGGGTAGCAATGACTAATCAGTTGACTTTATGTCTGATCATTTCACAATCACTGAAAAATGATTAGCAGTTCATGGGTGTCTACTCTGTTGCATAAAAATGAGATGGCCCAAACAATTTATTGTAAAAGCATAAGTTTGATAATAAAGGCATGTTGGATAGCCAAAGTGTTAAACTAGATCATATTATGTCTTTTATTCAGCTGCCTTGCACATATGAACCCCTTCTACATTTGAAGATATCTCCATTAAGAAATCGAAAAGACAAAGTATGACATTTAGCTTTGAGAGTAAAAAGTGTCACTTCATTTTCCCTTAGCCTGATCACAGTTCCATTCTTTCAGCAACATGTCCAAACTGCAGTCCTTTTTCTTAGGATTATAATAATATCTGCTGACAAGTTCCAAAGCCTAATTAATTTTATCCCCGAATTAAGGACATGTCTTTATAGGATCCAGTCATTGTAGTTTTTCCCTGCATTTCTTTTGGACTGATTAAACAAAGTTGGATATGCACAAGATTTCAAGGAGTCAAAGTAGTAAAACATATTTTTTTAATTATTATATAGACATTGAGTAAAAACTGTTATTTCCAATTTAACAGATAATGAGAAGTTTATTAGAAGTTTCCAAAGAGAAAACAAAACGAAACAAAATAAAACCACCATTAAGTCATTTTGACTGGTCACTTCACACAGTTCCCAAAAATACAACAGATAAAACATAACACTTTTTTTACAACATCTCTTTGGTTTTATGTTGGTATTTATGTTTTATTTTTTATTTTATGGCTACACCAACAGCATATGGAGGTTCTGGGGCCAGGGACTGAATCCAGGTCACAGCTGCCACCTACACCTCAGCTACGACAATGCAGGGTCCTTTAACCCACTGTGCCAGGATGCAGAAAGAACCTGCATCTCCACAGCAACCTGACCCAATGCAGTCAGATTCTTAACCTGTGGTGGAAACTCTGTTATGGTGACATTTCAAGAAATATCAAGGATAGCATTTTATTGATCCTGTTACTTTGCACTGTTACTCCAAAATCTCGACATCATTGTTAAAGACAATTTTAAAAACCTCCTATCTTAGGTGAAGAGTGGCTGATATAAATATTGGATGCAGCTGAGACTACATTGAAGCTACTAGCATCTAAATGAATTTTATCCAAAATATAACACATATTAATAATAAAGCCATGTATTTCAAACCAAAAGAAAAGTTACACTGAGGTAGAACACACCAACTGTCAAAAAAGATAATTTAAAAGCATCTTATTGTATCAATTCTCACAGTTCGAATTTATAAAAAAAAATCATTATTTTTGCATTGGTCACTCTTGGGATTTGTTGAGCTTCTTGAATGTGTAGATTTTTGAGATTTTAAAAATCAAATTTGGGAAGTTTCCAGCCGTATTTTTCTGCTCATTTCTTTTTCCTCTCCTTTTGGGATTCTCATTAGGTATATGTGGGTTTTCTACATGGCATCCCATAACCTTCTCATGTGCTGCTTATTTTCCCTCAGTCTTTATTCATTTTGCTTTCAGAATTTCAACTGACCTATCCTATTTCAATGATCATTTCTTCTTTCTGTTCAAAACTGTAACTGAAATTCTCTAGTAAATTTTTTGTTTCATTTTAGTATCTTTCAGTTCCAGAATTCTCTATTTGTACATACATCAATCTCTTGGCTTCCTTTGGAGACTAGTTTATACTTTTTATTTAGCTTTTTCAATGTATTTTAATCAATTGATTTAAAATTTTTTATCTTAAATACAAAGATTGTGCTTCCTTGGTAAAAGTTTCTATTAATTTATTCTGTGAATGGGCCATAGTTCTTTTGTTTCTTTGTGTTCATTGTGTTTGTTGGATATTTTGAATAGCATAATGTGGTAACTGGTAACTCTGGAAATCAGATTACTGCCTCTCCTCCAGTTTTTTTTTTTTTTTAACTTTCTGTAGGTTGGTTGTTCAATTGGTGACATTTCCAAACTATTTTTGAAAAATGTATATCATAATTTTCTTTTTAGGGCCACACCTGCAGCATACGAAAGTTCCCAGGCTTGGGGTGTTAGAGCTGCAGCTATTTGCCTATGCCACAGCCATAGTAATGCTGGGTCTTTAGCCCACTGACCGAGGCCAGGGATTGAACCCACATCCTCATGGATACAAAGTCAGGTTTGTAACCCACTGAAATGTATATTATTTTTTGAGTGTGGTTTTCTGAAGCCTTGGTTTCTTTAGTTTGTGCTTTCTAGTATTTTGAGTGAGATTTCCTTGAATGAAGAAAGAGAATGACAGAGAGATATGAGGAAATGGAAAGAGAAAAAAAAGGTAAGCAAATACAAAACTTCTCCCAGTCTCTGTAGGCTGGCTTTGTCTGGAGTACTTCTTCAACACATAATCATGCCATTTAAAACCTGACCTTAGCCTTCCTTTCACTCTCACAATGAGACTTACATAATTATGGAGAATGTCAAGTTCAAAATACATAGGTTTGGCCAACAGACTAGAGACCTAAGGAAGAGCTGAGAGCTGATGTGGCAATTCAACTCTCAAGGCTGTCAGCTGGCAGAATTCCTTCTTGTTTAGGGAAGGCTGGTCTTTTGCTCTATTCAGGCCATCACCTGATTGGAAGAAGTCCACCCACTTTATAAAGGGCAATCTACTTTACTCAAAATCCACTGATTTAAATGCTAATTTCATCCAACAACACTTTCACAGAAACCTCCAGAATAATGTCTGACTAAATAGCTGGGTACCATGGCTCAGCAAAGTTGACACACAAAATTAACTATCAAAATACATTCTTAGCAGTCACAACTGAGGGTGCTTTCTATGGTGCCTGTAGTCAGATCTTACACACTGGATAACTTAGAGATGGCTAAATGAGTTCTCTGAGCATCCAGACAGATGATGCCAATTCAAGTTTCTAAAAATCTTCAATAGCAGCCTTGTGAATCCTGTTTATTGCAGATATAAAGAAATCATTGACTTTTCTAATGCCTTTATTTTCAGTTTTCTCAAGTAAACGAAGCTGTTTTGCAAGCAGGCAGCGTAATCTAAATTGCTTCTCATTATTCTCTCCCCCTTTACTGTAATATCTCTAATGCAATATTTTGGAAAATAACTTGCATTCAATGCCCTTATCCATTGTGTAGTTTGCAAAAATTTGCACCCACACTTTGAATACCCAGACAGTATTTTATTTTTTTATAAAGTCCACACTTGATAGGTCACTGATTGTCAGTTGGAATACAATAAAGACACTGGATCAGAGTCTCCATAGGAAAGACACAAGCTCTCAGTTACACCTTCTTTCTAATTCTAAGGCTTCATAAGTCCTTGTGGGTTTTCCCCTTATAACTGGCATAAGTTATGAAGTTCTCTCAGAAGACAGTGGTGCCAGTCTTCAAGCCTATTGCAACAAATCTTGCATTTACTTGTATCCACTGCTTCCAATGGACCTATGCTGTATAATATTTGAGAAAAAGTCCCTGTTTCTTATTGGTCACTCTCTTATCTCAGTTAGTTCAAGGTGAACTTTCTCTATTATGCCATCACATGGATATGGGGAAAAGGGCATCTCTAAAATACCTTCAGTCTTATTTCAGAAAATTCCCAAAGAAGGCAGGACTTCCCCTCAGTGTATTTCAAAACTTCTAGCTAGTCGATTATTTTACCTAACTTACACTTTTAGATTTTTAACACTGCTTTTATTAGGAACTTGGCCAGAGGGTTTTCAGACTCTGAACTTCAGGGTTATGAATGACATTGTATATTGCTGAATTTAAAATCATTCTACTAAGAAATAGTGCCAAAACTTAGGTGATATTCTTTGATCCACTGTCAATAGGTTATTTCTTAATCCAGGAATTAGGAGGTAGGTCACAGAATCCTTTTTTCTGTCTCTGTGATCTTTGATCTCCAAATCAGAAATATTAGTCCTGAGATATAAAAACTAAGCTTATTTTGTTGTTTTTGCATGTGGTTTAATAAGCCAGTTTTTGTATCTGTAAATTCTAAAAGTCAATACATGACACAACTCATGTCGAGTCTTATGATGGATGTCCATAACATGTCAACTTTATGGACTTTCATTCTAGCTAAGATTCAAATGCAATCAGAATGTATATGTAGTCAGAAAATTCCTGTTACTCTTCCTTTAAGTTTATAGGCTGCTAGATATTATAATTCATAAACATCTGTTTCTAGATAACATCCCATAAAGTTAATACAAATCTAATGTCTAATATCTCATACTATTCGGTATTCATTGTAACCTTTCTCATATTATCCAGTGTACCTTAGAAACTACATTCATTTATGCCTGTAAAACTGAGGAAATTTCTCTACTTCAGTAAGACATCATCACAGAAGAAAATCTCATTGTTCATGTCTGCATTACCCCTTGAAAATAAATGTCTCTGCCGAGCCTGGGAGCCCTGATTACTGTCTGTAGTGCAGCATTTCTAGAGGCACGCCAGCTCCTTCCTTTCTGGGGTTGAGATTATCCTTCTCAGAATGTTCTCAACAAGTGAAGGGGCTAAATTCTTAACATCTGTAGAACCATCAATATCCACCTCGATTCTATTCTAGGGTATATAACCATTTTCCTTTTTTTGTCCTCTCTATTCTCATTCCCCTTCCCTCAAAATTCACTCTGGATCTCAGATCTTTGCAAAATAAAATTAAGGAAAGATAATGTCTCTTGTTAATTTACCTTTTTTCTTTGAAGTACAAACATCCTTGCTGAAAACAAGACAGAAAAAGAGCACTGGATGCCTTTCTGGAACAAGGAAAAGAAAATATGAGGACAAATTAGAATTCCTAAAAAGACTGCTTTAGTGAAGCCCTTCCTAGCAAATCTTTAATTCACTCAAAGTAAATTTACTTTAGATGTCAGTGCCCATCACAAGGGGGAAGCATATTCATATCTACCTCAGGTATTCAATTCTATTAGGATTTGCATCCCCATGACATTTATTTCTTAAAATAAGGCAGCAATTGGATGTGCATGTGATATCCTTATGATTATTAACAAAGTCAGAGAAATGTTCTTGTAAAGGCAAAATTTCCTTGAAAAGGCAATTTTCCTCTTCCCATAAGTAAACTGACCCCATCCAAGGAGGCCAGATTGTGTAGGATTTTCTCTAAGATTACATAAAAACACTGTCTTACCTTTTATCAATACCAGTCTTAGGTTTAAAGAATATTTTATGAATATTTGAATTTGTTTTTCTTTTTAATTAATGAATTTTATTACAGTTATAGGTGTACAACAATCATCACAACCAAATTTTGGAGCATTTCTATCCCAAACCATCAGTGCATCCCTCAACCCCCAACCTTTCTCATTTGAAAACCATAAGTTTTCAATGTCTGTGAGTCAGTATCTGTTCTACAAAGAAGTTCGCTGTGTCCTTTTTTTAGATTCCACTATGTAGTGATAGCATTTGACGTTGGTGTCTCATTGTCTGACTGACTTTACTTAGCATGATAATTCCTAGGTCCAGCCATGTTGTTGCAAATGCTGTTATGGAATATTAGTCAGCCATTGAAAGGAAATAAATAATAGCATTTGAAGATTTAAATTTGATATATTATTTTGTTTTCCTTCAAGAGAAATCTCCAGCCTCACCCCTGTCAACTGGGACAAAATAGTATCTCTTTTGTACTGATACTAAAAGTAGGAAATGTAAGAGATGGGTTTGATAAAGATAGTATTTCTCAATCATGTACACTATGGATCTAGCACAGTGTATATATCAGCTCATGCTTTTATAATGTTCAATAACACAAGGTCACTATTTCCACCTAGAGATAAGGAAACTAACCTTAGAGAAGTGCTGTGACATGGATGAAGTGGCAAAGCCAGTACAATCCATAGTTCCCACTAAATGAAATGTATATATTTCTATCTACTCATATAGGTTTTGCTAGATAAAGGGGGAACTCCATGCTTATATTCTCATTTGATGTCTTCCTTTTATTACCTTTATATGATATACGGACTTGTACTTGGTAAGTTATGACAAAATGAATTCAATTGGCTTATATATAAATATAACTAAAAGTGAAAAAAAAAGTTGGAGAAACACTGTTTCCTATTCTCCATTTTTTTTCTTTTTTGAAGTAATTCTAAAGTAGAATGTTATCATTAAGCTGATAAAGTATAAAAGAATGTTTAAACAAGAAGAAAAACATCGGACTGAAAAAATATTACCAGCAGTATCTTTGGTGATTCACTTTGACTTTTATAGTCTTTACTTTCTCAAAATTATTTTATTTTATTTTAGATAGTTTAACTGGTAAGTTAGATTAAATAAACATTTAATGAAAGTATTTCTGTAAAAAGGTATCTAAATATTTTGTAGAAAAAATACGGATCTGTCATTTAACTAGGTTCAAGAAGCATAAAAGTGATTTCTTGTCCTCTTACCTTAGGATATTTAGTAGATATTTAGGATATTTAAAGTCTTGTGTTTTAGGTAACAAAAGAGTAACACTTCATCATTTTGTCAGACAGAGGAGAGAAAAACAAAGTGAATAACCTTTTCATGATCGATACCTTTGCAAAATACTAATTTTCCTTCAAATGCCATAAATCATATAAACAGAATGCATTATATTGTTGGTTGCATAATTCATCTAATTAATTCTATAGTCTTCTTTCCATAAGTGAATTATTTAGTTTATCCATGATTTATTTCTCACATATATTCAATCAGACAAAAAAGTTTCTATCACTAAAAAGATAATAATTACTTCAATTTAGCAACAAATTTAGACCACACTGGTCAAAGCAAAAATGGGAAAGCATTGAGTTATATAATATGGTAATATGGGAAGCATTTAGAAAGAATTGTTTATACAGATATTCATGTATACTACCATTAAAACCTGGCGCAAAATAACGCTAAGTTTTCAAAAAAGATCTATTTCATTTTCATTATATTTTATAATAATATTATATAGAATTATTTCATGATATAACTTTATAATTGCTGAACTAGAACCTCAATAATAACAAAGTTTACATGAAAGTATACATATAATACATTAAGACATAGAGATAAAGCATATAGAATAAAAGAAAAAAATCTCTCAATGAAATAATTTTGACTTTAATCTGTCTTGAATTTCACCTAATACAATACTGAAGATTCTGACAAAAGATTAAGACCAAATTACAAGTCCTGTAAATTTGTTTATACAAAGAAAAATATGCTTTTGAAAGTAGAACTTGAGAGAGAATAGTGATATCAACTATATGCCAAACAACTCTACTTATTCAAAAGTAGTAACTAAATATACACAGAAGTCAATTGCAGTTGCCAATATATAAGACCATTTTTTTTTCTCACAAAATAATTTAAAATGGTTCCACAATGCAAAAACAAAACAAAACAAAAAGAGTCTGGAACACTTTTGTGGTAATTTTGCTTTGAGACACTAATTAGGGCATATACGAAAATTTGTGCCACAAAACGAATGTTAATTAAAACATGTACATCTCTAAGTAGGTGCTATCATGTACTAATGAAAATGATGAAAGGAACCACCATTCATTTAACTGTCATAATGCCCCAGATATGTGTACGGGGCTAGATAACTTGTAGTATTAATACTATGGCCTCTCAAAAATGTTTTTTTTTTTCCTTTCAAACTTATCCTGAAAAGAAACACCTAAAATTGTAGTTTACTACATATTGCATTGTATTTGGATCTTCTCCTTTGTACAGGTGGTCTGACCATAATTCTAGTCTAGCTTGGGGACACAACCATTATCCAAACTCATATAACAACTGCAACTGTTCAATGAGCTGTGAAAAATCAATGAGGCAAAAATACATCCTGTAACTCTAAATTTATTTACCCTGCCAATTAATTCCTACTTGGTTATTCATTATTAGTCATTTTGTTTATGTTCTATTACATTAATTTGTTACTTTTTAACATGAGTGTCCAAATGCCAGACATGACTTTCTGAAAAGCTATTAATGTGTTTTTAAAGTTTTTTGCAAAAACCTTTACAAATTTTATTACAACAAAAAAGACAATCATTGATAATTACAACTAAAATCTAAATTGCAAAATTTATGCAAGTCATTTATTAAGTACTGGCTTAAAAAGAATTAGAGTGAATAATTTAGATTTAGTTCTGCTTTGATTAAAAAGAGATTAAATACGTAATATTGGAAGTGGTTTGCTTAGAATTGAATAAAACATTCAATGACCATCTGCTTATATTTCAACTTAAACAGTTGACTATCCTAATTTCTGAAAAAATCTTAATACTTAACACATCTAACTTTAGACAATTTTAACCACCACTGAAGAAATAAAAACAATTTTGAATATCAGCGAAATAAATTTACAGTGTTTACAGGCTGCTCAGAATTTTTTGATTATGAGGCAGATAAAACTAGTGATATTATTTAAGTCAGGGGATTATTTTTCCCCCTGCATTTTGTAACAATTAAGGAAACAGGCAAACTATAAACAGTTATAAAAATGAGATGACGAAGGCAAAATATTTTCACTTTGAAATTAAGCAGATATTTCTCAAATAAAATATTGTTGAAGCTTTCTTTTAGTTAATCAGTGAGTTAATACCATTTTATTCAGTGTCAATTTATCATGGATCTCCTTAGATTTTCATTTGAGTGTGTTTTATTCCCCTATACATATTTGTTTGAGAAAGGTACTCTACCAGGGACAGAGTCACAGAAGCCCCTTATACAGCTTAACCTATTCTATGTCCAGTGGCCAACGGAATCTGGCAAGAGTGAATCAGGATGGAGTATATGCTCCATGATCTCAGGTACTAATTAAGGTTGTTACCTCCTCTGGCAGGCAGAAAAAAAATCTCTAGGAATAAACTGTATTACAAATGTGATAATATTTCAAAATATACACATTTAAAACACTGACAAAAGTGGGCTACGAAATAAAGAAATACTTTGGGAAAATTAGCTTTCCAGTAAGAAAACTATAATTCCTCATCTGTTACCTCAGTATATATATCACAATAGTCACTGGTTTAAAGAATTAAATGTTAATATAACTTTAAATCTGAAACAAGGAAATGTAAATAAAAGAAAAAAGTAGGAGGTGGAGCAACATGGCAGAGGAGTAAGAGGTCACACTCACCTTCTCCCACAAACACATCAAAAAAACACGTCTCATGTAAAATGACTCAACTGAATGTTGGCAGAAGAACTTAAACCTCCAGAAAGGGCAAGAAACTCTTGACATAACTGGATAGAACAAGAGAAAAAAAAGAGAGAGAGAGAAAAGGAATCAGGACAGGACTAGCATTCCTGAGAGGGAGCTGAGAAGGAGAAAAGGAACTTAACGTCCTGGGAAGCCACATAACTGATGGAAAGGTCAGCAGAGTCGGAGGGACCTCAGAGTCACTGAGAAAAGTACAGCAGCTGGACTGAGAATGGCAAAGCAAAGTGAAAGCAGCACAGATTATCTGAACCACCTGCCTGGACAGCCTGAGATGTTTGGGCAGAGGCTGAGTGCTGAAACTTAGGCTCCAGAGGTCAGTCCCTGGGAGAGGACTGCAGGTGGCAGTGTGGAGATAGCCCAAGGGGCTAAGGAGCAGTGCGCCACAGGCAGGACAGTGGTACGCCATCGCTGGGGAGTGGAATGACATGGCAGAAGGAAACGGGATAAGGTCCGGACCCACAGGAGAGGCAAGGAGCCATTGCTGGAGAGGGCAAGAGGAGGAGGGGTAGACCGCCACTGGAAACTCCCCAGGCCCGAGTGTGTACACGCATCCAAGGGCTCACAGAGGGCAGGGTGCCTCTGGCACAGGCCATGGGTAGCTAGATGCCAACTGCTAGTTTACAGGAGAACGGGTGGCTCTGGCACAGCCTACAGGGGGCAGCAAGAAACCATTTGCTATTCTAAGGGAGACTGAGCAACTCTGGCACCAGCTGTGGGTGGCTAGAAGCCTCTCGCTAGTTTACATTAGACTGGGTGGCTCTGGAGTAGGCTGCAGGCAGCAAGAATCCACTTGCTAGCTATGGGAGACCAGGCAGCTCTGGTGCAAGCTACAGGTGGCAAGAAGCCTCTTGCTCATTTACAGGAGACTGGGCACTTCCTGTCCAGGCACCGGTGGCCAGGTACCTTTTTGTGGGGTAAGGGCATCAAGGGGCTAAGTATGACATGGTGCCAACCAAGCACCACACACTTTTGCTCTCACTCCCCTGGGAACACACCCACCCTCAACTGCAACTGCCACTGCCAAACGTTCTGGGCAGTGCCCAGACACTTGGTCACTGTCCCTTCCCAAGACCCTACAAATAGGAGAAACTGGTGTAGCACCTCCAGCGTGGGCTAAGTGGGACAGGGTGCTTTTTCCATGGTCTACAGATGGTGGGGCAAACCACTACAGTTATCTCTAACACCAGAGGTGGGATTGGCCTACCAGCCCTGGGGACACCTAAACAAAAATCACCTGCAGCCCCAATCATATCAGAGGGCACTACAGAAAAGGACATTGCGAAGGAAAACCAGCTGTTGTTGCTCTCACTCCCCTGGGAGCACATCTGTCCTGCTGCTGCCACTGCCAAAGGCTCTGGGCACTGCCCAGATGCTTGATCACTGTCCCTTCCAAGGAACCTGCCAAGGAGGAGCAGCTTGTGCAGCACCTCCTATGGAGGATAAACAAGACCAGGAGCTTTTTGCATGGTCTACATGAGGCGGGGGCAAACCGCCTAAGTAATCTCTGTCTCCAGAGGTGGGAGTGGACGACTACCACTAGGGGTCTGTGAACAGGCACCACTTGCAGCCCGAATCACATCAAAGGCACCACAGAGGACGGCACTGTGACTGAACACCACTTGTTGGTGCTCTCGCACCCTTGGGAACATACCAGCCCTGCTGTTGCCACTGCAGAATGCCCTGGGCAATACTGTCATGCCAGATCTCTGTCACTTCCCAGGATCCTGCAACTAGGAGCAGCCTCTGCAGCACTTCATAAGTGGGCTAAGTGAGACGGTTTGCTTCATGCATGATCTACAGTTGGTGGGGGCAAACCACCACAGTTATCACTGACTCCAGAGGTGGTCATGGCCCGCTACCACTAGAGGTCCCTGAACAGGCACCACCTGTAGTTCCAACCACCTCAGAGGAGGGCACTGCAATTGAATACTACCTGTCGTTCTCACTCCCCTGGGAAGTCACACACCCTGCTGCTGCTAATGCCAAATGCTCTGGTCACCTTGTAGATCTGCCCAGAGCTCATTACCACTTGTTAGGGCCTGGCAACTAGGAGTAGCCTATGCCACCTTCCTGTAGGTCCTTGCTGTTGTTGAGAGCCCAGCAACCAGGCACTGAATGATGGCCCTACCCACTGACTCCTTCTCCCTGAAAACAGACTGAGCATCCAGGGATAACAGCCTGCTCGTGCTGAAGAAAGAGACACCAAATTTTCAAACTCCAACACCAAAAATTAAGAGTAACTCCACAAAAAAATACAAAGGAGTGCTTTTGCACAGAAGTAGCCTTACAAGACTACAGTTTGGCTTCCCCAAACTCACAAAAAAAGAAAAACATAAGCAAGATGAAGACACTCAGAAACCATTCCCAGTTAAAGGAACAGGAGATTCACCTGAAACAGTCAAAAATGAAACGGACCTCTGCAGTCTGACAGACATTGAGTTCAAAAGGCAGAAAGTGAAATTCTGAAGGAATTAAGGCTGAATATCAAGGAATTGAGAGCAGATATGAAGAGTAATGCATATTTCTTTAGAAAGGAACTAGAAAATATAAGGAGGAGCCAAGAAAAACTAGAAAATTCATTTGCAGACATGCAAACTGAGCCAAGGGCCCTGAAGAGCAGAATAAATAATGCAGAGGAACAAATTAGTGACTTAGAAAATAGAATAATGAAAATCACCCAATCAGGACAGCAGACGAAAAACCAAATGAAAAAACATGAAAGCAACATAAAGATCTATGGGATAATATAAAGTGGGGAAATCTATGCATAATAGGATTGTCAGAAGGAGAAGAAAAATAAAAGTGGATTGAAAATATATTTGAAGAAATTATGGCTGAAAACTTTCCAAATCTAAAAGGAAACTGGTATTAAGATACAGTAAGCACAGAGGGGCCCAAACAAGTTGAACCCAAACAGGATCACGGCAAGATATATTATAATAAAAATGGCAAAAGTTAAAGAAAGGATTCTAAAGGCAGCAAGAGAAAAGCAAAGTGTTAACTATAAGGGAACCCACATAAGACTATCAGCTGATTTCTCTACAGGAACACTACAGGCCAGAAGGGAGTGGCAAGATATATTTAAAGTGCTGAAAGGAAAAATTTTGCAACCTAGAATACTCTATCCAGCAAGAATATCATTTAAAATAAAAGGGGAAATAAAGAATTCCTCCAACAAGCTAAGCTAAAAGAGTACAGCAATACTAAACTCATTCTAAAAGACATACTGAAAGGGCATCTCTAAATAAAAAAAAAAAAA
>PVHT021183528.1:7829315-7866398 GCA_004024745.2 Catagonus wagneri
CTATATGACTATCAGGCTAAAGCAAGCAGATATAGGAAGGGATTAACAGACTTAAAAAACAGGGCAACCGCAAATCAAAAGTGAACATTTCATTCACAAAAACTGAAAAGAAAAGTACTCAAGCATAAAATAAATGGAAACCATTCAACCAAAAAAAGAAAGGAAGAAAACAGAAACATAGAATCAACTTGAAAACAAAGTTTAAAATGGCAATAAATATATATCTTTCAATAATTACCTTGAATGTCAATGGAATCGAATGCTCTAATCAAAAGACATAGAGTGGGAGACTGGATAAAAAAGCAAAAACATTCAATCTGCTGTCTACAGGAGATTCACCTTATGGCAAAGGACTCATGTAGATTGAAAGCGAGGGGATGGGAAAATATATTTCATGCCAATGCACAAGACAGGAAAGCAGGAGTTGAAATAGTGATATCAGGCAAAATAGACTTTAAAATTAAGGCCATATAGAAAGACAAAGAAGAATACTATTTAATGGTAAAAGGATGCAGTCAAGAAGAAGATATTACAACTATATATATGCCCCTAATATAAGGGCACCCAGATAGCTATAATAAACACTAACAGACATAAAAGGAGAAATTGATGGGAATATAATCATAGCAGGAGGCTTCAACAACCCACTCACATCAAGGGACAAATCCTCTAGACAGAAATTCAATAAGGCAACAGAGATACTAAATGATACAACAGAAAAGTTAGACTTAATAGAAATTTTTAGGACATTAAATCCAAAAGAAATCAGAATATACATCCTTCTCAAGGGCACATGGAACATTCTCAAAGATCAATCACATACTGAAGCACAAAGCTAAGCTCAACAAATTTAAGAGTATAGAAATTATTTCAAGTATTTTTGTTGACCACAATGGAATGAAACGAGAACTAGAAATCAATCACTGGAAAAGAAATGAGAAAAAAACTTAATACATGGAGACTAAACAACATGCTATTAAAAAAAAAATGGTCAAAGAGGAAATCAAGAAGGAAATTTAAAAAATACCTTGAGACAAAGGATAAAAAAGACACAACCACTCAAAACAAAAGCAGTGCTCAGAGGGAAATTCATAGCATTACAGGCCTTCCTCAAAAAAGAATAAATATCTCAAATAGACAAATTAACCCACCACCTAAATGAATTAGAGAAAGAAGAACAAACAAAACCTAGAGTCAGCAGAAGGAAGGAAATCATAAAGATCAGAGAGAAAATCAATAAAACAGAGATTCAAAAAACAACAGAAAAAAAACAATAAAACCAAGAGCTGGTTCTTTGAAAAGGTAAACAAAATTGATAAACCTCTGACTAGACTTAACAAGAAGAGAAGAGAAAAAAAAAAACAAATAATCAAAACAAGAAATGAAAAAGGAGAAATCATAACAGATACTGTGGAAATACAAAAAATCCATTAAGAGAATACTATGAACAATTCTATGCTAACAAATTTGACAACACAGAAGAAATGGACAACTTTCTAAAGACTTACACCCTGCCAAAACTGAATCAAGAAGAAATAGATCAACTGAACAGAACGGTCACCTAGAAATGAAATTGAATATGCCATGAAAACATTCCCTACAAATAAAAGTTGAGGACCAGATGGCTTCACAAGTGAATTCTACCAAACAAACAAAGAGGAACTTATACCCAACGTCCTTAAACTTTTCCAAAAGGTTGAAGAAGAAAGAACACTCCTGAAGACATTCCATGATGCCACCATCACCTTAATTCCAAAACCAGACAAAGATACCATGAAAAAATAAAACAATAGGCTAATATCTTTGATGAATATAGATGCAAAAATTCTCAACAAAATTTTAGCCAACCAAATCCAACAACATATAAAAAAGATCATATACCATGACCAAGTGTGATTCATTCCAGGTGCACAAGGATGGTTCAGCATACCCAAATCAATCAATGTCATACACCACATTAACAAAAGAAAAGTCAAAAGCCACATGATCATCTCAATAGATGCAGAAAGCATTTGACAAAGTCCAACATCCATTCATGATCAAAACTCTTACCAAAGTGGGTATGGAGGGAACATACCTTACAAGCCACTTACTAAAAACCCACAGCAAATACAACACTCAACAGAGACAAGCTAAAAGCCCTCCCACTAAAATCTGGAACAAGACAAGGATGCCCACTCTCACCACCATTATTCAACATAGTATTAGAAGCCCTAGCTACAGCAATCAAACAAACAAAAGAAATAAAATGTATCCAAATTGGAAGAGAAGAGGTAAAACTATCACTGTATACAGATGACATGATACTATATATAGAAAACCCTAAAGACCCAACCAAAAAACTGCTTGGACTGATCAACAAATTCAGCAAAGTAGCAGGATATAATATTAACATTCAGAAATCAGTCGCATTTCTATATACTAATAATGAAATATTAAAAAGGAATAAAAAATACAAGACCTTTTAAAATCACATCCAAAAAAAATCAAATACCTGGGAATAAACCTGATCAAGGAGGTGAAAGACATATGCCAAGACGTATAAAACATTAATCAAGGAAATGAAAGAGGATTCAAAGCAATGGAAAGATAGTCCATGCTCCTGGGTTGGAAAAGGTAATATAACAAAATGGCCACACTTTCCAAAGTGATCTACAGTTTCTATGCAATCTCTATCAAATTACCCAGAACATTTTTCACAGAACTAGACCAAACAACCCAAAATTTCATATGGAACCATTTCAAAAGACCTTGAATTGCCAAAGCAGTCCTGAGGAACAAAAACCAAACGGGAGGCATAACTCTCCCAGACTTCAGGCAATTTTACAAAGCCACAGTAATTAAGACAGTGTGGTACTGGTACCAAAACAGACATACAGACCAATGGAACAGAATAGAAAACTCATAATTAATCCCAGAAATAAACCCAGACACCTATGGTCAATTAGTCTTTGACAAAGGAGGCAAGAATATAAAATGGGAAAAAGACAGTCTTTTCAGTAAGTGGTGTTGGGAATACTGGATGGCTACATGCAAATCAATGAAACTTGAACACACAATCACACCATGCAGAAAAGTAAACTCAAAATGGCTTAAAGACTTAAACATAAGACAAAATGCCATCAAACTCCCAGCAGAGAACATATGCAAAACATTCTCTGATATCAACCTTACAAATGTTTTCTCAGGTCAGTCTCCCAAAGCAACAGAAATAAAAGCAAAAATAAGCCAACGGGATCTAATCAAACTGACAAGCTTATGCACAGCAAAGGAAACCATAAAAAGAAACAAAAGGACAACCTACAGAATGGGAGAAAATAGTGTCAAATGATGCAAGTGACGAGGGTTTAATATCTAAAATATACAAACAACTAATACAACTCAACAGCATAAAAGTCATCAACACAATTGAAAATGGGCAAAAGATGTGAAGAGACATTTCTCCAAATACAATATAAAGATGGCCAATAAACATATGAAAAAATGCTCAGCATCACTGATTATTAGAGAAATGCAAATCAAAACTTCCATGAGGTACCACCTCACACCAGTCAGAATGGCCATCATTAATAAGTCCAGAAATAACAAACACTGGAGGAGGTGTGGAGAACAATGAACCCTCCCGCACTGTTCTTGGGAATGTAAATTGGTACAACCACTATGGAAAACAATATGGAGGTACCTGAGAAAACTATACATAGAACTACCATATGACCCAGAAATCCCACTCTTGGACATATACGCGGACAAAACTTTCCTTCAAAAAGACATATGCACCCACGTGTTCATTGCAGCACTCTTCACAATAGCCAAAACATGGAAACAACCTAAATGTCCACTGACAGATGACTGGATTACAAAGATGTGGTACACATACACAATGGAATTTTATGGCTAGAATACCTCAGCCATAAAAAAGAACAAAACAATGCTATCTGAAGGAACATGGATGGAACCAGAGACTCTCATACTAAGTGAAGTAAGTCAGAAAGAGAAAGACAAATATTATATGATATCACTTATATCTGGAATCTATAATATGGCACAAATGAACTTTTCCACAGAAAAGAAAATCATGTACATGGAGAACAGACATGTGACTGCCTAGTGGGAGGGTCTGGGATGGGTTGGAAATTTGGAGTTAATAGATGCAAACTACTGCCTCTAGAATGGATAAGCAATGAGATCCTGCTGTATAGCACTGGGAACTATATCTAGTCATTTATGATCAAGCATGATAATGTGTGAAAAAAATAATGTATACATGTATAATTAACTGGGTCACCTTGCTGTATAGTGGAAAATTGACAGAACACTGTAAATCTGCTATAATGGAAAAAATTAAAATGATTATTATAAAAAAAGAATTTGAAAGGATACATGCATCCCAATGTTCCCAGTAGCACTATTTACAATATCTAAGACCTGGAAGCAACCTAAAAATCTATCAGCAGATAAACGAAAAAAGATGTGTCACGCTTGCGTGTGCATGTGCGTGCACACACACACACAATGTAATATCATTCAGCATGACAAAGAATGAAATAATGCCATTTTCAGCAACATTAATGGACCTAAAGATTATCATACTAAGTGAAGTAAGTCAGACAAAGACAAATATATGATATAACTTATATGTGGAATCTAAAAAAATGATAAAAAATGAAATAATTTACATAAGATAAATAGAATCATAGAAAATAAACTTAGGGTTACTAAAGCTGAAAGGAGGGAGGGGTAAATTAGGAATTTGAGATTAACAGACACACACTACTATAAATAAAATAGATACACAACAAGGACCTACCGTATAGCACAGGGAACTATATTCAATATTGCATGATAACGTATAATGGAAAAAACCTGAAAAATAATCACTTTACTGTACCTGAAACATTGTAAATCAAATATATTTCTGTTTAAAAAATAAATTAAAAAGAAGACAGTGAAAAAGCCATAAGCAATCGAAGGAAGATGGAGACAAGAAGATCTTTTCATCTTCTGAGAAATATGTTCTAAAGGAGGCAGTTTCCATTGAAATTCAACACTGAGAATGCAGGACTTGTGGAGAGATTGCTAGGGACGACAGCTGCATGCATTGATGAAAGCAGATCAAAAAGTGTGAATCCAGCTGTGATGGTTTGGCTTCTATTGTATTTGAAACATTTTATTTCTCTTTTACTTGGAAAAATATTTACTTTCATCTTCAGTCTTCCTGACACTACTTCACTCTGACTTTCCTATCCCCCTAGTTCTACTTTCTTAAGTCTTCTTTGCCCTGTCCTTATTTCTAAAAGTTAGAGTCACCCAAGTCTTACTCATAGGTCTTTCTCTCCCTCTTTAGTCATTTCATAGGTAATTTGATCCAATCACATGGATTTAAATACTTACTTAGCATTCAAATAAAATTCAAATTCTTAACCATGGCCTACAAGATTCAACCAGGCTGAGTCTCTATCTACCTTCAGGACTATATCTATTTCCCTTCTCCTCACTCATTCTAGTCTAATCCATTACCTTTCCTTAAGGATGCCAAACCTGTCCCCACATCAGAAGATCAGGATTTTTATAACAGATCTTCCTTTTTCGTGGATTGTACTTCCTCAAATATTCCCATGTGGCTTACCTCCCTTATTTTATGAATTCTCTGCTCAAATACTTAAGAGTGGTCTTACCCAGTTGCTGAATTCCTCTACCTGAAATAGGTATTTCATCACCTGTGTGATGGTCTCTCCTCTTAAGAACTAACATTGGCATACACAAATATTTACAAGCTAAGGACATGTTTGCCCACAGACAAATGCAGTTAATTCAAAAGACATAGATAGTTTTCAAAATGACACACATAGATCCTAACTCACAAAACAACCTCAACCACTAGCTTTCCTATTCACATAAGCAAGGATATTACACAATACTGGGCCTTGCAGCTTTATCTCATTCCTTAAGACTTAAATTTCAATCTTTGTTTTAAAAATATTTGTTATGTAATAATTTCAAATTCAAATGTTATAAAACAGTATTTATTGGGACAGTCAATGAGGAAATTGATGCTGCTGGTTTCTTGTGCATATTTCCAGAAACTGTTCATATATAAAGTGTAAACATAAATGTAATAAATACTTTATTTAGGAAATAATTTTATTGTTAAATTATTTGTAATAAGACATATATAATTATCTTTTGTCATTATTATTATTGTTGCCTTTCAGGGCCACACCCACAGCATATATGGAAGTTCCCAGGCTAGGGATCAAATTGGAGCTGTAGCCGCCAGCCTAGGTCACAGCCACAGCAACACGGGATCTGAGCCATATCTCCAACGAACAACACAGCTCACAGCAATTCCGGATCCTTAACCCACTGACCGAGTCCAAGGATCAAACCAGCATCCTCATGGATACTACTCGGATTTGTTTCTGCTAAGCCACAATGGGAACTCCCAATCATTAATATTTTTGAATATATATATTCACACAATTCAAGTGGCATAATTAATGAGTTATACAGTGAAAAGTGTCACCTTCACATCTCTTCTTCTGGAGAAACAGCTCTCTTCACCAGAGGAAATTAATATTGTAATACTTTAAAAAAATTATTCCAGAATATTTAAGGATAAACAGGCACATATATAATCTTTATACCAATATTGTGGGTTAATAAACATGAGTTTTCACTTTGATTTTTTTAAAATGGAGGTCTTTAATAAAAACTCCCTACAAACAAACAAAAAAAAATGGAGGTCTTTCTGTGTCATAATAAAAAAAATGACACTTTTTTATAGTTTTATTACTTATATAGCATTATTGTTACAGCTATCGGGTCTCCAAGTTTAAGATGATAATATTTTATTTAACCTTGCTTTTACGGAGGGCTACTTATGATTTTTCCACTTATAATTCTACAGATAATAGAATTGTATCTTCATTAATTAATACATATGTCAATGAATCTGCAGGTTAAATTCCTAAGAGAAGAATTGCTGGATTGAATAGTATGTATATATATCATTTTAATAGGTTTAAAGCAGAATGTGTTTCATAACAACTGTACACAATTACATCACAGTGTGTCACTAAGATTTTTAAATTAATTCAGTCTGATAGATGAACAACTATTATCTCTGGGTAGGGATCATAGTATTTCTTTTTTCTGTGATGTCTTATAAATGCACTCACTTGTTAAACTGGGCTATAACTGACTTTCTCTAATGACAAGAGCGAGCTATTTTTGTATGGAGGAAATTAGACCACTTTGTGGAATATAAAAGTTGCTTTTTCAGAGTATTTTTTCTCTAGTTGATCTTCCAGTTGAATCCAAAATTGAGTCCCAAAAGTATATTATTCACTATTTACTGCATGTTCAAAACTCTGATATGTTATTTATTTCTGAGATGTCAACTTTGAGGTATAAAAATTATTTGAGCCAAATACATTACCTTTGAGAATTATGGAGATTTTTTTTCTACCACTTTCTCCTGTTGAAGGAAGCTGGAACACTTATAAGATTTAGCTCAATTATGTTCTCATTTGTGATGCTTCCCTTGACTCTCAGTTTAAGCTTAAATGTTTTTCTTTGTTTTACAATATGATTTGTACATCTTTTAGACAGTGAATATCTATTTACATTTATGTGACATTTTAAAGAGTTGAATAAATAGATGATACTAATTAAAAACACATTTATTTAAAATAAATTAATGAATTTATTCAATTCTGGATGCACTACACATTTAGAGTTGCCAAACAGAATATCCAGAAACTAAATATTATGCTTTTTTTAACTAGTCACTATTTTTCTGCTACACATATTGGATGACAACTGTGATTTTTCGAAACATTCTGGCCTCACTTTTATGAATAAAGGTACTTTGACCAAACTGAAAATGAATTAAGTTTTGACTCATTAGCTTCCTTAAAATCGTAACTAAACTTAAATACTTATTTAATCAGAAAAGTGTAAAATCATATTAAATTTCATAAATAATATCAGGAAAGCCCTCTTTAGCATCCCAGAATTATGTAAAGTACAATATAAAAGAATAATGTACTTAAATCAAAAATCTTATTTTATGTTTAATTATCAAACTTTTACCAACTGTTTCTTTGAGATACTCTATCTCCATACCCTACTTTAACTGTAAGAAGAGTCAGTTATTATATAAGAGCCTGAGGTGTTTACTTAAGCTTTATAATAGTACATTCTGTGCATGCTGGGGTTAGGTGTTTAGTCAACTGCAACAATGTGAAATACAGTATGTCAGCATTTATAGATTCCCTTTTAATGAATCAAAAATAAATATATAAATGCAAATAATTTTTATCAAAAAAACCCAAAACTTTTACCAACTGTGATTTGGATAAGTTATATGAAAAAGTAAAGACTCATTTGCTGTCTCCTCCATATTTATCTAATAGCAAGAAGCACTGTTTGGTGTAATACCCACTCCCAAACACACAAGTTTCAATTCCTGTTAAGTATTACTATTGTCATTCTCATTAGCACCAGCATTTTTTGTATGTACATGGAAGTATTTATATTAAAATTAGTATAATTAGTATAAAAATAATTTGTGAATGTTTCCAAGGATAGACATAATCTCTCCACTGCAATAAACGCAGTTTGAAAATACAGGTTTCAGATAATATATGAAATATTCACCTTATTTCTTAGGGAAAGTTCCTTTTTAGTTATTTTTCATTTGTTTGTTTACTGATAGGCCATGGTCATTGTGATAAGGAACTAAATGTTCAAAAATATTTTATAGATATTTTCCAGAGTCATAAGTACTTGCTTATTTATTTATTGCTCTTCTTTTTATAGGGAAAAATTTTCTGTTAACCTATGTTATTTTAAATCTAACCTGGGGACTGTGGCAAGGTGTTGGAGGAGTAGGAGGTCACGCTACCCTCTCCCACAAACAAATCAAAAACACATCTACATGTAAAACCACTTGCACAGAACATCAACTAACTGCTGGCGGAATAACTTAAACCTCCAAAAAGGGCAAGAATCCCTTGACATAACTAGGTAGAACAAAAGAAAAAAAAGGCAGAGCGAGAGAGAGAAAAGGAATCAGGATGGCACTACCACTCCAGGGAGGAGCTGTGAAGGAGAAAAGGAACCCATGCTCTGGGAAGTCACCTAACCAATGGAAAGATCAGCGAAGCCGGAGGGACCTCAAAGACGCCACCGAGAAAAGCACAGCAGCTGGACTGAGAACGGCAAAGCAAAGCGAGAGCCTCACAGGTCATCTGAATACCAGCATAGACACCACAGCCTGAGATGCTCTGGTGGGGGCTGGGTGCTGAGACTTAGGCTCTGGAGGTCAGTCCCAGGAGAGGGCTAGAGTTGGTGGTGTGGAAACAGCCTAAGGTGCTAAGGAGCAGTGCACCATGGGCGGGGGAGTAATACCATATGGGCTGGGGAGTGGAACGCCAGGACAGGTGGAACGCCAGGACAGAAGGAACCCGGGAGAAGGTCTGGACCCAAAAGAGAGGCAAGGCTCCAATGTTGGGGAGGACGAGAGGAGGAGAGGCCCAACAACATAGGAAACTCCTTGTACCAGAGCATGCACAGAGGGCAGGCTTGCAAAGGGTGGGGCGGCTCAAGCACAAATCACCAGCAGCCAGAGTCTGCTTGTTAGAATGCTGTGGTTCAGGCATGTGCCGGACACAGCCTGCCCGCACCACTGGTGACCTGAAGCTGCTTGGTAGCTTGCCGCAGCAGATCAGTCAACTCTGGGCACAACCCACCCACAATGGGAGGCAGCTTGCTAGCCCATGGCAAACCAGGCTTCTCAGGGCACAGACTGCCCACAACCTGGAGGCCACTTGCTTGCCCACAGTGGTCTGGGTGTCTCTGGCACAGCCATCCGTAAGACCCTTGATCGTATATGGGAGGTTGGGCTCTTCTTGTGCAGGCTACCGATGGCCAGGCACATCTAGTGTGGGCTAAGGGCATAAGGGGGCTAAGTGCGACACACAGGGCCTATCAAGCACCAGGTACTGTTGCTATCACTCCCTGGGAACAGATTGCCCTGCAGCTGCCACTGCCAAACCCTGGTACATGTTCACTGTCCCCTCCCAAGTCCATACAACTAGGAGCAGCTGGTACAGCACCACCTGTGTGGTCTAAGTGGGACAGCATGCTTCCTGGTGGCCTGCAGGGGACGGGAGCAAACCACCGCAGTTATCCCTGTTTCTAGAGGTGGGCGTGGCCCACCACCACAGGCAATACCTGCACAAAAATCACTTGCAGCCCCACCCACCTCAGAGGCCACCACAGAGAAGGATATTACGATGGAACAAAACCTGCTGTTGTTCTCATTCCTCCAGGAGCATACCCGCCCTTTAGCTGCAACTGCCAAAAATTCTGGGCAGTGCCCAGATGCTTGTTCCTTCACAGGAACCTGTAACTAAGAACACCTTGTGCAGCACATCCTTCAGGGGCTAAGCAAGAAGAGGTGCTTCCTTCATGGTCTCAGGAGGAAAAGGCAAAACACCACAGTTATCTCTGGCTTCAGAGGTGGGAATGGCACACCATCACTAGGGATCTGTGAATATCACCACTTGCAGCCCCAGTCACCTCAAGGGCACCACAGAGGACGGCACTGGGACCGAACACCACCCTTGTGGTGCTCTTCCACTCCTGGGAACACACAAGCCCTGCTGCTCCCACTGCTAAGTGCTCGGGGCAGTACCAGCATGCCCAATTTCTATCACTTCCCAGAATCCTGCAACTAAGACAACCCATACAGCAGCTCCTATGTGGGCTAAGAGAGACAGGTTGCTTCATGCATGGTCTACAGGTGGAGAGGGCAAACTACCACAGTCATCATTGCCTCTAAAGACGATCATGGCCCACTACCACTAGAAGTCCCTGAAAAGGTACCACCTGCAGTTCCAGTCTCCTCAGAGGAGGGCATTGCAATTCAACACTAGTCGTTGTGGCTCTCGCTCCACTGGGATCTCACACATCCTGCTGCTGCTGTTGCCAAATGCTCTGGACACCTGATAGATCTGCTGAGAGATCAATACCACTTTCCAGTGCCACCTTCCTGAAGGTCCTTGCTGCTATTGAGAGCCCAATGACCAGGCACCAACCCATTGCTTCCTTCTCCCTGAAAACACACGGTGCACCACAAAAATAACAGCCTGCACACTACATTGAGACTAAACAACATGCTACTACAAAATGAATGGGTCAATGAGGAAATTAAAAAATACCTTGAGACAAATGATAGTGAAGACACGACCACCGCAAATCTATGGGATGCTACAAAAGCAGGGCTCAGAGGGAAACTCATAGCAATACAGGCCTTCCTTAAAAGGAATAAATATCTCAAATAGACAAATTAACCCACCACCTAAATGATTTAGAAAAAGAAGAACAAACCAAACCTCGAGTCAGCAGAAGGAAGGAAATCATAAATATCAGAGAGCAAATCAATAAAACAGAGATTCAAAAAGCAATACATAAAATCAATAAAACCAAGAGCTGGTTCTTTGAAAAGGTAAACAAAATTGATAAACCTCTGGCCAGACTCACCAAGAAGAGGAGAGAATAAAACCAAATAAACAAAACAAGATATGAAAAAGAAGGTCAAATAGGTATTACAGAAATAGAAAAAAAACATGAGAGAATACTATGAAAAATTATATGCCAACAAATTTGACAACACAGAAGAAATGGACAACTTTCTAGTGACTTAAACCCTGCCAAAACTGAATCAAGAAGAAATAGATCAACTGAACAGAACCGTCACTAGAAATGGAATTGAATATGCCATAAAAACATTCCCTACAAATAAAAGTTGAGGACCAGATGGCTTCACAAGTGAATTCTACCAAACATACAAAGAGGAACTTATACCCATCCTTCTTAAGCTTTTCCAAAAGGCTGAAGAAGAAAGAACACTCCCGAAGACATTCTATGCCAACATCACCTTAATTCCAAAATCAGACAAAGATACCATGAAAAAATAAAATAGGCTAATATCTTTGATGAATACAGATGCAAAAATTCTCAACAAAATTTTAGCCAACCTAATCCAACAACATATAAAAAAGATCATACACCACGACCAGGTAGGATTCATCCCAGGTGCATAAGGATGGTTCAATGTATACAAATCAATCAACGTCATACACCACATTAACAAAAGAAAAGTCAAAAACCACATGATCATCACAATAGATGCAGAAAAAGCATTTGACAAAGTCCAACATCCATTCATCATCAAAACTCTTACCAGAGTGGGGATAGAGGGAACATACCTTAACATAATAAAAGCCATTTAAGACAAACACACAGCAAAAATAATACCCAATGGAGAAAAGCTGAGAGCTCTCCCACTAAAATCTGGAACAAGACAAGGATGCCCACTCTCACCACCATTATTCAACATAGTATTAGAAGCCCTAGCTACAGCAATCAAACAAACAAAAGAAATAAAAGTATCCAAATTGGAAGAGAAGAGGTGACACTGTCACTGTATGCAGATGACATATTATATATAGAAAACCCCAAGGACTCACACAAAAATTACTTGAACTGATCAACTAATTCAGCAAAGTAGCAGGATATAAACTAACCTTCAGAAATCAATCGCATTTCTGTATACTAACAATGAAATATTAGAAAAGGAATACAAAAATACTTTAGCTTTTAAAATTGCATCCCAAAAAATCAAAAAATCCTGACCAAGGAGGTGAAAGACTTATGTGCAAAGAAGTATAAAACATTAATCAAGGCGATCAAAGAAGATACAAAGAAATTGAAAGAAACCCCATGCTCATAGGCCAGAAAAATTAATATTGTAAAAATGGCGACACTACCCAAAGCAATCTACAGATTCAATGCAATCCTTATTAAATTAGCCATGACATTCTTCACAGAACTAGATCAAACAATCCAAAAATTTATATGGAACCACAAAAGACCCAAAGCAATTCTGAGGACCAAAAACCAAGCAGGAGGCATAACTCTCCCAGACTTCAGGCAATATTACAAAGCCACAGTAATCAAGACAGTGTGGTACTGGTGCCAAAACAGACATTCAGACCAATGGAAGAGAATAAAGAACCCAGAAATAAACCCAGACACCTATGGTCAATTAATCTTTGACAAAGGAGGCAAGAACATAAAATGGAAAAAAGACAGTCTTTTCTGTAAGTATTGCTGGGAAACCTGGAGAGCTGCATGCAAATCAATGAAACTAGAACACTCTTTCACACCATGCACAAAAATAAACTCAAAATGGCTTAAAAACTTAAATATTGCCATTTGCAGCAACATGAATGGAATTAGAGACCCTCATACTGAGTAAAGTAAGACAAAAGGGGAAAAACAAATACCATATGATATTACTTATATCTGGAATCTAATATACTACACAAATGAGCCTTTCTACAGAAAAGAAAATCACAGACTTCAAAAACAGGCTTGTTGTTGCCAAGAGGGTGGGGGAGGGAGTGGGATGGGATGGGAGTCTGGGGTTAATAGTTGTAGACTATTGCCTTTGGGATGGAAGCGCAAGGAGATTCTGCTTTATAGCACCAGGAACTATGTCTAATCACTTGTGATGAACCTACATATGTAGGCGTAATCAGGTCACCACACTGTACAGTTGAAAAATTGACAGAAAACTATAAACCAGTTACAATGGAAAAATTTTTTAAAAAAGGAAAAAAACTCAATTTCAGAATTATGGAGAATTACAGAATTACTCACTTAAGGTGCTTTGAAAGGAGTTTGTACATTGTCAAAGTAAATTTTAATTCAAATCGTGCCTGTAAAACTTTGAAAAAAAAAAAAAGACTTAAATAAAGGCAAGACACCATTAAACTCCTGGAAGAGAATATTGGAAAAACATTCTCTGACATCAACCTTACAAATGTTTTCTCAAGTCAGTCTCCCAAAGCAACATAAATAAAAGCAAGGATAAACCAATGGGACCTAATCAAACAGCAAAGGAAACCAAAATGAAAACAGAAAGAAACTTACAGAATAGGAGAAAATAGTGTCAAATGATGCAACTGACAAGGGTTTAATTGCTAAAATGTACAAAAAACTTATACAACTCATACAACTCAACAGCAAAAAAGGCAACAACCCAATTGAAAAATGGGCAAAAGACCTGAACAGGCATTTCTCCAAAGAATATACACAGATGGCCAACAAGCTCATGAAGAAATGCTCAACATCACTGATTATTAGAGAAATGCAAATCAAAACTACTATGAGGTACCACGTCATACCAGTCAGAATGGCCATCATTAGTAAGTCTACAAACAACAAATTCTGGAGGAGGTGTGAAGAAAAGGGAACCCTCCTGAACTGCTGGTGGGAATGTAAGCTAGTACAACCATTATGAAAAACAGTATGGAGGTACCTTATAAAACTATACATAGAACAACCATATGACCCAACAATCCCACTCTTGGGCACGTATCTGGGCAAAACTTTCCTTGAAAAAGATATATGCACCCATATGTTCTTTGCAGCACTATTTGCAATAGCCAAGACGTGGAAACAACCCAAATGTCCATTGGCAGATGATTGGATTATGAAGATTTGATATATATACAATGGAGTACGACTCAGCCATAAAAAAGAGTAAAATAATGCCATTTGCAGCAACATGGATGGAATTAGAGACTCTCATACTGAATGAAGTAAGTCAGAGAGAGAAAGACAAATACCATATGATATCACTTATATGTGGAATCAAATATACTGCACAAATGCACTTTTCCATAGAAAAGAAAACCACAGACTTGGAGAACATACTTGTGGTTGTCAAGGGGGTTGGGGGAATGGGATGGTCTGGGAGGCCGGGGGTAATAGATGTAGGCTATTGCTGTTGGGATGGAAAAGCAAGGAGATCCTGCTGTACAGCACCAGGAACTATGTCTAATCACTTCTGACAAGTCTATGTATGTATGCTTAACTGGGTCACCACGCTGCATAGTTGAAAAATTGACAGAAAACTGTAAACCAGCTATAATGGAAAAACAAAAATCATTATATTAAAATAAATAAATAAATAAATCTAACCAGAATCTATCTTTCATTATACCTCCGTTTATTTATGACTTGACACGATTTTCTGGCAATTTTAATCAATTATTATAAAAGATACATTGTTTAAACAAAGCAAAAAGCCCAAATTTTGTAAAATTAGTGTACATAATTTAATTAATCCAAAAATTCATGTATTTGGTAAATTCATATGCAATTTTATATTTTTTCTAATCGGTATGTTATATAATGTGTAGGTAGATACATGAATTATACAAAGAACCACTCCTAAATGGATTACTTAAAAATAATGTAAGTAAAACTAAGTAGCAACTAAGAATTTGGTTTCATAACAAGAAGTTAAACAAAAATGTTCCAAGACAGAAGAGATTTGACCTCAACATAATTGAAATTAAGAATGCAATTCAATCAGAATCTTCCCCAGCAATGGAAAAAATAACCCAAGTAAATACAGTGTTGATCTTATCTACCCAACTAAAACTCAAGTTCAAGGATGTTTATAGAAAATAATATGATCCAGTTTTCAATAGAGTAGAATTCACAATGTCTGGCACTCCAAAAAATTTTAGCAAACATAGGCAGTTCCCAATGTGGCTCAGCAGAAATGAATCTTACTGGTATCCATGAGGATGCAGGTTTGATCCCTGGCCTTGCTCAGTGGGTTAAGGATCCTGCATTGCAGTGCACTGTAGTGTAGACTGCAGATGTGACTCAGATTTGGCACTGCTGTGGCTGTGGGATAGGCCTGCAGCTACAGATGCGATTAGACCCCTAACTTGGGAACCTCCATAATCCGTGGGTGTGGTAATAAAAAGCCAAAAAAAAATTAGCAATCAAGAAAAGCAGCAGAAATTTATTATAATGGGTCATTAAGTATGAGAATGTTGAGAGAAAAATGTCAGTTGATTCAAATAGAACTGGAAGTCATATGGATGTTAAACTTAGTAGACAAGGATATTCAAATAATTATTATAACAACAAATTATAATATCAAAAAATATAGCAAAGGTATAGAAAATATAATATGGGCCCAAAATGAAACTACAGTGAAGAAAATATTATAATGTGTAAGACTAAATATATAATAGATTTTATTAACATCAAATTTAACCTTAAGAAGAAAAAACTACTGGGGAATTCTCATTGTGGCACAGCAGAAACAAATCCAAATAGCAACCATGAGGATGTGGTTCAATCCCTGGCCTCACTCAGTGGGTTAAGGACCCAGTGTTGCTGTGAGCTGTTGGGTATGTTGCAGATGTGGCTCAGATCCTGCATTGCTGTGGTTGTGACATAGGCCAGATGCTGTAGTTCCAATTGGACCCCTATGCTGGGAACATCCTTATGCCACAGGAGTAGCCCTAAAAATAAAAAAAATTTAAAAAAAAGAAAAGATTACTCAACATGAGACTTTGTATCAGAAAAACTCAAAATAAATAGGACAAAAGAAAACTCAAAATTCAAAAATTAAAAATAAATAGGATAATATAGCATCACCGAGATGTGAAAAAATATTAAGGTACTTCAAATATATGTAATTGGAATGCCTGAAGGAGAGAGGAAGAAGGAGGTTAAGAAAAATATATTTAATGAAAAAAGTGTGGAAACTTTCTAGGTTTGGTGAAAACTAATAAACCTACAGTTCCAAAACAAAACATATATGAAGACACCTACATGAAATAACATCATAGTCAAATTGCTCCAAGTCATGACAAAGTGAAAATCTTAAAAGCACACAGAAACTAATGTTACAGGGAGTTCCCGTCGTGGCTCAATGGTTAATGAATCTGACTAGGTACCATGACGTTGCAGGTTCAATCCCTAGCCTTGCTCAGTGGGTTAAGGATCCAGCGTTGCCATGAGCTGTGATGTAGGCTGCAGACGTGGCTCGGATACTGCATTGCTGTGGCTCTGGCATAGGCCGGCACCCCAGCTCCTATTAGACCCTAGCCTGGGAACCTCCATATGCTGCGAGTGTGACCCTAGGAAAAGGCAAAAAGAAAAAAAGAAAATAATGTTACATATATATGAATAAAAATAAGAATGACATCAGATTACTCATCAGAAACAATTCAAACCAGAAGATAATGAAGCAACAGCAATACACTAAAAGAAAATCTAGAACTCCACATCATGTGAAGATATCTCTCAAAGGTAAGGTGAATTTTTTTTTTGCAGAGATATAAAAAACTGAACGAACTCATCCAAGTCTGAACCACACTGCAAGAAATGTTATAGAAAGTCAAATATAAAATGAAAGTAGAATATAAAAGAAAATATGAATATACAACACTGAAAGTTACAATTAGGTTATAATGTATATATTTCTAATATTTAAATTGATTTAAAAGATAATTATTTAAGGAAAATAAAAATATAGATTGGATTTTATGACATATGTAAGGGTAAAATGTATGACACTGATAACAGAACAGGAGAAGAGAAATATAAATATATACTATTGCGAGACTTGTAAATAAGTATATTCAATAATATGACTTGAAGGTAACACTACTTGTGATAAGTTAAAGACACTTTAATCTTAAAGCAATTGGTAAAATACCAAATCAAATAGTTGTAGCTAATTAAATCAGTTAAAATAAGAAAAAATATGAAATCCTTAAAAATATTCATTGACCCCAAAAGAAGCAGAAAAATGGGGGGGGAAGAAAAACAAAAAAGAATGGTAAAAATAGAAAGCATGTAATAAAGTGTTCATTCAAACTGAACCATATTAAGTGCTAAAAATCTAAATGCACCAATTAAGGTAAAGATTGACTGAATTAAAATCAGAAGCTAAATATATACTATCTCCAAATGAAACAATTAAAATATAAATACAAATTAAGTTAAAAGTAAAATGGTAAAACATATGTACCATGCTAACCTTTATCAAAAAAAAGCTTAATAAAATTGGAACCATGAAATAAGTTGATATCAGAGTACAGAACATTAAGAGGAATAAAGATGATTATTTTTAATGATAAAGATGATAATTCATCAGGAAGAGACAACAACCCTAAACTTTCAGGCATCCAAAAAGAGTAAAGAACACATGAAAAAAACAGAACAATTAGAAGAATTAAATTTATGTCTTACTATAGTTTGAGACTATAATATTTTTCTCAACAATTGACAGAACACAATAGAGAGGACATCAGCAATATTTCCGAATAATTCCAAAACAGCACTATCAACAAACTTGACCTACTGAACATTTATGGAATACTTATGCAAAACAGTACAATACGTTCTTTTCAATTGCAGAAAATATCTACCAAAATAGACCATATCCTTGGTCATAAAACAGATTTCAGTATTTTTAAGGAGATAAAAGTATGGAAAATAGGCTTTCTGGCTGTAATAGAATTAAATTACAAACCAATAACACAAAGATCTCTGGGAATTCACAACATATTTAGAAACCGGAAAAAATTAAGAAATATAAAAAGGAAATAAGAATGTATTTTGAACAAAAGCAACAAGAAAATACAAAATATTCAAATAATGGGACGTAGCTAAGTTGGTGTTTTTAGGGAAATTTATGAAGAAAATCATATATTAGAAGTAGCCTAGTTCTGGGCGTTCCCTTCATGTCTCAACAGTTAAGGACCCCGACTAGTATCCATGAGGATGGGGTTTGATCCCTGGTCTCACTCAGTGGGTTAAATATCCCAACATTGCCAGGAGCTGTGGTGTAGGTCACAGATGCAGCTCAGACTCATGTTGCTGTGGCTGTGGCACAGGCCAACAGCTGCAGCTCTGATTTGACCCCTGGCCTGGGAACTTCCATATGCCATGGGTGTGTCCCCCAAAAGACAAAATAAAAAATAAAAAAGAGGTTTAATGAATTTAGCTTCTATCATAAAATATGGAAAGAGCAAATAAAAAATGCATAAATATAAAATTAATAAGTTAGAAAACAGGAGAATATAAGAGAAAATAATTAAGAAGTGTCAGTTATTTAAGATAAAATTGATTAAACTCTACACATACTAATTAGTGGGGAGGGAAAGAGAAAGGAACAGAGAGAAAACATATGTCATCAGTATTAGAAATTAGACAAGTAACATCACTCCACACACATCCACAGATATTCAAAGGATAATAATATTATGAACAACTTTTTGCAATTAACTTTCAAAACTTACTTGAAACAAGCAAATCCCTTTAAAGTAAAAATGTAAAAGCTCACTGAAAAATAAATAGACCTATAACTATTAAAAGGATTCAATATGTGGGTTAAAAAAATTCCCACAGAGAAAACTTATACTGAGATGTCTTCAAAAATGTACCAAAAAGGCTTAAGGAAATGAAAGCAATTTTAACCACTCTATTAAAAATACATAAAATTAATAAATCTAAACTCATTCTATTAGTCCAGCATCATTCTGTTATCAAACTCTGATAAAGACATTACAACAAAACAAACTATTGAACATCACACTTCACAAATACAGATGTTAAAAAAGACTTCAAAATTTTAGTAAATCCTATATGGGAAAAGAATCTGGAAAAGAATAGATATACGTATATGAAACTAAATCACTCTGCTGCACACCTAAAGCTAACACAATATTGTGGATCAACTATACTCCAATAAAAATTAAATTTAAAAAAATTAGTAAATCAATTTTAACATTATGGAGGAAGGATAACACATCATAACCAATTAGGCTTTTTCTAGTAATTCAAGATTGTTTTAATATTTAGAAATCACCATAATAAAAAATAGGATCATCTCCACAGATACAGAAAAAGCATTTGACAAAATACCTGACAAAAGTCCTAATTAGTAGAAGAAATCTATTCAATATAATAAAGAGTATGTATATATAGAGTATGTGTGTATATATATATATACACATACATATATATATATATATATACACACAATATATGACATATATATTTTAATTTTTGACAAAACTGCCAAGACAATTCAATGGAAAAAAGTGACAGTCATTCCAAAAAATGGTGTTAGGTTGAGTGTATATCCCTTTTTTTCTTTTTTCCTTTTTTTTTTTTTTTTGCCTTTTGTCATTTTAGGGCCGCACCCGCGGCATGTGGAGGTTCCCAGGCTAGGGGTCTAATTGGAGGGGTAGCCACTGTTAAGTACATATCCTTTTGAAATAAAATTAACCTTCATACACTGTACCATAAAATTAACTGAAAAGGACCTAGAAATTTAAAGTGAAACCTAAAACTATAAAACATCTAGGAAAAAAATACCAGAGGAAAAAAATCTTTGTGATCTGGGCAAATGTTTTGTAGACATAATAATAAATGCACCCTCCATAAATTAAAAATATTGACAACATAAATTTCTCAAAATGAGGAATTTCCCACACTTCAAAAGATACTATTAAATAATGAAAAGACAACACACAGCCTGGGAGAAAATATTTTCAAATCATATATGTGGCAAAGAACACGGAGTGGAACATAGAACTCTCTCAACTCAATAATAAGAAAAAAAGATACAAATTCACAAAAAATTTGAACAATCACTTCATCATAGAAGCTATGTGAAAGAGAAAAAAGCACATAAAAAGACTCTACCCTTACCACTGCACACCTACTGGCACAGATAAAAGTAAAAATAATGACCATATCAAGTGTTTGTGAGGCTATGGAAGAAATGGAATTCTCACACGTTGTTGGTAGGGATCTAAAGATGATACAACTGCAAATCAGCTATATTAGAAAAAATAATCATAAAAAAATAAAATGATACACCTGCTTTATAAAGGTGCAGTTTCTTGAAAAGTTATACATGTACTTAAAATCACCCAGCCATTTCATGCCAAGGAAAGCAAATATCCATACTTGCATATAAATGTCTAAGTGCTTTATTTGTAATAGCCCTAAACTGGAAACAACGCAATTATCCACAAACAGGTGAATGGATTAAAAAGTTACTGTATGTCCATAAAATGGAATACTATTTAGAAATAAGAAGTAATGAATTATTGACATACACAATGTGGAAGAATCTCAAAATAATCATGAGCAGAGAAAGTTAGAAAAGGGATATTGTAGGATTATATTTATGCAAACTTCTGGAAAAAATAAAGCTATAATGATAAAAAGTAAGTATGTGGTTGCCTTAGGATGGGGTCTGGGCAGTAGTGAAAGGCCTGGCAGAGGGATTATAAAGAGGCAGGAAGAAACTTTTGGAGTTGACAGATATATTCATTTTCTGAATTGTGGTGACAGTTTTATGAGTGTACACATAAGACAAAACATATTGTGTAATTAAATTATATGCAGTATTTGGTATGGCATTTATACATCAAGAAGAGGGTTACTCTGAGATGGGCTTTAAAATAAGTTATATGGGGAAAAGTAAATTACCTTCCATGTGAGAATAAAAAAGTCCTTCCCCTTATTGGTATCTTTTAGCGGTGTGGTAAATCATATTTTTAAGACATAGTGAATTTAGGCAGGATTTAGTAAACAAATAAAAGTTACCTCAAGTTTGTTGCTTAAGAGCTAAATTTTGAATAATATAATAATATATTTGAAACTGAAGTTAGAGCTACCAACCTGACCAAAAAACCTGACAGAAAAATATCTGTGCTGGAGTTCCCATTGTGGTGCAACGGAAACAAATCCGACTAGGAACCATGAGATTGCCAGTTCAATCCCTGACCTTGCTCAGTGGGTTAAGGATTCAGTATTGCTGTGCTGCGAGCTGTGGTATAGTTCGCAGACACAGCTAGGATCTGGTGTTGCTGTGGCTGTGGTGTAGGCTGGCAGCTGTAGCTCCGATTGGACCCCTAGCCTGGGAACCTCCATATGCCATGCGTGTGGCCCTAAAAAGACGAAAAAAAAAATCTGGCTTTATTATTTAAAACCTGTGATTATTTTAAAGAGAAATCCTCTTTGATGAGAGCCCAAGTGATCTAATGTTATTTTGCTTTCCACTTGGCATTAATGTAGCTTTACAGAATACAACTGCTATAATTTATACACATAAACACATACACAGGCAGAGAAATCTACAGATAAGAGTTCCTACATAAAAGTTCTTAAAATATTCTTGTTATAACTTTCCACTGAAATTTCCATGAAGAAACACCATAAAATGAAAATTCAAAACTGAAAATGCTGGTTGAGTTATTATATGAACTATTTTCCTATCTTTAACTCTCTACTGTAAAGAGTGAAAAATTACCAGAATGAAAAACGGTGAAAAGTTGCTATCTCCGAATTCCTAATATGGTTCAAAATCACAAAAGATACACAATAAGAAAACCAATTCCTTTATGATAGGGCTTGGATTCTTTTTTTTTAAAGACAAGATTATTTTCCTAATTCCTCTAAAGACTGCCCTCTTTTCTTTTTCAAGCAGATAATACACAGAAAAAAGTTACTGAGAGGTTTATATTCTGGGACAATATATTGAAATTGGAGAAGCTCAACTTCTAGAAGTAAAGTATTATTAGGTAAAAAAAGATTAAAAATATGAGATCATAGATTCCCAATCAAATTAGTGTCAGAAAGCCAGAGCATATGAAAAGAAGAAAATTTCATCTCTCTCTAGTGAAACCACATGAGACTGGTAACAGCTCTGCACTGTTGGGAGACAATTCTCCATGGAACTCTCACATTTTGTCAAGCAGAGGCACTGATGTACCTTAGCTATAGACAACTTATCCAAGGATGTTCACAAAGCAAACAGCCTTGGGAGAGAGAGTTCATTTCTACAGATGGTGGGTTTGGTTACTGTTCAGTACAATAAAGATAATATTTTCTTCCAAAGCAAAGATTGGCAGGATTGCTTGCATTCCATTTTAAAGGCTGGAATTTCCTAACCTGGAGATTCAACTACTATGCCACAAATCAGTTGAGTGCACTCAGTTCATCCGGGCCCACCAAGGACTTAGGAGCCACAGGGTACTGGCATGGACCAAGGGTCCTTCTGCTGCTGCCTGTGAGTAAATTTTGTCTCTGACTCAGCAATGTTCCATCCCCTGCCATCTTGCATGAAACTGTTTATTAGTTTCAACAAACTTTTAGTTCGTTAGTTTCCCAATGGGATAAAATTCAGGTCCTCTGTAGTTCTTGATATGTCCACAATGTAACATTAGAAGATCTTTCATATTGATCTGGATATGGAAGGAGATCTAATCTACTGACAAAAAGAGCAAACCTAGGGCAAAAGGTAAGGACTACAATCTAGGGTTTAGTCATTGGTCCTTATTCCAAGAAAAAAAAAACATAAAAAGAGATATATGTGCATATGTAATATACAGAAGTTTAAAATATTTCAAAACAAGGTTAAAAGAAGCTTCTTAAAGATTAAAACATTCCTGAAAAATTACAACATTCCTGAAAAATTACTGCCAGAAAATTCTAAGTATTTATTTCATATTATTTTTGTCTCAAGAGACTATAAAGGTATATTGCATATACAAGTACTCTAAAAGATTTTGCTCACATACATGCAGTTATTAAATGAATTTATAAAAAGTAATTGAATATGTGTTCCAAAAACTGAGACTTCATTATATAATAGGACTAAGTAGAGGTATTAATACAGTTGTACCTGAAAATATCAGCTAATTTGCTAAACAAATACATCAAATTTATTAGCGCTTAGCATTATAATACTGGAAAAAACAGCTTTATAATCCAAACAAAACAAAATAGTAAGACAATGGAGAGGTTAGACACTAGAACCAGATATCCTACTTTTGAATAAAAAAACTTATAACATGTGAAACCATGACAGGTTATGTAATCTTCCTGAGACTTATTAACCTCAAATATAAAGGACTGTGTAGGAAACAAATTGATGATGAAAATTAGCACAGCATTTGTTCACTGAAACCAGAAGTTGAGACAGATTTTAGGATGCATTTTATGCATTAGGAAATAAAACCTCTGAAGGGAGTGGGTTTTCCCTTGAAAGAGAAAGAAAAGCTGCAGTGCCAGAAAGATTCACATAATCATATAGGAAGATCTGAAATGTTAAAGAAAAATCTTGCATTCCTGGGATAAACTACAACTAGTAATGACATATTTTTCTTTTGTATATTTTTGCATCAACATGGTAAATTTGGTTTAAAATCTTTGCCTTTATACTTATGAGGGATCTCGGTCTGTAGTTTTCTCTCTTGTATTTTCTTTACTAGTTCTAATGAAAAGATAATGCTGGCCCCATAGAATATATTACAGATTGTTCCCTCTCCTATTTTCTGAAAGAATTTGTGTGGAATTGGTATTATTTCTTTCTTTAATATTTGTTAGAATCCTCCACTGAACCAGTCTAGGCTAAATATTTTTTGTAGGCATATTTTAAACACCAATTTCAATTTATTTTGCAGATACAGGGCTATTGAGCTATGTATTTCTACTTGGAGAGGTCTGATAGTTGGTGCCATTCAAGAATTATTCATTTTTATCTAATTTACCAATTTTATTGTAAAAATATTAGTGAAGAATATTAACTTATTATCCTTTTATCACATATATGATTTCACTTATCTTATTCCTGATACTGGTAATAAGGTCACTCATGCCTTCTTCGTCTTTTTTTTCTCTGACTGGTTTGATTTGAGTGGTTATTTTTACTGGCAGAAGAGGGGAGCAATTTTCCCTCTCAAGGGACATTTGGCAATATATGAATGCTTGGAGAAATAGTTGAGATTTTAAGATGTATTTCTGTTATTATAATTATAATTCTATAATTATAATTGTAATTATAATTCATTACACAAAGAAAACATACTTTGTATGATTTGAACTCCATATAGAGACTTGTTTTATGGCCTAGAATGTGGTACATCTTGGTAAGTGATCAAATTGCACATTGAATGAGTGTCATTCTGCTTTTGTTCAATAGAGTATAAGTATTATGATAGTTGGCTGATTTGTTCAAGCTAACTGTATTCTTAATGATTTTCTGTCTATTTGAACTAACAATTTTTGAAAGCAAGTATTGAGATCACCAATAAAAATTCTGGATTTGCTTAGTTTATCCTTTATATTGTCTTCTTATAATATTTTACTTCTGTTAGCTCTGTTGGTAAGTAAACAATTTGGTTTTGGTTTATGTACTTTTTGAACTGAACATG
The DNA here is from genome assembly GCA_004024745.2 of Catagonus wagneri. Taxonomy (NCBI): domain Eukaryota; kingdom Metazoa; phylum Chordata; class Mammalia; order Artiodactyla; family Tayassuidae; genus Catagonus; species Catagonus wagneri. Next base: position 7,854,446 of record PVHT021183528.1, read on the forward strand.
TAATATATTATTTTAACTGTCTATTCATAGTAATATTCCTTCTCTTGCTCAAATCTACCTTTCCTGATATTCATACCCATTCTTCAGTCTTTTCTTTAGTATTAACCTGGCATGTACTTTCAGTCTTTCTTATTGTAAGGTATTGGTGTCTTTTGTGTCTAATATGAGTTTACTGTGGACGACTTTTTGTTGCTTTTTGCTTTATTATCCAACCTGACAATATTTCATTTTAGTTGGGACATTTCATTGGGATTTAATTTATTTTTAATGTGAATATTGATATTGTGTTTAAATATACCACATTTCTACTTCATACTTTTTTATTCTGCTTTCTTTTAGATAAAAGGAATATCATTTATGATTCATTTTTATCTATCCTTTATTAGCTTATTCACTTTACTGATTTACTACTTGCTTTAGGGTTTACATTGTACATCTTCACCTTATCAAAAAACTACATTCAAATTATAATACAGCATTTTGATATAGTAAAAAAGTCTTTGATATAGTATAAAAACCTCCCCTCCTGGCCTTAGTGTTATTGTTGGCATGACTGTCCTCTAGGAACTTTTTTCTCTAGATGAGTTTTTCATATAGGTGATGAGAAAAGTTATTCAACACCTGCCTTGTTTAGACATTATATATCATATTCTAGGCATGTATACTTAGTCCTCATGTCTTATGTGATAACAATTATTACTTTTCATTTTTCAGATGTGAAACCTGAAGCTCAAGATTTTATAACCTACTTTAGAAAACTTCTAAGTAAGGGAAATGAAAATCAAACCCAGATCTTTATAATTATGAAAACTGTTAGTTTTTATATACCAACATTTTCAATAAGTATTTATGTAATGAATAAATAAACTTCTAAATTAGTGTATCTGAAAGACAAAAGAAAGGAAATCTGAATACCAAAATATTTACATTCACTTTGCTTGATAAATACCTAATTCATTCATTAAGTAGAATATATTCCCTTGGCTTAAAATCATAAACAACAGATTAGCACCTAAAATGTTTATTTAGAGTGTATCAGTGAACATGCAAGTAGTTAATTAATAAGCAAGGAACCACTGAAGCTCAGAAAATTTTAGCAAATATTGCACAAAGTATAGTATAGCCATATGATGACAGCGTCTGTTTTTCCTAAGTTCCAATGAGAAAATGATACTGCCAACCTTAGCACTTTATCCATCCCCACAAGTAAGGTAGAATAATACAATTCGGTGCTGAGATTCGATATTTCAGAGATTAACAAGTGAAGCTGAAGGCCAATACTCCTCAGAATGACACACAGGAAAGCACAACCTTTTGGGAATCAACTGATAAAGACTGCTTATATAAATATATTTATAAGCACAAAATTCTTGTTTTCAAGGAGTTATGTTCTCTCAATAGCTCTCTTCTCAGTGAAATACTGAAAAGGAGAGAAATGAGGGCATATATCTATACTGACATAATCTCTTAAACACAGCATGAACTAAAGATCATCTTCCTTTTAGAAACGTGTGTGAGAAATTCAGGGAAGAAGAGAACAGAAACAGTTACTAAAGAAATAAAAACAACAGGACTGACAAACATTTAAAGATTATTTTGTGGTATGTGAATACTATTTCATAGGATATCAACTCCATGGCAGTAACAATTAGCAAGTAAACTGGTAGGTGAGACAGGAATTATCTATGGTTACTTGACAAGTATGGTAATGAAAGATAAATGAGGGACTTTTAGGGGAAGTTGCAGGGGATGCTGACTAGTTATAATGAAATCAAGGTTGATTAGAGTAATAGAAGAGAGTTGATGGACTGAACGAATTATGAGCGTTTGAATGATCTTACAGAATTAGAAACTATGAAAGTCAAGGAATGTGAAGAGAGAACACCATGAATATCACCCTGGTAGTGGAAGAGTTTTCTACAATGGTAGAGTTTAAGGTTCTGCCATGGGAATGGATAGCTGAAATACTGGAGACAGAAGCCCTTTAAATAAAGGACTCTGAAGTACAATGATATAAAATGAAGTCTCTGGTTATTTTAACTTGTCTTTAATTAAACCAAACAATATAGATTTACTAACTGAAATTAGATAATAGTCATTGGATGAGCATATTTAGACCCAATAAACAAAAACATGCATATGCATCATGTAATGGATGTCAAATCAAGGCATCTTGGATAATAAATAGTTGTTCTACCTTGCATGATTCAAACTTTTCTTCTTTACAAGAATAGATTTGTTAGGAAATAACCGGTTTTCACCCTCAAAAGTTTATTTTTTGTATTTACTATCACCTGTTCAAGTATATAAAATACCATGAAATAAAAATACTGAGAGAACAGTTACAAGTATTGAAAAACAGGCTTAGAATATTCTGAGAGAACATTTTTGCAAGAACTATTTAAAATATTAGATACATGTGTGTATGTGTGTATATGCATGTATATGTGTGTATGTACACATGTGCATATATGTATATTATTATTCTTATCTTAATGGATAGGAGATATTAAAATGTTATATTGTGATTCTTCAAAATAAACTGAAGCTTTTAATACAAACACAAGGCATAATTCCTGCATTATTTGGATTTTCTTCTCTTTTAGGACTTTCTAAGCAAACTTTTTGGTGTATAATAAGGTATCAAAACCGTTACATCCTAGTTTAACTGTCTCACTGGGAATGAATATGAGGAGTGGTCCAGAAAAAAAGCCAGGTTCCTTAAGCTTATTTTCAGCTACAAGTTCTCTATTTCAGAAAAAGGTGGTGCAGAAGTACTGTCTGTTATCATCGGAAACACTTGTTTGTAATTGGAAACACTCTCTTGTAGCTCATTTTATTAATCCAAATCAGATTATCCCGTAAGGATAAAAAATTTTAATGTAACTTTAGCTGTTTTTTCATAATAATTCAAACCTGGGGTTCAGACTAATTATTTCTTTCATTTTACCATATAAGTTTGGGTTTACAGAAACACAAAGTTTCATTTATTTCTTAAGAAGGTATTACATAATTTCTTCCTTTTTGGATTTTTTTTTGGTTAGAGTTTCAGATTTACTTTCACTTTTTCTAAGTATCAGACAATTACTATGCAGCTATAATTCAACCAATATTACCCTTTCCTCAGGTTAATGTTACTCCCTTCAAAAATTTTTTATGAACTCATACAGCTTGGTTAGTTCCATCCTATATACACTTCTACTATGCTGCAGTGGCTCACATTAAAAATGTGTCATACCACATTATAGTTTTATATTCAAATTGTATACTTTGAAGTACATAATTATATACTTTGACGTCTTTAAAGTTAAACAGCAAGTCCTATAAATAGATTGTTTATATACCTTGCTTTGCAAGAGACAGTTTCATTTTTTTAACTGTTTTTTTTCCATGTTCTGAATATCAGAGTCAAATTTCCCTGGTTTGGATGATTAACTATATAGTTACCCCACTTATAAATTCTATACCCTAACAACCACCAGAAAGCTAGGTAAATGGTGACCACTCAAAGATTTATGGAATTAATAAATGAATAAACAATTAGGTCAATAAGTGAACTGATCCCAGTTATCCTTAATTCTGTTTTTTAAAAAGATATTTTGGACTGTCCTCTTTAAAAAACTTTATCATTCATTTTGGATCCACAACAGAAAAGGAAGAAGGGAATAACAGACAAATATTCTGTGCCAAACCTGCTAACATTTTCATATATTTGTTGTGAGAAAATTATTTCTGCAATTTATATGGACAGTTATCTATTTTCCTGTTTACCTCTTTGCCTTTTTCTTTTCTTTATCCCTCTCTGTCTTTGACTCTTTCTTAGTGACTTGTTATTTTTCATAATTCTTCATGGTATCAGTGCAGACAAGACTTAAAAGATCTTTATGCAGTGCCCTGTTAACTATGAAATATTTCATTTATAGCTTTGTACTTCTTATCTATTTCCTTTTGAAGAATTTAGTCATGAATTATACATACCAGTACAGCATGAAATATTCAGCTTATGTTCTTTCATTTCAGTTCAACCTACCAAACAAAGAAAGATTGATTTGAACATAGAAAAGAGGGGGCCTGTGTGTAGCAATATGACAGTACTATTTAACAGCATTTTTCCTATAGCAGGGCCCAGATGAAAAGTCCAATATAACTAGATTTCATACACTCAGTGCAACTCATATAAGTCATTCAGTTAAATAAAATAGAAACATATATTTAAGCACATAAAATACAAGTCGTTTTTCAAAAGTCAGAGATAAACGCTATTACTGTAAAAGTGAATTATCATTATTCAAAACCACAATTAGGCATTGTGTATGAAACTTGGAAAATTACTATAGATTTTTAGGCCAATAACTATTTTTTCTGAATAGTAACAGAAGATGTTCCTATCAATTTGAATTGATTGATTATTCTGATCACTTTGATTCTTTATAATTCCTAAAATATATCTTTCTAAATCTAGAAAGAGTAAAGTCCCCTCCTTTTACTGAAGAATTCTGAGTTATATTGGAGAAGAGTACATGGGCTGAGACCTGAGAGTGGGTTCAGATTACTGCTGGAAAACTTTTCCTTAGGTAAAACTTAATGTAATAAAATATTTTATTGAGATAATGTGCCCCTCAGACAACCAATCTTCAGTTCTTTTTCAAACTAGGTAAATCCTGCATTTATCTCTCCTTTATTTGTTATTTTTCTCTTTCCATGACCACATCTGTGGCATTTGGAAGTTCCTGGGCCAGGGGTTGAAAATGAACTTCGGCTGAGGCCTATACCAAAGTGACAGCAATGCCAGGTGCTGAGCCATATCTGTAACCTATACCACAGGTTCCAGCAACTCAGGATCCTTAACCCACTGAGCAAGGCCAGGGATTGAACCTACAACCTCATGGTTACTATGTCAGGATCTTAACACACCAAGCCAAAACAAGAACTCTGATTTGTCTCTTTTTTTTAAATCCAACAACTAGGGCCCAATGCATTTTATTCATCAATGAAGAATAATTTTCTTACCCAGGTGGGTACCTGATGTACAAAAATAATATGATGATAAAAAATAAAAAAAAAAACAAATTTGTGGGATCTTATCTATTTACTTCACAATACATTGCATATCAAATTACTCTAGAAAATATTCAACATTTCTGTGAAATTTCTAGATCATTTGTGGTAACAACTTTTCTATCTAAGTCTTTACTGTTTGGAACTTATTTGAATTTGAGTTGGCTGGCACAAGATAAACACAGTTATCCTGTTCAATGGATTTTTTTTCATTATAATTATCAGTTTTCTGTTTTCTTAAAGTCTTTTCATCAAGCTAAAGAATTTATAATTGAGAATGTGTAACAATATAACCTTGGATATATGCTTAGACCTCAAAGCCATTTTTAAAAATCCCTGTTAAATAAGATACACTATACTCCAAGTTTTGAAGGTCCTAACCTGTATTTCCTATTTTATTTGAGTTCATTTAAAATTCATTTAATTGAATATTAGTTCTGTATTGCGCACACTGAAGTGTTACAAAGCTGTACTCAAGTTGTTATTCTTCTATCCCTAAGCCACTTGGATAATCTAATATAAATACAAAATTAAAATTAGATTTTAAATAATTTTCATTTTATTCTAATAAATAATAGAGCACTGATTCTATGTCAGGGTTTGTTTTTAGCACTTATATTTGTTGCATTAGTCAAGGTGCTTCAGAAAAGTATAAATAATAGGACACGTATTTATTTGTTATAGGAATTTTCTCATAGCATTGTGGAGGCACAGAAGTCCATGATGTAACCCTTATAATGTGAAGAATGAGGAGAACCTGTGGTATAATTCAGTTTAGTTATGAAAGTCTGAAAATCAGGTGAGCTGATCGTACAAGTGCAAGTCCAAAAACTCTTCAATTGGGGGTTAGATAGTGTAAGCCGTGATCTGAGGCCAAAGGCCTGAGAAACAGGAATACTGATATCTAAGGGTTGGAATAGATGTGTATCTCAGATTAAGCAAAGAGAGAAAATTCAACTTTCCCCTGCCTTTTTGTCCTATTCAGGCCCTCAACAAAATGAAGTGATGCCCACCTGCACTGGTGAGGGTACTCTTCTTTACTCAGTCTACCAATTCAAATGCTATCTCTTCTGGAAACACTCTCATAGACACAGTAGCAATGATTTATCAACTCAGTGGACATCCCTTAGCCCAGTCAGGTTGACACATAAAATTAACCATTACAGACATCTTAAAACTAGAACAAAATCTACCACATAATCATTATTATAACATACATGTTACAAATAGTGAAATCAAGATACAGTGTGTTCATTATGTTAAGGCCACACAAACAAGACAAAGTGGTGGAGTTGGGATTCTAACCAGGACATTTGATTCTATAGTTTGTCTTTTTATGTCTCCTTCAGTAACTGACTACCAACTCCATTCCTAGAGACATTTTAAAACATGACCATCCTGTTCTAATTAAAATAAGTAGCGAGGAGTTCCCGTCGTGGCTCAGTGGAAACAAATCAGACTAGGAACCATGAGGCCTTGCTCAGTGGGTTTAGGATCTGGCGTTGCCATGAGCTGTGGTGTAGGTTGCTGACGCGGCTCGGATCCCACGTTGCTGTGGCTGTGGCATAGGCCAGCAGCTGTAGCTCCGATTAGACCCCTAGCCTGGAACCTTCACATGCCGTGGGTGTGGCCCTAAAATGACAAAAAAAAAAAAGTAGGGAAAAACATTAAAATAAAAACTTATGAACATCAATAAAAGTTATTTTCTGAACAAGATACAATAGTCAGCATACTAATTAAAGGTAAAATACAATGAATACTTTAAGTCTATAATTTACTATTCTGAAATTTTTAAAAATTGTTTTTCTATTTTATTTAATTTCTAGTGTAATTAAATAGTGTTACTCAATTTACCCTCTATTACCTAGTTAGCTATGCATTATTTTTCAATAAACTTTACAGAGTCAACATGCATCTTTGACAAACTACTTTCAAATCTAGATCTAATTTTTTTAGTACTTCCCCCAAAATAAAGGGTCTTAAAATACTTTAGAGTCATTTCCTATGTTCCAAAATTTTGTAATTTTATTATTATATATTTTATTTCTCCATATTTTTAAATTTAATTGTAATAACTCTAAAACTAGAAAGAAACTGTGTGTCTGTTTGACTGAATTTTTTTCTCATAGCCCCATCTCCTGTCCTAGTTGGTAAATTTTGAGTAAATACCAAATATCACATTAAAAAAATTATCAATTCTACAGGATATAGTTTTTCTGCAGGAGTAGCTTTTTTGTTTATGGTACAACACAGTTAAAGTAGGAGCAAACACTTTACTCTCTCCTGGCATGGAGCTTAGCCAAGATGGAGTTTATTCATTGTCAGAGATTATTACGCTTCCAGTATATATTATTCTCAAAGGCAGTTTTCAAAGATCTCAAGTGAATTCCTTCCTTCATGGAAGGCTCTGAAATCCATTTATTTTCTCTTTTGCACAATAAGAATTAAAACTCTTTCTAGCTTTTCAGGCCTGCTCTGCTTACTAACTAAGAAATGGAAGTGAAAGATCTCTACATTGAATTTAAGGCATTGATAAAAGAAAATGAGGCAGACACAAATAAATGGAAAGATATACCAAGTTCATGGATCAGAAGAATTAATAGGGTTAAAATGTCTATGATACCCAAAGCCATCTATAGATTCAATGCAACCGTATCAAAATTCCAGTGGAAATTTTTTTTTACTAAAATAGAAAAAACAAACCTAAAATTTGCACAGAACCACAAAAGACCCCAAATAGCCAAAGCAATCATGAGAAAGAAGTGCAAAGCTGGATGCATCACACTGCCTAACTTTAAAACTATATTACAAAGCCAAAATAGCCAAAAGGGTAGGCTGCTGGCATAAAAACAAACATATCAACAAATGAAACTGAATCAAGAGCCCAGAGAGAAAAATAAACATGTATATACAGTCAACAAATATTTGACAAGTGAGTCAAGAATACTCAATGGAGAAAAGATAGTCTCTTCAATAGATGATGCTGAGAAAATCAGATATTCTCTTGCAAAAGAATAAAGCTAGACCCCTATCTTATACCACTCACAAAAAGTTACTCAAAATGAATTAAAGAGTACAATGCAAGAAATGAAACCATAAAATTCCTGGATGAGAAAACTGAGAAATTCTCCTTGACATTGATCTGGGCAATGATTTTGGATATGACCCTTAAAGCACCAGCAACAAAACCAAAAATAAAACAAGTGAGACTACATTAAACAAAAACTTTTGTACAGAAAAAAAAAAAATCAACACATTAAAGGTACAACCAGAGTTCCCAATATGTCTCAATGGGTTAAGAACACAGCATAGTGTCTATGAGGATGCAGGTTCAATCCCTGGCCTTGTTCAGTGGGTTAAGGATCCAGCATTGCTGCAAGTTGTGGCATAGGTCGCAGATGAGGCTTGGATCCAGGGTTGCTGTAGTTGTGACATAGGCCAGCAGCTGCAACTCAGATTCAATCCCCTGTCCAGAAACTTTCAAATGCTGCAGGTGCAACCATAAAATGAAAAAGTGCAACCTTTGTGATGGGAGAAAATATTTGTAAATTCAGCATCTAATAAAGAGTTAATGTCTAAAATATCCAAGGAACTCAAACAACACAATAGCAACCACAAAAAGCAAAAGCTCAGCTAAACAATGGGCAAAGAACCTGGATAGATATTTTTCAAAAGAATTTATTCAGATGACCAACTAGTATTTGAAAAAGATGCTCAACATCACTAATCATCAAGGAAATGCCAATCAAAACCACACTGAGATAACAGCTTACACTTGTTAGAATGGCTATCATCAAAAAGACAAGTGCTTGTGAGGATGTGGAAAATAGGGAATCCTAGTACACTGTTTAGTGGTAATGAAATCCAGTACAGCCATTATGGAAAACAATATGGAGCTTCCTCAAAAAAATAAAAACAGAAGTACTATGCAATATAGCAATTCTTTTTTCTAGGTACTTATCTGAAGGAAATGAAGAAATATTTCCACCTCCATGTTCACCGTAGTAGTATTTGCAATAGACATGGAAAATACCTATATATCCATCAATGGATGATTGGATAAAGATGATTAGACACTATTCAGCCACAGAAAAGAAGGAAAACCTACCATTTGCAACAACATGGATGGTCCTTGAGGGCACTGTGCTAAAGGAAATAAGTCAGGAGAAAGATAAATAGTGTATGATTTCACTTCTATGTAGAGTCTTAAAAAAAGCAAACACAAAGAATCAGAGAACAGATTGCTGATTGTCAGAGATAGGGTAAAAGGATTGTAAGAACTGGGTGAAAGTGGTCAAAAGATATAAAGTTCTAGTTTCAAGGTAAATAAGTTCTGGAAATATAACATACAGCATACTCACCAATATTGTACTGCATATTTGAAAGTCACTAAAAAAGTAGATGTTAGAAGCTATCATTACAAGAAAAAAATCTGTGATTTGTGAGGTGATGGATGTTAACTAAACTTATTATGGTAATCACAGCACAATATATACATATATCAAGTCATTATATGTCATATATCTTAAACTTATAAAATTTTCTATTAATAAAACTGTAAATATAACAACAAATTTTTTAAAAGGAAAGGACAAAATGTCTCAAAAATGAAAGCATGTGTTCACTCTTTATTCTTCTTGTCATTCGTTTTCTCTGGATTCTTATATCTTATGCTTTGGCTACTCTGGAAAATCTGAACCTTTTGGCCTTAGCCTCAGGAAACTGTTAAAAACTAGCTTTCAATCAATTACTTTATGCTCCCCTTTTAGTATCTTATACACAGACTGTGATTTTTGCCAAAATCTTGAGTGCAAATTTGTTAAAATATTGGGTTCACCAAAGTGTATTTATATTCTCTCTAGCACCTTGTCTCTTGAAGACTCAGCTGTCTTCCTGAATCTATAATGACTCTAAACAGATGGTTTTTGTGTTTTATCTAGCTATACTAATTTTACTTGGTAGAAGTGCTGTTCTTGTAAAAGTTACCTTGTGATGGCAGAAATAAAAACCTTTCTTCATTTTCATTTATTTAAATTATATTCATATTTTATTGTATCATTTCCTTTTTTCTCAAAATATTTATCTCAGTTTATAAGTTTGCCTTATGCATTAATTACTATGAGCTTCATAAACACAGGACATACATTTCTTTTTTCACCTAAAAATTCCAAACATCAAGTCCAGGGAGATTTGAGTAAATTATATTTATAAAAAGACAGATTTGTTGCAGCATTAAGTGCTCATAGTTAGATGACCGGATAAATAGGATGTGGTATAAGAACAAAGGAATATTATTCCAGCACAAAAAAGAAAGAAATCATGCCATTTGTAACAATATAGATGGACTTTGAGGGCATTATGCTAAGTGAAATAAGTCAGATAGATAAATACAAATACAAATGATCTCAGTTGCCTGTGAAATCTTTAAAAAAAGAAAAGAAAAGAAACTGATCTCAGTGATACAGGGAAGAGATAATTTGTTGCCAAGGGTGAAAGGTAGGGGTAGGCAAAATGGAGGGAGGTGGTCAAAAGGTACAAACTTGCAATTATAAGTGAAATAACTCATGGAGATGTATTGTGACTGTAGTTAGTATATCATGTTTGAAGGTTGTTAAGATAGTAGATCTTTAAAGTTTTCATCACAAGAAAAAACAATTTGTAGCTATACATGGTGATGGATGCTAACTAAACTTACTGTGGTGATCATTTGTTAATACATACAAATACCGAATCATTTGCTGTATACCTGAAATTAATGTAATGTTATATGTGCATTGAATATCAATAAAATAACAGAAAAAAGTAGAAAGCACCACCTTTGATAGCTTATAATACTGTAAAAATATATGCATTGCTCTTTCTTATCAGAGGATTATACTGTCTTGTCCATTGATGTCACGCTTGATTATAGGATATGTTTGGTTAACAAAAAATGAGTGAAAGTGATCTATTTTCTACTAGAAAAATAAAAAGCCATCATGGGGGTTCCTCTCTACTCTCCACATTTCCTTTAACTCAAGAATAGCCAACAACTTCACATCAACCTGGCCCCTTACTGAAGTAGAAGAGTAGAACTGAAGGCAATCTATATTATGTAATGTGATAGAGAAATGTTTATTTTTGTAAGCTCCTGAAATTTTAGCATCCTTTCCACTGCTCCATGGTTTGGGTAAACTGTCCAGTACAGAAATGAATGACAAGAATGAGTTGCTGCTTTAATAAAAATTAAAATATGTGGCACCAGTTTCAGAGCTAGGCAGAAGGCTTAAGGAAACTGTTACTGCAAGTCAAAAATATCTTGCCATATAATGTGGTGTAAAAATTGTGTTAATATTCTAACATGTGATCATTTGGAGGGTCTGAAGTAGATTCACTGAACTTTTACCTTGAAGAAAAAGTTATATTAAAGGTGGGTTTATGCTAATGCTTGCACTTGACAGGATATTAAAGTATTCTCATACACATACAAAAAAGAATTGGCTCTTTTTTTTTTAAAGTAGAGATGAAAAGGAATAAAAAAATTTTAGAAAACCTTTGGGGCTTAATTAATTCCTACCTCCAACTGATAAAAAATAAAATGAAGAATGCTTTGAATGGCATGGGTCAATTAAAATGCAGTTTAGTGCCAAGCATCAGATCACGGTAAGTCTCACCATTCCCTTTAGAAATTCTTAATGGGAGTTCCCTTCGTGGCTCAGTGGTTAACGAATCTGACTAAGAACCATGAAGTTGCGGGTTTGATCCCTGGCCTTGCTCAGTGGGTTAAGGATCCGGCGTTGCCATGAGCTGTGGTGTAGGTTGCAGACGCGGCTCAGATCCCGTGTTTCTGTAGCTGTGGCGGAGGCCAGCAGCTACAGCTCCTGTTAGATCCCTAGCCTGGGAACCTCTATATGCC
>PVHT021183528.1:7867398-7921317 GCA_004024745.2 Catagonus wagneri
GGAGACACCAGATCCTTTACCCACTGAGCGAGGTCAGGGATTGAACCTACATCCTAATAGACACCAGCGCAGTTCTTAACTGGCTAAGCCACAACAGGAACTCCAAACAATTCTGGAAGCATTTCTTCTCTATGGAATCTTAACAGGTTCAAAGCTCGTGCAACGTAATCTAGAAAAAGAAAAGTAGGGAACTGGTTCTTGGCACATGAGTGGACTAGAAAGAGAAAGACAAATGAAAGTCTATTTAAATTTGAGAGAGGAGGCCTACCAAAAAGCCCAACACGTGATGTCATATGAAACCATTCTTATAGGCCTCAAACTTCTATACTAGAAGAGGAGAGCTGCTCAGACACCAAGGATTGCATATTTTACACCTTCTCTCAGATGTGGTTTAAGGACAATATTTGTAAAGAAATAAATTCCCTGAGAGTGAACTTTAGAAGTCATAAGACAATGGATTTGTAAAATACTTCCAAGGAGGAGTAACTTGGCCTTACTTTGGACCATTCCCAAGGATAAAGCGCACTTGCCTGATGGGATTTCAAAATAACTCTGGACCAGAAATGTATGTATGTTACATTTTTCATTTCTTTTAAAGATTCTAGACACATAATTCTAGAAAAAATTCTGATAATTTATAAGCCAGTATTTCTTGGAATGATGCCTCTCCCATAAGATCTTCTTTAACCCTTCTCAAACTAGTAGCATTACTTTGTCCCTCTCATTTGATTGTGCATATCTCTCATTCTGAATGATTTCCTCCAGTTTAGCTCTTTGCCTGCCAAGTCTGTCTACCGATTTTTTATGCTTCCACCATCTCACAGTTTTTAAATTTCAAAGACTGAAACTTTTTCCTTCTAGTTGCTCTCTTTAGTTCTTTTGAAATGTGCCCTACTTTTGCCGTGGTTGACTTGGTTGACCTTTTTCCCCCCTACTATGGTCTGTATGTTTTCTTCCATTTAATAATAGTAAATATAATTGTGGTCTATTAACTATTTTGTTCTTTAAAGTTGTTCTGGAGTTAGTTAAGATTGTGTCTTGTTCGTTCACAACCTCAGGAGTTCCCTGGGTGAAATCTAAAACACTTGGAGGACAGGGAAAGGCCTTAGAATGAGGCAAATCACTTCAGTTTAGTAGGTGGCAGGTTTAGTAATCAGGGTAACTTACTTACAAGGCTTGTCTTAAGTGGCCACAAGGCAGTTCTGATTTCTTTCCCTTAAAAAGGCAGCCTTTCCAGTGTTCCTACTATAATAAGGATCTCAGTTTACTGTGAGTACATCAAAGGCCACATTTTCTATCTCTGCCTATGTGTTTAAACTCTAGCCTCAATTCAATAAATGTCTGACCCAATGTATACAAACACAAAGCATATACAGGCAGACTCCTAAAGATTCTGTGAGTGAATAATTGTATTTACCCACATATTACTGAAAATGGAAACTGTTCACAAGGCTCAAGTGCTGAAGACAAGGAGGTCTTCCTCTGATAGTAAGAATCTATTACTGCGCATGTTGAACTTTTTATAGATAGATATTTTCCACCAATGGCCATTTGCCCATTTGTCTTATAGAAGATTTATAAAGGCATTTTTTTCTTTACATTCTCACACAAAAGTTATAGTGCAGTATAGAGTGCAGTATGTTATTATGTATGTGCCATGCTCTGATAATTTATTGTAGCGGTATTAATACTAGAGCAATATAGCCACAGATTTTACTGAAGAAATTCCAGTCTGTGATTAGGCATAGCTGGTGTTAAATTATTCTATGAAGACAACTTGACAACACAATTATCTCTGTTCTGGTAAGAATTATATTCAAAAATAAGCAAAACTGGTAATAGTGAAAATAAGAAGAGAGGTTTCTAAGGAGGGAACAGAACTGGGTACTGACTGAATTGGAGCAAGAAGAAATATTTTGGGGTGAAATAAATATTCTAAATCATGGTCTGGGTGGTGATGACATTTGTAAATGTTCATCAAGCTGTACAGTTAAAATTTACGCCTTTTACCTAGAGATTTTTTTTTTTTTTTTGGCTGCACCCTAGGCATATGGAAGTTCCTGGGCCAGGGATCAAACCTGAGCTGGAGCTGGGACCTATGCCACAGCTGTGGCAACAAGAGATCCTTAATTCACTGTGCTGGACCAGACATCAAACCCACACTGCCACCGAGACAACACCAGATCCTTAACCTGCCATGCAACTGTGGTAATTCTCTGATTGCATTTTAATCACAATTAAAAAGCACAAATTGAGAAAATTTGAAATAAAACCAAAAACAACTTTCCTTTTGAACTAGTTATATATATGCAATATGTTCATGCTTCATTGTTTTATACATATTAAATATAAATAATCTAGTGTTAGTTCTATTTATCACTCTCATATTTAATCGTAACTAATCTATTCTCTACATTTCACTTGAGGATTTCTTCTTATTAAATTGCTATGTAAAAGAAGGACACATAACAGACATGGTTTTATAGAGCCCTTACTTTGTACCCTGCACATTATTTAAAATTAGACTCCTGTGAAACCTATTTAGCAATATGTATTACTTAGCAAATAAGTAAGGTTTACAAACACCATCCATTATTTACTGTAATAATAAAATACATTCTGGTGGATTGAGAAGCAGAAAATAGTTAAATACAGACAGCAGAAAAATAAAGGGAGTATTCTAGAAAAGAGGTGTATATGAAGATTAGTACTTTGCGTTCAGTTAAATTACATTTTCTTATTTTCTAAATGGATGTCTTTAGATGACTACAAATGCAAGGTGTAAAACAATTTAATGGTGCCATGTTATTTTTTTCATTGAAAACTTCTTTATATAAGTACTTAAAATCTTCCTATAGCTACAGTATTTCAATTTCCAATAAAATCAATGTATCCCAGCAGTTTTAGTTAGAGGTTTAAAAAAATAGGAAGTAGTGTTTAAACTTTGTCATTTTTTTGAATTTAGATATTCTTTATAAGAAGTGTGTTGGGTATCTGTTATATTTTGTAGGTTTATTTCGAGGAAAATTTTCTACATAGCCTGATAAATGATTATAATCTTTGGCTTTTCGTCACAATTTCACTAAAGATGTTATATTACTAGTAATGTATTATTCTCAACAAAGAATATTTTACAGATACTTTCACCATTGCAGACATGGACTAAATGTTTGTGCTCCCCAAAATGTAAACGTTAAAGGCCAAATCCCCAGCGTGATGGTATTTGGAGGAGGGGCCTTTAGGAAGTAATTACATTTAGATGAGCTCTTGAGGTTGGAACTCCCATGATGAGTCCATATAAAAAGAAGAGACCAGAGCTCTCTCTCCCATTTGTAAGGACACAGCAAGAAGGCAGCGATCTGAGAGTCATGAAGAGAGCCAGGAACCTAACTAGCCTGCACTTGATCTTGGGTCTTCCAGGCCTCCAGAACTGCGAGAAATAAATTTTGTTATTTAAGAAATCGGTCTAGGATTTTTTCTTATAGCAGCCTAAACTAAGACAATGGCTGAAGTACTGTAAGTTTCAACTTATAAAAGTAATTTTGAATGCTTTTTAGTGGATATAACACTTCAAAGATTAAAATATATGTTTAGCACAAATTTGCAAATAACTAGAAATCTTTATATCTGGCAGTAAATAAAAACTTTTAGAAGCAGGATCTTTCTTATCTTCAAAGAAATGTTGAAAGGAGACAGTAAACAAAAATAAGCTACTCATTCTCAATTATTATTCACATCTTTGTGACACAAAGTGAGATACAAGGAAATATTGTTTATAAAGGAAAAACAAAAAGAAGAAAACTTCCTTTTGTTATTTAAGAACACTGGTGACATTTTATCTTTTGTTCCTGCCCTCCTAACTCTCCTATACTTCTTTTTAGCTCTGAATTCTATGTAAAAACAAAAACACATAATATTATTTAAAAAAATGATGGCATACCTAGGTTAATCAAACAATTGATCATATCCCTACATGGTAATTATTGAGAATGCTATATGCAGAATAGAGATCAAGTCTTGTTAATTTCCTTTGGCCTCAGAATTACTTGGACTACACTAATTTTATCATCTATTCTACAAATATGACATATAAATTGTCAGTCCTTTTGGGGAATATGTATCACTATGTTATCAAATAATTATGGATGTCTATTTCTGAGACACTTTGTCCTTGGGAAATTGATTTTTTTTTTTTTTGTCTTTTTAGGGCCATATCTGTGGCACATAGAAGTTCCCAGGCTAAGTGTTGAATCAGAGCTGCGGCTGCCTGCCTACACCACAGGCACGGTAACATGAGATCTAAGCCTTGTCTGCCACATATACCATAGCTCAAGAAACACTGGACCCTTAACCCACTGAGCAAGGCCAGAGATTGAACCCGCATCCTCATGGATACTAGTTGGGTTCATTGCTGCTGAGCCATGATGGGAACTCTGAAAACTGAATTGTATTCATGTTATATAATGTAGTGATTAGAACAAGAATATCTTACACTAAAAAACCTGAGTACCTCATCAACCCTTTATTTTGTATTACATTATAGGAACACCGGGGTTTCCAGAAGGCATTCCCTCCCCCTGCCATCAATTCTATCAGTTCAGTGGAATTGTTCCCTGCGGTGATATTCCACATAATACAGAATAATTCATCTTCATGTGTGCTGTGAACTGTTCAATGGTAATAAATATATTGATTTTTCTTAAATTATTTTGAAGTTGATTGACTCATCCCTTAATCAGCATTTTTTTTTTTTTCTTAACATAATTGCTACTCATCAACATGGAAGAAAATTCATTCCTAATCATTTTGGAAGAAAGTTGTAGCAAGAGGTATACTTACTACATGCTGAGTCACAGTAAATAAAATGATGCAAAGTTTAAAATCCATCAATTGTAGAAGTAAGATAATGTCCTCAAGATTTTTTCTCTCTTCTATGAGACTCATGAAATAATTTTCTGGATATAAGTACATATAGTATTACATCTGTCCAAGTATACATAGTGCTCTGAAAGAGGTTATACATCAGTCAGAACTATCTTAGATTAAATAATCAATAGTAGACTTGCTCTTTCAATGCTGACCTCTACTTTATCTAATGCTTGTAAAATTGAAATTTTAAAACACTTTTCTCTGACTTGTTCTTCTGACTTGTTTTGTTGGTGATTGTATTAGTTTGCTGGGTCTGCTGTAAGAAAGTACCACAAACTAATGCCCTAAATTCAGAAGTTCATGGTCTCACAGTTCTGGAGGCTAAAAATCTGAGATGGAGTTGTCAATAGAGACACAGTCCCTCTGAAGGCATGAGGGAAGGATCTTTTTCATATGTATCAGCAATCTTTCTTGAATTGTGGCAATATAATTTGTCTTCAACTTGTACTCTCACTGCCTGAGTGTCCAAACTGCCCCCCTTTTTAAGGACCTCATCTGTAGAGGATCTGGGCTGCCACCTACTCAACTTTACTTCATTTTGACTAATTACATTTGTGATGACCCTATTTCCAAATAAGATCAGATTCTGAGGTAATGGGGGTTAGGCCTTCAACCTAAGGATTAGGGTGGATGTAATTCACCTATGACAATAATACAAATACTTCTTTAAGCATATAAAATATTTATTTTAAAACAAATTTCTACTTGAAACTAAAAAAATACTGTTATCAAATTTGAAATGTCTTTTATAATTTATATGTGAATTCTGTATGTCCTAAATTTTACCACAGCAAACACATATGACTGGATATATAGTGGCTATTGCTCTTTATTAATTAAGCAATATAGTAGGGAGAATGTATCAGGAGTTTTAAGCTTAACATTAGTAAAGATTCATAAACACTCCTATAAAATGAAGACAAAGTTAAATCCTATACAAGTCTACTTTTATAAAACTTTATCATCCATTTCAAAATGAGAGAATAATTTTTGATAATATAGATAATGAATAAATCTTCAATTGTGCATTCCTTACTTTGATGCCCTCCATTCTCAAGATGTATGTTTTATTGTATTTTTTCTGCTAAAACTCACCTCACCAGGGGATTCCATCTGCCAAATAAAGAGAAAACTTTCACACAGAGGGAAATGTTTTTTGACACAACAAAAAGTTAGATCCTGCTGAGTGTTTCCCCAGGCTTCTATAAAAATTCACAGGTGAAGTTCTGCCATCTTAATAAGAAACCCCAAACGGCTTTGATCAGCTAAACAGAAATAGTTTTTATTCCAAGCACATTAAAATATACAAGGAAAGCACAGTACAGGCAGTGCTTTTGGACTTTATTTCCTTGTTTATGATATTTTGGAACAAAACTTTGAAATACACTTAAAAGTACTTTCTAACTCTAAAAAGATCATTTGAAACAATTTCATGCTGGAGGTGATAATCAGTTCAGTTTCCTGCTGTGTCATGACCCTGACCCCTATTTCTTCATTTATATGAGGAATTATTGAGAAATAATTGCATGCTTATCAATAAAGCATGGGACAATAACTTAGAATGCTTATTTATACATATTATAACATAAACAAGCTACTAAATAGTACAAATTAGTTTGATAATCATAAAAATATATGTTATAAAATATGTATGTCTTTATTTCTTTAACTGTAATTTCTGGAAATATCTAAGATCTGTATTTTTTTCCCTGATTAAAATGTAATACTTGTTCAGTTTATATCATTTGGAAGATGTAGAAAATGGAAAGAATTTAAAATTACATATGTAAATATACAAAGAGGGCCACAACCAATGTGGGTGACATAAAACTGTTCCTAAATGCATACATACTATGCATAAAACAAATTTAAGGATTTGTATGTGGGAGATTGGCTTAAGATGGCAGAATAGAAGGACTGGAGCTCAACTTCTCTACCAAAAAGCAACAAAACTACAACCAAATGCCGAGCAACCTTCAACCAAATGGACTGGAAACTTTCAAAAAGATATTCTATTCTAGAAGACAAAGGCAAGACCACATCAAGTGAAGGAGGGGCGATTACATGATAGAAGCAACCCCATACCTCCCGGTGGGAAGCCCCAAAGACTGGAAAGTAACTGTATCACAGACACTTACAGGACTGAGAGTTTTGAGTCCCATGTCAAATCCCCATGCCTGGGGACCTGGCACAGGGAGAAAGAGCCCCCGGAGCATCTGGCATTGAAGGCAAGTGGGGCTTGCGCACAGGAGCTCAAAGGGACCGGGGGAAATGGAGACACGATTCTTGAAAGGCGCACACAGACTTTCACGTGCACTGGATCCCAGGGCAAAGCAAAGTCTCCATAGGAATCCTGGTCGAACATGACTGCAATTTTGGAGGCTCTCCCAGGAAAAACAGGGATAACTGTGCTAGTTGTAGGGGAAGGGGATTGGAGGCAAAGCTCTTGGGAACATGCATCAGCCTGCATTTCTCTGGAGGTAGCCATTTTTTGGAAAATCTGGTCCTTCCCATCAGCACTGAGAAGCCCCAGGCTAAACAATAATCCAGATGGGATCACAGGCACACCATCAGTAAACAGAATGCCTATAAGACCCCTAAGGCACACAGCTGCCTCTAATCTCATCCAGAGACAAAGCCCCATCTATAAGAGAGACAGGAATCGAACCCACCTACCAGTGGGCAGACACCAGTCCCTCCCATCAGGAAGCCTACAGCAAGCCCCCCCCCCCCAATACCAACTTTAGCCACAGAGGAGGCAAACACCAGATTTAAGAGAGGCTATAATTCTATTGTCTGCAAAAAGTCACCACACCAAAAATCTATAAAAATGAAAAGACAGAAAACTATAACTCAGATAGGGAAGAAAGAAAAAAACCCAGAAAAACAGCTCAGTGATGAGGAGATTATCAGCCTCCCAGAAAGAGACTTTAGACTGTTGATGCTGAAGATGATGCAAGGCATTGGAAATAAACTGGAGGCAAAGACTGATAATTTAAAGGAAACACTGGGCAAAGAAATAAGAGCTATAAGAATTAAGCAAGAAGAGATGCAAAATACAATCACTGAAATAAAAAATCATTAGAAGCAGCCAACAGCAGAATACAGGAGCCAGAAGAATGAATACGCGAGATGGAGGACAGATTAGTGAAATCACTAATGCAGAAGAGAAAAGAGGTAAAAGATTGAAAGGAAATGAGGACAGTCTCAGAGAACTCTGGGATAATGTTAAACGCACCAACATCTGTATTGTAGGGGTGCCAGAGGGAGAAGAGAGAGAGAAGGGGACAGAAAAAATATTTGAAGAGATAATAGCTGAAAACTTCCCTAATATGGGAAAGGAACCAATCACTCAAATCCAGGAAGCGCAACGAGTACCATATAAAATAAACCCAAGGAGGAACACCCCGAGACATACATTAATCAAAATGACCAAAATTAAAGACAAAGAGAAAATATCGAAAGCAGCTAGGGAAAAGAAACAAATGACATACAAGGGAACCCCGATAAGGTTATCAGCAGATATATCAGCTGAAACTCTGCAGGCCAGAAGGGAGCGGCATGATATACTTAACGTGATGAAAGGAAAAAAACTTCCAACCAATATTACTTTACCCAGCAAGGCTCTCATTCAGATTTGAAGGAGAGATCAAAACCTTTACAGATAAGCAGAAGCTAAGAGATTTCTGCAACACTAAACCAGCTTTACAACAAATACTAAAGGAACTTCACTAGGCAGAAGAAAAAAAAAAAAGGCCACAACCAGAAATAAAAACACCAGAAATGACAAGGCTCACCAGTAAAGTCATATGTACAGTAAAGATACTAAATCATCCATGCACAATTGTGCTACCAAAATCAGAAACCATGAGAAGAGAGCACAAATGCAGGACACTGGCGTTGCATGTGCAATTAAGAAACCAACAACTAAAAAGAATCTCATTTAATATAGACTCCTATATCAAAACTTCAGGGTAACTGCAAACCAAAAATCTACAACTGATACACAAACAAATAAGAAAAATCAACTCAAATACAACATTAAAGATAGTCATCAAACCACAAAAGGAAACAACAAGAGAATAAAGGAAGGAAAAAGAGCAATGAAAATCCAAAACAGTTAATAAAATAGCAGTAAGAACATACATATCAATAATTACCTTAAATGTTAATGGACTGAATGCCCCAACCAAAAGACATAGACTAGCCGAATGGATACAAAAACAAGACCCATATATATGCTGTCTTCAAGAGACCCACTTCACTTCTAGGGACACATACAAATTGAAAGTGAGAGGATGGAAGAAAATATTCCCTGCAAACGGGCATCGAAAGAAAGCGGGAGTAGCAATACTCCTATCAGACAAAATAGACCTTAAAATGAAGAACATTTTAAGAGACAAGGAAGGGCAGTACATAATGATCAAAGGATCAATTCAACAGAAAGGTATAACAATTTTAAATATCTATGCACTCAACATAGGATCACCACAATATATAAAATAACTGCTAACAACCTTAAAAGGAGAAATTAACAATAACACAATCATAGTGGGGGACTTTAACACCCCACTTACAGCAAAGGACAGGTCATCCAGACAGAAAATAAGTAAGGAAACACAGGCCCTGAATGGAACATTAGACCAGATGGACTTAATAGATATTTATAGGACATTCCAACCAAAAGCAACAAAAAACAAATTCTTCTCAAGTGCGCACGGAACATTCTGTAAGACTGATCACATCCTGGGCTATAAATCAAGTCTCGGTAACTTTAAGAAAATTGAACTCATATCAAGCATCTTTTCTGACTACAATGCTATATGACTGGAAATCAACAATAAGAAAAAAACAGCAAAAAATACAAAAAGGTGGAGACTAAACAACATGCTACTAAACAAGCAATGGATCCCTGAAGAAATCAAACAGGAAATTAAAAAATACCTAGAAGCAAATGACAACAAGACAAAACACCCCAAAACCTCTGGAATACAGCAAAAGCAGTTCTAAGAGAAAAGTTTATAGCAAAACAAGCCTACTCAGAAAACAAGAAAAAGCACAAATAAACACCCTAACTTACATCTAAAGCAGCTAGAGAGGGAGGAACAGACAAGACCTATAATTTAGTAGAGGAAAAGATATCATAAAGATCAGAGCATAAATCAATGAAATGGAAATAAAAAAACCATAGAAAAGATCAATGAAACTAAAAGCTGGTTCTTTGAAAAGATCAACAAAATTGATAAACCATTAGCCAGACTTATCAAGAAGAAAGGAGAGGACTCAATCAATAAAATTAGAAATGAAAAAGGAGAAGTAACAACAGACATCACAGAAATACAAAGGATCATAAGAGACTACTATATGCAACTTTACAGCAATAAAATGGAAAACCTAGAAGAATTGGACAAGTTCTTAGAAAACTACAATCTTCCAAGAATAAACAAAGATGAAATAGAAAATATGAATAGACCAATCATAACTTCTGAAATTGAAACTGTGATTAAAAAGCTTCCAACAAACAAAAGTCCAGGACCGGATGGCTTCACAGGCAAATTCCATCAAACATTTAGAGAAGAGCTAACACCTATCATTCTGGAACTATCCCAGAAAATTGAAGAGAAAGGAACACTCCCAAAGTCACTCTATGAAGCAACCATCACCCTGATACCAAAACCAGACAGAAATATCACAAAAAAAGAAAATGACAGGCAATCTCACTGATGAACACAGATGCAAAAATTCTCAACAAAATACTAGCCAACTGAATCCAACAATATATTAAAAGGATTGTACATCACCATCAAGTGGGATTTATCCCAGGGATGCAAGGATTCTTCAATATCCGCAAATCAATCAGTGTGATACACCACGTTAACAAACTGAAGAATAAAAACCATATGATCCTCTCTATAGATGTGGAAAAGGCCTTTGACAAAATCCAACATCCATTTCTGATAAAAACCTTTCAGAAAGTGGACATGGGGGAACCTACCTCAACATAATAAAGGCCATCTATGACAAATCCAGAGCTCACATCATTCTCAATGGGAAAAAGCTGAAAGAATTCCTGCTGAGATCAAAAACAAGACAAGGATATCAACTCTCGCCACTACTATTCAACATACTTTTGGAAGTCCACCCACAGCAATCAGAGAAGTAAAAGAAATAAGGAATCTAAATCGGAAAGCAAGAACTAAAACAATTGCTATTTGCAGATGACATGATACTATACCTAGAGAATCCTAAAGACTCTACCAGGAAACTATTAGAGCTCATCAATGAATTTGCCAAAGTCGCAGGATACAAAATTAATACACAAAAATCAACTGCATTTCTATATACTAACAACCAAAAATCAGAAAGAGAAATTAGGGAAGAATTCCCATTTACCATCACATCAAAAAGAATCAAATACTTAGGAATAAACCTACCTAAAGAGACAAAAGACCTGTACTCTGAAAACTGTAAGACGCTGATGAAAGAAATCAAAGATGACATGAACAGATGGAAAGACATACCATGCTCTTGGATTGGAAGAGGCAATATTATCAAAATGACTATACTGCCCATGCAAGCTACACATTCAATGCAATCCCTATCAAATTACCAAGGACATTTTCCACAGAACTAGAACAAAATATTTTAGTTTGTTTGGAAGCACATAAGACCCAGAATAGCCAGAGACATCCTGAAAAAGAAAAACGGAGCTGGAGGAATCAGGCTCCCTGACTTCAGACTATACTACAAAGCTACAGTCATCAAAACCGTATGGTACTGGCACAAAGACAGAAATACAGATCAGTGGAAGAGGACAGAAAGCCCAGAATTAAACTCATGCACGTACAGTCAACTAATCTATGACAAAGAAGGGAAGAATATACAATGGAAAAAAGACAGACTGTTCAATGAATGGTGTTGGGAAAACTGGACCAACCACACGTAAAAAAATGAAATTAGAACACTTCCTAACACCATACACAAAAATAAACTCAAAATGGATTAAAGATCTATATATAAGACCAGATACCCTAAAACTCTTAGAGGAAAACATAAGCCAAACACTCTCCAACACAAATGGCAGCAACATCTTCTCAGATCCACCTGTTAGAGTAATGAGAATAAAAAGAAAAACAAATAGTACTTAATTAAACTTAAAAGTTTCTGCACAGCAAAGGAAATCCTAAACAAAATGAAAATCAACCCACAGAATGGGAGAAAATATTTGCAAATGAATCAACTGACAAGGGATTAATCACCAAAATTTACAAACACTCCTACAGCTCACTACCAAGAAAACAAACAACCCCATCAAAAAATGGGCAGAAGATCTAAACAGATAGTTCTCCAAAGAAGACATACAGATGGCCAAAAAACACATGAATAGATGTTCAACATCACTCGTTATTAGAGAAATGCAAATTAAAACCACTATGAAGTACCACCTTACACCAGCCAGAATGGCCATCATCAAAAAGTCTACAAACACTAAATGCTGGAGAGGGTGTGGAGAAAAAGGAACCCTCTTACACTGTTGGTGGGAGTATGGGAGTATGGAGATTCCTCAGAAAACTCAAAATAGAATTACCATTTGATCCAGCAATCCCACTCCTGGGCATCTATCTAGAGAAATCCATGACTCAAAAAGACACATGTATGCCAATGTTCATTGCAGCACTCCATACAACAGCCAGGTCATGGATACAACCTAAATGCCCATCAACAGAGGAGTGGATAGGGAAGATGTGGTACAGATACACAATGGAATATTACTCAGCCATTAAAAGAAATGAAATAACAGCATTTATAGCAACATGGGTGGATCTAGAAATTGTCATGCTAAGGGAAGTCAGTCAGACAAAGATACCAGCATCAAATGCTACCACTTACTTGTGGAATCTAAAACAAGGACACAATGAACTTCTTTGTAGAACAGATACTGACTCACAGACTTTGGAAAACTTATGGTTTGCAAATGAGACAAGTTGGGGGGTGGGGGGATGCACTGAGGGTTTGGGGTGGAAATGCTATGAAATTTGGTTGTGAAGATTTCTGTACAACTATAATTGCAATAAAATTCATTAAGTAATTAAAAATAAACTAAACAAATATAAGATCTTATTTTATAAATAATAGATTCTATTGTTTTAATCATATGTTACTATGTTTGGATACTTCTCCTTTGTCTGATTAAAAAAAAATTATTTGATCTTAGTAGCTATATGTCATTGTCTTACATAGTTGCATCACAATTGGTTAAACCATTTTTTTTTGATGTGCTACCCAATTTTTTAAAAATGTTGTCCATGTTGCAGATAAATCTGTTATGAAAATTGCTTATATCTTTGTTGATATCTAATTTTCACCAATAATTGGTACATAAAGTTATAAAAGCCTGATCGAATTTTATAAACCTTTAATTCTTTGAATATATGTATATGTTACAAACTTTTTAACAGGGGTCAAATAATATATTCTTTCCCAAATCATGAAAAGAATAATTCCTAAGCCATCAGTGCAAATTATTGTCTTAAAACACACTAACAATTAGTAACTAAATTTCATTTTTTTAATTTTGTTAATTTTCTAAAATTTGAGGTTAGTGTTTAAAATTACTTATCAATTATATCTATTTCTGCTTATGTATATTATCTGCATTTGTCCCTCTTTTTGTGTGGTAAATCTTTATTACTTTTATTTTTTTAGACATTAATGCTTATTTATGACTTTTATGAATATTTTCCAGCTGTGTCATTTTGAAGAGGGACTAGGGTACATGAGTACTAGTCAATATTACTTAATGTTATAAAAATTTATCAATATTATCACTAATTAAATTTTCAGTGTCATGTTAAAAATGATTCCCTTTTGAGGTATGTTAAATAATATCGTATTTCCAAGTGTCACTTCAGTATTGTGCAGAAATTATTTTTGCAAATGTTTTCTGTTAGTAATTACAGTATTTTGGAGGAAGAGTGTTGTTTCATATGTTAGGAACTGCGTGACTCTTATTAGCTTGTTAAGAAGTTTTAGTTTTTCATCTCAATATGTGAGTATGTGTATGTATTTTTTTTTAAATGATTGATGTCCTAGAAGACAAAATAGGAGAAAACTTAGATGATATTGAGTATGATGATGACTTTTTAGACACAACACCAAAGGCATGATCCATCAAAGAAATACTCTGTTAGAATTCACTAAAATTAAAAACTTCTGTTCTGTGAAAGACAATGCTAACAAAATGAGAAGCCAAGCCACAGACTGAAAATAATATTTGCAAAAGACATATCTGATAAATAACTGTTATCCAAAATATATAAGGAACACTTAAAATTCAACAATATGAAAATAAACAAGCTAACCTAAAAAAGGGCCAAAGACCCTAACATGGGTCTCACCAGAGAAGACATACAGTTGACAAATAAACATATGGAAACATTATTCCACATCATATGTTATCAGGGAAATGGAAATTAAAACAATGAGATACCACTGCACATCTATTAGAATGGCCAAAACCCAGAGACCACTGACCTAAACGCATATTACTAAGTGAAAAAAGCCAATTCTGTAAAAGGTTAAACTATGGAAACTATACAAATGAATAAGCAGAACACAGAGAATTTTTAGGGCAGTGAAGCTATTCTATATAAATATATTGTGGTGGATACACATCATTACACATTTGTCTAAACCCACAGAATGTGCAACATCAAGGGAAGAAAGGATGCTATGCGTGTGTAAGCGCAGGAAGTATAGGGGAAATTTCGATACCTTCCTTTTAATTTTTCCATTACCCTACTTCTCTAAAATATTAAACATTAATTATAATTAAAGCTTTTTAAAATATTAAATATAAATAAAGAAAAAAAAATAGAGGACTTCCTGTGGTGGCACAAAGGAAATGAATCGACTAGGAACCATGAGGTTGCAGGTTCGATCCCTGGCCTCGCTCAGTGGGTTAAGGATCCAGTGTTGCCAGTGAGCTGTGGTGTAGGTTGCAGGGATAGCTCGGATCCCGCGTTGCTGCGGCTGTGCGTAGACCCTCACCGGTAGCTCCGATTAAACCCCTAGCCTGGGAACCTCCACATGCTGCGGGTGCGGCCCTAAAATGACAAAAGACAAAAAAAAAAAAAAGAGAAAAGAGGATGATGAATTTTACTAAACGTTTTTCTCTATCTAATGAGGATTATACATTTTTCTCTTTAGGTTTTTAAAATATCTTAATAAAAGTCTTCCTTTACAAAAGCATATATGGGTTTGACACATGGCCTGAGCTATCCTAAAACCTGGTGACTGGGTTCCCAGGGCTAGCATCCCCAAATAGAAACAGTCTGGTGGAAGCCCACTGGATTATAATGTTGCTTCATAAATCAGTCTCTTTGGCTACACTCTGTGCGTTAGCACTTAGTCCCTAAATCTAGTCCATACCAAGGAGAGAAGAGTGAGACTCTGAACTGGAGGAATTTCAAATTATTTACATATCTATTTTTAAACTTCCACAGCCATCAATACAAATCATGTAGCCAATTAATAACTCCCAGGAAATAAAGATAGAATTGGGGTAATAAAGTCTTACCTTTTTCTTTGCCTTCGTGCTTCCTCTAGTTCCACTTGCTCACAGGGTGCTGCGTGAGAGGAGCCGCCTCTCACCTGGCATTTCAGACCAGAGTCTCTAAAGTCCAAACGGCTGCCAAGTACCTCCCCTGGGCTGCCGCGCTCGCAATTCATTCAAGATGGCGGTGGCCAGCCCGGTGCAGAGACGCTGCGTCCGGCACTGCTTTCCGGAAATTTGAGCAGTGCAGCTACAGGGCAGCACCACAAAAACTCCGCCCTTTCCGCCACTGCCGAGACCTCTGTAGAGCAGGTTGATGATTTTTGTTTTGTTTTGTTTTCTCCAGCCCCCACCTCTCAACTTTCCATTCTTTGATCCAAGAATAAAACTTTCCTTAGCTTCTGTACTGAGCTCAGCCTCCTTCCATTGGCATGAGCAACACCTGGGAAACGATGCTTGTTGGAAACCAACTCAGGACGACTGTTTAAAAAAAAAAAAAAGATCACGTTTTTCTTTCTTTTTGGTATTAGTACTCACCTAAAATATTTAACAAACTCTTTCCTATAAGAGTGCTCATTCCGCAAGTCCAAAGCATAAACTCTTAGTTTCTCCCCGTACTAGAAATTCTGCAAGAAATGAGGAAATTGGCTTCAATGTAGAAAATACCTCATCCTCTATCACAGTACCTTTTAAAACATGACTCTTTTGAGTTAAAAATTCAATCAAAATATGCTCCCTCAAAAAAAAAGAATGAGAAAAAATAGCTACCCAGATACAGACACAGAAAGTGATGTCCCACCCCCATCCCCAACCCAATGTCTCATGTTGGGATTAACAAAGCAAACTACCCCAAATTTACAGGCAAGAAAGACGGAAAGAGAGAGAGGACAGGTTTCAAACTGTGCTCAACAATAGTGAAATCAGCAGTTCCCCTTGTGGCTCAGTGGTTAATGAACTTAACTAGTATCCATGAGGACGTGGATTCGATCCCTGGGCCCCGCTCAGTGGGTTAAAGATCCGGTGTTGCCGTGAGCTGTGGTGTAGGTCGCAGATGTGGCTCGGATCCTGCTTTGCTGTGGTTGTGGTGTAGGCTGGCAGCTACAACTTTGATTGGACCCCTTAGCCAGGGAACCTGCATATGCCACAGGTGCAACCCTACAAAACACACACACACAAAAAAAAATTGTGAAATCATTTTTTTAAAAAGAAGAGAAAAAAAAATGGCAGGACAGTTTGTAAGAACGGGGTGAGGGAGAGAACTTAGATCATATGTGTTGTCTTTACCCAAAGAAAAAGTAAATGTTCTGTTAACTTCTTAACAGGAGGTAACTTACAACTTGGAGCAAGGCTGTGGACTGAAGGTTTGTTTGGTCCTATGTGCCTACAGAAATTGAAAGATAGGTTCCCTATCTTCCTTATGGTTACATTTCAGTTGGGTTGAACCCCAGGTCCTGGCAAAAGATACGCAGGGGTTTTAAAACTGTGAGGAGGCTTTCTAAATGATGTATATCTCAGAGTGGCAGAAAATGGATTTGCATTTCAAATTTTTATAAAATAGATACAGTAAGAAAAAAGGGGAGTCTAGATTGTCTAGAATAAGGAATAAAATTAAGGTCTGGTCAAGCAGAAGGGAACTTTAAGGCCATCTTAGGACTCTAGGATAATTTTTAAACAATTGCCATCAATAGAGTGCTTTTCTAATTTGTCATTCATTTGTGGAATGCTTCTGAGGGATGGGAGAAATAACTCCTGGAAATTTGTACATGCCTTGCCTGTGGGCAGAGCAGACTCTGTCATCCAGAAAAGCCCAAGGGCAAAGGCACGCTGGTGGTGGCTGTTTGAAGTCTAGCAAACATGGCTAGTTATTGTGAGGACCAAGAGGATATGAGTGAGGCAAGAGAATCTGCCAGAGGTGCTATCATTGTCTGGAGCACTACTCGGGGCTTTAAAGGTACTCAACCATTTTTAAAAACCTAAGTAATTTTTAAAGAATTTATCCTCAATTTGCTTAACTGGTTCCGTCTTATCTTGCAGATCATCAGGAAAATGGTACAATGGCAATAACAAATTGTAATTTTATGGGTCATTAAAATGCATTTTATGAATAATAAGCCTTTGTCAATAAATGATTTTCATTGTTTTCACTCAAGATCACTTATTGAATGAGAAAAACTGTGTGGTAAAATAAGCGTACATGTATACCTTAATTCAGTGATTTACATAATGAGTACATTTACCTAATGAGTCCTGGGTAGAAATTTTCGCATCTAGAAGTGTAATAGAATTTCAAGTGCAGTTAAATTCTTTCTCTAGAAGTAATTCTCACTGTAGCTTTCTCATATTGAAAATAAACCACAGAGTAATGAATCCATAGCCCTTGATTTCTGGTCACAAAGACAGTAAAACAAAATAAATCTCACTCATATTAGTTTAGATAAAATAATCATCAATCTTCACCTCAGGGGTGTTTTAGGAAACTTTTCAAACCTTCAGTTTCCTACTGAGTATTAGCTAATAGCCTTTGATTTGATAGTTGTTTGGATGGCAATCTGTTGGATTAAATGATGCCCTAAAGCCACCCCTTGGCAAAATTACAATTCAGTATTTCTGTTGGTAAATTATGCTGGCTTTATTTAATTAGAGATTTCAGGGTGTCTATTTTTTATGTCTGACATCTACTGAGCTCCGTTCTAACACTGTATTAACTGTGGGGTTGAAATTGAAAATATTTTCTTACGAGGGATATTGAATTCTAGTGATCAGAAGAGAAATATATTTCATATGATAATGTTTAATCAAAGAAAGTACTGGAAGATTCAAGAGTATATTATTCTAACAATAGCACACAGAAATGTGCTGCTTTTATACAGCATATTGCCTTTATCCATCCCAAGGAATCGTCAAAGCTTTATTTTATTTCAAAAGGAGTTGTTTACATTGGACTAAAAATGCAAAGCCATCATATACTGAAGGCACACAATCACATTTTCATCAAAACAATGGTCAAATTTTATTAATAAAAATTGAAAAACTTGGAATGTTTATGGTGATCTTGAGAAACAGAAATTCAGTCTCTTGATAAAACAACTGAATAGAAAACATTTAAAATACATTATAGGAGTTCCTGTCGTGGCTTAGTGGTTAACGATTCTGACTAGGAACCATGAGGCTGTGGGTTCGATCCCTGGCATTGCTCAGTGGGTTAAGGATCTGGCGTTGCCATGAGCTGTGGTGTAGGTTGCAAACACAGCTCGAATCCCACGTTGCTGTGGCTGTGGCATAGGCCAGCAACTACAGCTCCGATTAGACCCCTAGCCTGGGAACCTCCATATGTCGCAGGTACGGCCCTGAAAAGACAAAATAAAAATAATAATAAAAAATAAAATAAAATACATTATAGTTCTTGGTCTTTAAACATAAATAAATTAGGAAATAAATACTGGTGAACTCTTTTAAAAGGACAAAGAAAAGAAATGAGCAAAACTATGTCTGGGCACATAGCTAACTACATTAAAGAAAAAACAGACTTAAAAGAAAGGAAAAGTAAGAGTGAATTTGTGGCCATTGAGAGATGTATCCAAGAAAATGTTCAATTAAAGCAACATTAAATATGCAATATTTTTTCAATTACAATTGCCATTGTTAGTACTTTTTTATTATGGGAAGTAGGGAAATTGCACCATCTGTTAAAATAAAAATGTAGTAGAGTTTTAATACTGTGATATATTAATTTATACCTAGCAGATTATCTCATTAAGGATAACAATTCACTGCAGTATTAAAAATATTTTATAAGTTAATATAATAATTTGCCAATAGAGGGGTACATACAAATGAACAGAAATTTAACTTTCACTCCACCTAGCTTCTTCCAGCCTTCAGGCATAGTTTAACCTGTGTCTTATACATCTGTATAAAAGGCTATGCCATTTTTTGGCACTTGGGCAAATCACTTAAACTCTGTGCATTAATTTTCTCACCTATAGAACAGGTATACTAAGACTACCTCATACATATGAAACACTTAGATTAGCACCTGTCACTGTGCAAATGCTATACAGATGCATGTCAAATACAAAAAGCATTAGTGTCTATGAAGATAACTAAATTTCTAGGAATTCTCTATGATAAAAGGTCTGGATATTAAAAGAAAAAAGTAATAAAATATTTTACGTGTTTGATTTTTCAGAAATTGTGTGTCTTTAATTTTGCCTATATTCTCAAGGAATGATTTAAAAGTAGATGGGTATTTTAAGAAAATTATACTTCTCCATTAATGCTGTAATGGTCAGCAAGATGAAAAACATACAGCACAGTATAAAGAATGTGAAATATTCTTCAAGGAAAGCATATGTATTACATGCAGTAAAGTTTTTCAGTCATTTATATAAATTCATTTACTTAACCCAGATGGCCAATAGGGGAAGTTGGATGT
This sequence comes from Catagonus wagneri, assembly GCA_004024745.2. Lineage (NCBI taxonomy): Eukaryota > Metazoa > Chordata > Mammalia > Artiodactyla > Tayassuidae > Catagonus > Catagonus wagneri. The sequence goes on from PVHT021183528.1 coordinate 7,887,318, forward strand.
TGGTACAGAACATAAAAGGGACATAATTTAATATAATAGGAACTGAAATATTGTCATTATCTTCATATATTTCCTAGACTAAAAACATTTCCTAGCCTTTCGTTCTATGGAGTACCTTAAGGCATACTTCTTATCAGATCATATAAACCATGACTTTGGACAATAAAATAGAGATAATATAAGTGGTCAGATTTCTTTAGTTTGTCATGTCTACTGTCTTAGATAATGAGTTTTTCATGACTTATAGTGCCGTTCTTAGTGTAACAGTGAAGCCACAATAAATATTTAACAAGTAAATAAAATGTAGAACAAATACCTCTTTAAAGGTAAGTAGACAATCTGACTTGTTTCCATAAATCTAGGAACTTTACTCTTTCCAAATTTTAACACTGCATCGTTTCAACCGCTGGTAAAACTTATTTTCAAAACAGCCCGTTTTCTCCTATCAATGAATATGTAAGTGAAGAATGAAGTTTTAAAAGCTATGTATCTCTGAAATAATAACTTCCTGATAATTTATGCAGGTATCTTATTCAATGCAGGTTACAACAGTCATTTTTTTGAAGTGATTATGTGGCTTGCAGTAAACTGTTCCTTATCTGGATATGGCCATCATTGTATATGAGAACTTCACTGGCCAAATCTGCACATAAGATTTCATTTTTCCATGTCCATGGTTGATAGGTCAAGGGGAAAATAAACGTATGATTCAAGTTTAGTCAACCATGTGTTCTGTCTCAGAATTTTAACACATGTAGAAGAGAAACATAATCCAGAGGGCTTGAATCTAAATCTTGTTACTGGGAGCCCTCTCAAGAGGAGATCCATGACATTCTTGTTGCTCAGGCCCCAGAATTTACCCTTGTCCTTGCTCTTCTGAAGGTTTAGCTTTCAACAGTTTCTTTCATTCTGCAAATTATCCCATTTTTACTCCAAAAATAACATTTTTACAGTTAAAATGTCCAGACTTAGTTTTGGTGTTTACAACCAAAATAATGTCGATTAATACACAAGTCTAAAATAAATTGATAGATAATGTCTATGAGTTAAAAGCTAACTAATGAGAAACTGCTATATGACTATAAAGTGAGTTATAAATAGTCATAGATACAGTGAGTTTGTGTGAATAGTATAGGCGCTACTCACTGAAGTTCAAAATAGAAATATATATATAAATTATTGGAAAAGATGCAGTAAACTAGCATCATCTTTTGTGATAAACAGAGCTGGCTTCTTCCTCGAGCCCTGATTCTTCCTATGTCTAAGACTGTTGGCAAATTAAATCACCTGTGTCTGCTTCATTAAAGTATAGCTAATTCCCTTAATGTCATTTTTAGGACTCAATGTTCTAATTCACATACAATAGCTATGTCAGCACCTGATCACATAAAAGATACTGAAGAATATATATATTGTCTCACCCTCACAATGATTTTTTTGTACCTTTAGGGATTTGTAACGGATTCAATAAATAGTACCATTTTCCCTTCCTCAAGTTCATAAATATTTGTAAAATAAAACAAAAAGTATGCTTGATGGAGGGCAATTATCAATCTAATTAGAGATAATAGAGAAAGAATGTGGGGAGTTTCTTGGTGGCCTAGGGAAGTATCTGTCATTATCACTGATAAGGCACAGATCCCATCCCTAGCTCCAGAACATCCACATGCCTTGGGTGTGGCCAAGACAAACAAATAAACAAACAAAAAAGAATGTAATCTATGGGAAAAAAAGTGGCTTCCTAATTGGTGAATTTCAGAGTCAGAGTGATATTCCACTGACAGAGCTGGTTAGAAATCCTCAGGCCTGGCCTGCAGGGACAAAGCTAATGGTAGGGCAACAGAAAAGGGGCTATCTCTGCAGGCAAACTGGTTCCAGAATGAGCAACAAAAATAGGGGCCAGGCAACGCATGCTTATTTCTTTCCCTTCCAAATGTAGCAATCAAGACTAGTTAATAGTGAGTGAATAGGAAGATTAAAACAGAGCAAGAAATACCAAGAATGGAGAAGAAAAAATATACAAAAAAAAGTAAGTCTTTGAGTGATTTGATAACATTTGTAATACTATAATTTTAAAAATACGGAATTAATATTTTTGAATAGCTAGTGAGTTATGCAAAGCTTCAACAGTACTGGAAAAACTGAAGGAAACAACAACAAATTTTAAATGAGAACTATAAGTCAGGTACCAGGAAAAAAAATAGGTAAGGATTAGGAACAAACTATCAGAGAAATGAAGAGCATGATGAATGATTAAGATTGAAAAAAACAATAGAGTGATATAATTTGAAGAAAATAAAATAGGAGGATCGATATAAAGCAATTACGGGAATTTTAAAAAATATAAATATTTTCAGTGAGAACACTTTAAAATTTTCCATTAAAGCATGGACTTATCCATAAAATTTGTTTTCCAGAAAAACATACAGAAATATCTAGTGGGAATCAGAAAGCAAAGAAGTGATGAACAGAGTTGCTTGCATACACACCTGTGTATCTATGCAAGCCTGTGCATATCAGTGTGTATTATGTTACCCTCTTTTAATTCTATTTTTGAAAATTTTTCCATGGCTTTTCTTAAATATGTTTGTTATAGTCAAAATAATACTTCAGTCTATGAATAGGAGAAATGATGGCAGTGTTCTGGTCTGGTAGGTATTCTCCCTCCAGACCTGAAATAAACGTGATTGAATGCTCAGAAGGTGATTTCGGATTCCCTGCTCACTAGGTTACAGATATCAGGAAATTTGGATCACAATTTAATATTTCTCACTTTTGTAACCCCTGCAACAGCATGTTGTCTGTGTGTTTTCTTTTTCAGCCCTCTGCCGTCTGCTAGTGTTGGGAGGTAATAGCATCCACGAAAGCTGCTGTGGTCAGCCTGTTTATCCTGCCCTGTTGCTCTCAACAAGACTGCTGTTTAACCCCTCAGGAAAGTATACCACTATTGGTATACTACAATTGGTACACTACAGGCTTAATCTGAGATCTGCAGCCAGATCTCTGTTGCATATTTTACATGTGCATTTTACATGTGCTATTTCTCACAACAAGTTTATGTATTACTAATGGCATTTGGAAATCAGAAAATTAATAGACAAAGGCATCAAACCTCTTTTCTAAATATAAGCAAGTAGTAAATGAATGAATTATTATTTAAACACAAATATGTGTTCACAAGAGAAATAGTATTTTTTCTCCTCTTATTTCTAGTTTCATTCTCTTCTTTGTATCTCACAAAATGACTAGTGCAATTAATTTCATATGCTGGGTACCTAATGAAATATACGGAATTAAAAAGAGAAGTATCACTTCTATTACATAATTAAATCTTAATGGTAAAATTTTCTAAACATCTTTCTATTTTGAAAGGGAATTTGTACTAATGCATTTAACAAAGACTGAGTTTTACTCAGTCCTCTGTGAATAGCAGCTCCCAAAACTCCAGGACGCAAACCACTAGGAAGGAAGCCTTTTTCATGAGAAATGTCATTTTCATGGTATACAGATGGTGAGGAAATCCAGTTAAAGCCTGTCAGGACTCTGACTTCAGATTTGCTGAGTCTGGCTAGGAGTATATGCTTGAAAAACAACAGTCTCCTGGTAGATGTCTGAGTAAAGTGGCAGGGCACATTTCTGCTATCAACCCACTGACTTCAGTCTCTTAACACAGCCTGAGAATTCTGGAATTTTTACAGCTGCTTGATTTCAGAGTAAAAGGCAATTTCTCACCTGTATGGTTTAATCCTTTGGAAAAGAGAACATAAACATTTAGATGCAAATAGGTCAGCAGACACAACTGACCAGGTTGTACTGACTGCGGTTATATTAATAAACCAGGAGGACATTCATATGATTCATCACTGTCTGCTTTTTCTGTGCACAATAAAAGCAAGAAATGAATATTGATTTTACTAAGAATAAAATCAATCAAAACAGAACCGATAGCTTGATATCAACTACAAATTCTCAACTACCCTGTTATAAACACTTCCATTTAAAAGCACAATGCAGATTGAAATTCTAACAGATATATTTAATAAACACACTTGAATTTTATAACATTTACATTTTAAAATGCAAACTTTTTTAAATAAGGGAAAATAAATATTTTCTGTTCTTTCATCTCTCATCAGCCATGTAATCTAGACTTTATATCTTGAATATGTGTATCATTCTTCATATTGACAAACAGGAAGGTGAGAATATCTTCACCTTGTTTTAAGTTGCTTTTTTATTATATTTGGCATTACATATCAGCATTGATTATGTGAACTTATTACTAACACTACCCATTTAGAATGAAACTGTTGTGGAATTTCAGAGTTGACCTTTTACATTGAATTTGAACTCATCATATGCATTTAAGAATCACTCTATTTAAAGCATTATTTATATTTATTATTATATTCCATAATACATTATTTAAAATGCATCTTCCAAAAAGTATTTATAACAGGTAAAATGAAAATTTTAAGTTTAGACATTCTTGTGTGCATATATTAGCAATGTGATTCATTCTAGTAGATTTTCACAATATAGAATCTTAAAAATAATCCATGGAGCAATTAAATATCCAGAATCTGGTTCATTTTAGTTTTTAAAAAAATCACCTATTTTCCATATATGTCCATGGAAAAATTATTCAGGATAAGATAGTATTAATACTGGCAATTCATTGCTATTATTGTGAGTGCACAGTGACTTCATTGAAACAACAACAATCAAAGAGAGTACAGTCAATAAAAGAAGGTACATTTTAAGAGGCTAATTAAGCCTTAAGACTTTCAATAATAGCACATGGATACATTAAGGTATTTTTTTTTTCTGAATTTCACATAACATTGGGAAACTAGCATTCAGAAAATATACATTATTTACTTTCAGTGGAAAATAAAGAGTAGCTGATAATAGGCCCTATTTTTTATGCTGTGAGACTCACTGGTATTTTTTAACTTATTACAAAATATTAAAGTCTACCTACAATTACAGTGATGTTTTTGCTGTAAATTAATGTGCAAAATCAATGCATCTGCATGGTGTATTGCTAAATCTTTAGCTAGATTTTCAAAAATTTCTCCCCCAAACGTCTAGTTATACTTTGAGCAAGAGTGTAAGAGCGGCAAATACGGATGTTAAATAAAATTTATTTCCTAATAGTAAAAAAAACTTTTATGCAACTTCATTAATCAGATTATTGTCTACTTAGGCTTCCAATTTATTTACACTCTTTCACACATATTTCTCCTTTCAAATCATGAAAAATGTAGGTGAAAGATGGTAAAACTTGTAAAGGCGTTAAATCATTATTTGCAAAGCAGCTCACACAGAAAGGATTTTGTTCTCCTAGGAGTCAAAGTCTATGAAAGAAACAAAAGGAAGAAGCTTAAGGTAAAAATATGTTTTTTTTGTCAGAAAAAGCAAGCCTTCAGAAAACATTTCATCCCATTGGATGGAATAGGATAGCACCTTCCATTTGGAGGCCTTACTTAAAATGACCTGCCAGATATTCCTGATCTCAGAAAATGGAAATGTTCCCACAAGGTGGGCAAAGGTAACGGATCTTTAATGCAGAGCTTTCAAGTCCAGGAACTCTGCCTGAGGAACAAAACAAAGAATGTAAATGATAAAATAATGTATTTATTTCTCCTGAATTGAAGACTTGAATTGATATTTGAAAATATTTCCTTGAAATAAAAGATTCAAAATGCAAGGTAAAAATAAAAATAGCCTAAACTGAAATTGCCAAACTATTTTGACAAAATCTAGGATTTGGGTGTTTGATTGAGGAGGAGAAAAATAAAAGCATTATAAAGGTTTTCAGGCACCAGAGGTTGAGTGACTAAAGATCTGTACATTGTTATATTTTGGGTAGGGAATGCATGGCACCTTGGAGTGCTTTGGTTGCAAGATAGAGATAATATATTTAGGTATGATGGAAAAATATTAAACCAATCACTGACACTGAAAATGTGAGAAAAAAAATTAACAAATGGAAAAGCTGAAAAGGGCCTTCCATACTAATTGCAATAAGGTAAGGATGAATAAAAATAAAAACAGATATAATAAACAAAAAATGGAGTTCTCACTATGGCACAATGGCATCAGTTTCATCTCTGAAGTGCTGGGACACAAGTTCAATCCCCTGCCCAGCAAAAGTGGGTTCAGGATCTGGCTCAGCTGCGGCATAGATTGCAACGGTGGCTTGGATCTGACCCATAGCCTGGGAACTCCATATACTGTGGGGCAGCCAAAAACAGAAAATAAAGAAAGGAAAAGCAAAAGAGTATGCAACAGGAGTTCAGTGGTTAACCAATCTGACCAGGACCACGAGGTTGCGGGTTCAATCCCTGGCCTCGCTCAGTGGGTTAAGGATCCAGTGTTGCCATGAGCTGTGCTGTAGGTTGCAGACGCAGCTCGGATCTGGCGTTGCTCTGGCGTAGGGTGGCTACGCTCCGATTCGACCCCTAGCCTGGTAACCTCCATGTGCCACGGGTGAGGCCCTAGTAATGTCAAAAAGAACAAAAAAAAAAAAAGAAGAAGAAGAAGAAAAGAGTATGCAACAAAATAAAAATTAATTAAAAAAAATTTTGAAGTAAAACTACATAAGTGTACATGTATGTATTACATATCTGTATGTGTATTTATATGTGTATACAAATTAAGTTGTTTTTAAAAACGGTTTTAACATTGGGTCAAATCAAATTTTCTAAGCATTATATACAGGAAACTCTTTTAAAACAGCATAACACATTGAAAATACATAAGATAACAGATATTAAAGCCAATTCAAGAAAAAAGTAAGCATGAGTGGTAATACTGATATAATCTCAGAACGCAACTGATTTAGTAGAGAAAAATCTTTGAAGGGAAAGAGAATTTGAATTATTTGGTCAACATACAGAAATGAATAGCTATATTAATAAAGTTGTACTCTATAAATGGAAAATATATTTTATATGAAAAAATAAAAACTTCTGGATGGTCCTAAAACAAATGATGCCTCAAGTAGATTGAAAATAAGCAAAAGTATTTAATATTTGCTTAATATAGTGTATCCAAGATATGCTTTAATTCAACTGTTTCAAAATATTCTTCATTAAAACTATTATGTATTTCCAAGAAAAGACTGTTGTCAATTAAACTTGTACAATGCCTTGTTATTTAAAACGTTTTATCCTATCTTTACTGAAAACTATATTTTAGTTTCATTATGTTATATTTTGTAAATAACACTATATGACACATGCATAAATGTAAAAATATACACAAATCAGGAGTTCCTTCTACCTTATTCCTATTTATCAACTTTGATGTCTCCATCTTCTTGACTTTTGCACACTATTACTGTAAATTACAGTTTGTCAAATATCTTCTCATATTAACCTAAAAGCATCTGAAGTAAAAAAATTACAGAAAAAAATGATTTACCAAAATTTATCAATAAGTGAACACAGTTTTACTCATGAATATATGACAATTAAATATGAAGTAGAGGTCTAATCAATACCTGATAGCAATCACTCTTTGGTTAATACAGTATTCGGATGTTTATATCAAATGGTTTAATGGGAAATGCTGTTTCTTTTTCCTATAAGAATTCTAAATGAAATACTTGATAAGAACGATTTCTTCTTATTTTCCGTATTATTCACAAACTTAACCAATAAGACAAACAAGAATGTGTGAAGGGAAAAAAGTTTGGGCTCATATAATTGGTGAACCAGAATAACAACTTGTTCTTAAGGGACAGATCTCTACTGAGGTAGAGTAGCAGCTTTAAAGGCCTGAAAGTATAAATTGTTTTGTAAATGAGTTTTATGCAATAAAATTATCTGCTTAAGATGTGTTTCAAACTTTATTTCTGCTTATGCCTTTAATTTAATGCTTTTCTACTCCATAATTACTTAAGTCTAGAATCACTTTTTCTATTAAAATACATTTTTTCTCTACCATTGCTTGTCTTCCTAATTAAAACTCAGTTGAGTGCTTTCCCTTCTGTCTGATGACTTAATCAGTAGTCAAAAGAAAACAAAAGTTCTGAATGGAATTGTATCCAAAATTCCAAAGGACTTTAAAATATGTATGAAGACTATCCTATTGAAAGTATTTCCACTGTTTCATGACTATTTCACTTAGTTTCTCTGGTCCATAACCACTGGCATATTTTTATTTGCATTTCATTTAATTTCCCTGTTTGCAATCTATTGCATGATATTATTGCATATAGACAAAAGGTGAAAACATCAGCAGAAAAAATACTAGAAAACGTTATCATCTCTGAAATAAAAGTTTGTAAATTATAAGTAAAGATGCACTTTTCTCTCTAACTTTCATAAAAATGGCTAAGCATGTTGCCATGGCCTTTAAACTATTTCAGTTTAGTGGAAATCATAGTATAAACACATTTTGTAAAGTTTATTAAATTACTTATTTTACACATTAAAGTCAGAAAGAGAAAGACAAAAGCCATATGATATCACTTATATCTGGAATCTAATATTTGGCACAACTGAACCTTTCCACAGAAAAGAAAATCGTGGATATTTTCATTGTTATTTAAATTAAATATATTAAATAAGTTAACTTATAAAAAGGGACAAAATTTTTTTCTGTCCTTTGGCTCTTCCCCATCTAAAATACCAGAATTGCTCATCACCTCTCACATTCCAGCTGACAAGAAATGGTTCAAAGTAATGAAAATATACATTTCTTCCATTTAAGAGTACAAACCAGGTACCACCTCACACCATTCACTTTTGGCCAGTGTTTCACTTGTCATCACTTAGTCACATGGCCTCACAAGGAAGGCTGTGAAATGTACAATTCTTGGATGATCATGTGAGCAATACAGAATGAACACAGTGGAACATCCAGTCATCTTCACCTCACCAACTTAATTAGCACATGTTGATATTATTGTTCTTTTGAGTAATGTGTAAGAGCAATACATTCATCGATCAATTGCTTACATTTTTTTGTACTGCCTTAGCTCTGAGTTTTTAGGGACAAATTACATTTTAACCTTAAAATACCTTATAATTCAGGTAAGATGGCACATGAATATGATACATTAATCCATAAATTAGGAAGAAAGTTTTAATAATTCCATGTTTTGCTCTTATGCTTTCACTGAAAATCTTGATTAGACTGGTCAAAACTATTCAGAGTTCAAAATGCACCTGTGTTTTCAGAATATTTTTCTTTTTGGAACGTAATAATATGTAAGAATTCAGAACTATATAACATGTCATTTGCTTACTTTCAATTAAAGAAAGCAACTGGAACTTACCAAAAGAAAGTTTTTCAACTTCTCACTTTATATTGATAAAAGATAGCTTAAAACATTAGCTTTAATCTCTTAGTCAAAAACTAAATACCTTTCGGAGTTCCCTTCGTGGCTCAGTGGTTAATGAATCCGACTAAGAACCATGAGGTTGCGAGTTCGATCCCTGGCCTTGCTCAGTGGGTTAAGTATCCGGCATTGCAGTGATCTGTGGTGTAGGTTGCAGACGCGGCTCGGATCCCGCGTTGCTGTGGCTGTGGCGAAGGCCGGCAGCTACAGCTCCTGTTAGACCCCTAGCCTGGGAACCTCCACATGCCGCGGGTGCGGCTCTACATAAAGGCAAAAAGACAAAGAAAACAAAAAACAAAAAACTAAAAACCTTTCATTATATAGGCAATTTACATGAGCTAGTACTCATCAAAAGCCAAACAAGAAAAAGGGACAATGTAATTACAGTGAAACATCAAGATAAAAATTTCTAACCTTCCCCAGTGTTAATATATGTATCTATGTCACTACACACATACACACATATACAGATACTTATATACAACAGAGCAATCTTACATGTTTACATTTTGTGTAGACACACACACACACACACACACACACAAATCCAGCAAGAGGCTTGAGCACACAGACAATTCAATATACACTAACAAACAACCCCAGGAGTCTCTGCAAGCAAATGACTGAGACAAGGTGTTTTAGAAAGAGAGTTTATTACATTCAATTTAATGAATAACTGATAGCTATTGTTTTCTTAGAAAGGAACAGAGGTGTTAATATTGAGATATAGATTAAAGTTCGTGATTGTTTTCCTATAAGGCAAACCATATTTTTCTGAAACTGTACCCCAAGGAGAAAATTGTTGATAATCCATAATCTCCAGGTGGGTATATGTTCTATCACCGATTTCAAATGAATAGTGACAAAGAAAAGGCTTTGAAAAGCAGAACCAGGGCCCAGAGAGAACAGCAGACAGTTCTGTCCAGAGTGTTTATAGGTCCCAAAACCTCAGAACAGTTGCTGATGGATAGAACTGTACATTACACAGAGATACAGACCTGAATGCAGAAACAAGGTGAAATTTCAGGTTTGCCTTGTTTGAGAACTGGCTAAGTATATTCTTTGAATAAGAATCAAGATAAACACAGATGAGTGTTCTGGATAAGCAAAGGGGTAAAAACCATGGTGGAGAATATAGTTGTATTTTCAAACATGAATTCTCAATATACTCCTTAGTAAAGGAATTTCAGTTTTATTTAAGAAATAAGTACAACCAGGAAAACAATAAAATTCCTTATTTTAAATATTTTGGATGATGGGGATTATTCTAGGAAAACTGCGCAGGAAAACTCAGCACTATGCTTGATTTAAATGTAATATGCTGTGCCACTGAATCACACCGCTTTTTTAAAAATTCAGCTTATCCTAAGAGTAGAATATTTCTATCAGTTTGCACTAATATCGAAGAGGAACAGCATATTCTTAAGCTCTGAGGTTTTTTCCCCTATGAATCTGTTACCTTAGAAGCAGTCACCATTGATAGTAAGAAATAAAACAAAATGATTGTGTCATATTAAAAATGGGCAGAAGACCTAAATGAACATTCCTCCAAAGAAGACATACAGATGGCCAACAGGCACAAGAAAAAATGCTCAACAGCATTAATTAATAGAGAAATGCAAATCAAAACTACAATAAGGTACCACCTCACACTGGCCAGATTGTCCATCGTTAGTGAATCTACAAATAACAAATGCTGGAGAGGGTGTGAAGAAAAGGGAACCCTTCTACACTGTTAGTGGGAATATGAACTGGTACAACCACAGTGGAAAACAATATGGCTATATCTCAGATAACTAAATATAGAACTACCATATGACCCAGCAATCCCACTCCTGGGCATATATCCGGACAAAACTTTCATTCAAAAGACGCACACATCCCTGTGTCACTGCAGCACTACCACAATAGCCAAGACATGGAAAAACCTAAATTTCCATCAACAGTTGAATGGATTAAGAAGATGTGGTACATATACACAGTGGAATACTACTCAGTCATAAAAAGAACAAAACAATGCCATTTGCAGCAACATGGATGGAACTAGAGATCCTCATAGTAAGTGAAGTAAGTCAGAAAGAGAAAGACAAATACCATAAGATATTACTTATATGTGGATTCTAAAATATGGTACAAATGGGAGTTCCCATCATGGCTCAGCTGTTAGTGTACCTGACTAGCATCCATGAGGATGCAGGTTCGATCCCTGGCCTTGCTCAGTGGGTTAAGGATTCAGCATTGCCATGAGCCGCAGTATAGGTTGCAGATGCGGCTCAGATCCCCCGTTGCTGTGGCTGTGGTGTAGGCCAGTGGATACAGCTCCGACTGGATCCCTAGCCTGGGAACCTCCATATGCCGTGGGTGCGGGCCTAAAAAGACAAAAAGATCAAATAAATAAATAAATAAATAAAATGTGGCACAAATGAACCATCTATAGAACAGAAACAAACTCATGGACATAGAGAACAGACTTTTGGTTGCCAAGGGGAAGGAGAAGGGAGTGGGATGGACTGGGAGTCCAGAGTTAGCAGATGCAAACCATTGCATTTGGCGTGGACAAGCAATGAGACCTGGCTGTACAGCTCAGGGAACTATATCTAGTCACTTGTGATGGAACATGATGGAGGATAACGCATATGGAGGATAACGCGAGAAAAAAGAATATATATGTGACTGGATCACTTTGTTGTATAGCAGAAATTGAAAGAACACTGTAAATCAACTATAATAAAAATAAAATATTAATTAGCTACCAACAGTTTACCTCCTTTCATTTCCTCTTCATCCTATCTTCCTTGAAATACTCATAAAATCATATAAAGTAACACTAGGCGACCACATTAGAGAAATCAGGTATCAAGATTTCCAAACATAGAGAAATTACCATTATCTAAAATCAAACAGATTCATAAAGCCAAACAAAAGGGCTAATGTAGAAAATAACTGATAGTCACATTGTCTCATATCCTGCACCCCTCCACACACACCACGCACTGTATTTGTCGATTCTGGAGCAATTGTTAGATAAAAAGCCTATATCTACCCAACAAACAAAATGATACTTGAGAAAATAAAATACAGAAAAATAAAGAAGTAGAAAAAAGAAACCAGAATGAGTCTTAGGTGATCATGTGTATTATCACACTAGGAAAGAAATAATACTAAAGAGGCAATACTTGCATTTTTTGGTTTTGTTATTGTTGTTGTTCAGTTTTGTTTTCATTTTTATACGCACATTTTATTGTGGTAAATATTACAGAGCACTCCTCCTAGGAAAACATTTTTATCTTCAGCTTCAGCTCTAGGACAAACAAGAGAAATAAAAATAAAACTTCCCCTCCATTCGAAGACACTCACAAGATAAATCCCTAATGCATTTTCCTAGGCTGATGTCTGTTAAGATGCAAATTCTAACTGCATACAAATGTATACTGAGGAGGAGGGGAGGGGATTATTTTTCCCTATGTACTGGCAAATACCAGGATAAAAGTCTCCTCTTTCATACATGCTTTTTAAAAATATTTTATAGCATGACAATGACAGGAAAGATGTCAGAGAAAGTTCACTTTGAAAAGTGATTGACCAAGAGAGACCAGAGCAAACTTTAGGAAGTAACTATTTTGGTGTTATCAAAATAACTTCATATTTTAAAACCCATCATATCTTTTGTAATTGAAATGTATCTAAAAATATTTCCAGTCGTGTTTTCTGCTCTCTGTTTTGTTGTATATTTCCAATATTTACTAGAGAAATTCCTTTAGATTAGTTTTCAAATATAAAACAAAAAGAATACCCGGAATGCTAAACAAGCAAAATAGGTATTTTGCAACTATTTTATTTAATATTTCTTCCTACTATTGCCTTTTATCTTATAAAAAGTAATGAAAACTGGATAAAAAGTGAAGACTGAACATAGAATATGAACTGAACATATTCTATAACACCTATACCTCTAATCGGAAGAAATGACAGACAAGGTGTTGTAAGAAAAATTATGGATCAAAAACAATGTAGAGAAACAAATATCAGCAGAATCAAAACCTTGACAAATTCTTCAAAAATAAAAAATATTGGGATAAATTTACAAAGAAAAACAAAACAAAAAACCTTGTATATATACATATATTGTATATATATACATATATTACAGGCATATATATATATATGTATATATATTACATATATACACTAGAAATAATATGATAATACAATGAAATTCATAAAAATGAATTGCTGCAGGTCTTACATTTAAGTGTTCAGTCCTTTTGAATCGAATAGTCCCAGAAGGACACATTGCACAATTCCACTTCTATGAGGTCTCTAAAATAATCAAATCCATTAAAGCAGAGAATAGAATGGTTGTTTTCAGATGCAGTGAAAACTGGGAATTGTAATCCAATGGGTGTAACTTTTCAGTTGTGTAAGATGAATACAATCTAGAGTTCTATTGTACGACACAGTACCTAAAGTTAACAACATGGTTTTGTGGACTTAAATTTGAGGGTAGATCTCATATCAAATGTCTTATATCTCTCTCACACACACAAGGCACAGGGAAACCTCTAGAGGTGTGAATATGTCTTTTACACCTTGATTGTGTGATGGTTTCACAGGTGTATACATATGTCCAAACTGATCAACTTGCATGCATTAAATATGGGCAGTTTTTTTATACACCAAGTATACTTTAATAGAGCTGTAAAAAACAAATATCTGCTATATAAATCTAGTGCATATATCAAAAACATAATTTTGAACTTAAAAAACACAAAAAAATTCACTGCTACAGAACTTTTCTATTCAGGGAAATCCAAATATGAGGGATAAGAACGAGCAATAAATGACTCCAAAAGAGTGATGGTTAAGGCAAAAAAGAATACTTTAGTTTATATGTCACTTTTCTGTCAATGCCCTGGCTCAACACTCTGGAGAATTTTAAAATCATGTTTGAGAGCCCAAGTATCTATGTATTTTGGAAGTCCCTGACCTATTGTAATGTGACACATGGTTGAGAACTATGACTTATAGCTGGGGTCAGCAGTTTATACACTTGGTGCCAAATCTGGCAAATCGCCAATTTTCACATGGCCCAATAGTTTAACTAAAATGTTTGAAAAAGGTAATATTTTATGATGTGAAATTTATATAACTTTCATATATCAGGGACAGTATATAAATTTCAATAAAAAAATTATTGGAATATAGCCATGAATATTAACTACAATGACAGAGTTGTACAGTTCTGATAAAAATTATAGATGCCAAACCAAGATATTTAATCCAGCACTTTAAAAGCAAAATTTCCTTGGAGTTCCCATTGTGGCTCAGTGGGCTACAGACCCAATGAGGATGTGGGTTTGATCCCCAGCCTCACTCAGTGGGTTAAGGATCTAGTGTTGTTTTGGGCTATGGTGGAGGTTGCAAGAGAGCTTGGATCTGGTGTTGCTGTAGCTGTGGCATAGGCCGGAAGCTGCAACTCCAATTTGACCCCAAGCCTGGGAATTTCCATTTGCCCTGGGTATGGCCCTAAAATGTGAAAAAAAAAAGAAAAAAAATTAAAATAATTTACAACTGTGGCTTAGAGAATAAAAATATGTTTTCCAAACTTTCCTGACCATAAGTCACCTGAAAGAGTTTTTTGAAAAAAGTCATATCCCATATATGGAATCACAAATCAGCATACAATGAGAAAGACCTCATTCTCTGAAGCACCAAGAAGATCCCATCATGGCAGTTTGTTAAAACTTTGAGAAAAATCATGGATGTAAGTATAGAAATTAGAGTACTTTGAGAATACAGAATAAGATTTTAACAAAGTAATATGAAATCACGGTATCCACAAATAATCAATTTGAAATCTTGAATATTAAAACTTGATAACTGAAGTAAAAACTTTTAATTGAAGTGCTAAACAACAGAATATACAGCTAAAAACAAAGTGACTTGAGAAATTCATTGTCTACATTCCAAAGGAGAGAGAAAACTGGAAAAATTAAAATCTGAAACATTAGAGTTTATTTCAATAATTTTGTTCAAAGACAAGAAGGAGACTAGTGATTAGAAGCCAATAAAATGTATAAAATAAGAGAAACTTTCTTTAATGGCTAAATTAACTCAAAAACGACTGGACTGAGAGAGCTTATTTAATGACTAGCTGAGCAAATAAAAATAAAAATTAAATCAATCAACAGCTAATAATATGTGTATTTTCTGCACTGCCAAAGGACTTATTAGAATCTTCCAGAGAAATACACATACTTATAGATTCTCTACAAATGAGATAAATTTGTTTGATCACAACATCAATGATGGAAGCTAGAAAACAATTTAGTAAAATGAATGCTTAAAAATAAAGCTATTGGAGCCCACACTCCTATAGCCAACCAAAATAATATTTAAGTTATGCAAAGATGAATGATAAATACACAACTGTAAGATCAAACTTTGACAGCTCAAAAATACAAATGATTAAGCATAATATAATAAAGCTATATGTAACCCACTAAAGATATAACACATATTCATAACAAACACGTATCACAGAAGTGTCAAAATGCCATTTAAATCCAACAAATTCCAGAGATTGGATTAATATGGCGGAATAGGAGGACTGGAGCTCAACTTCTCTCCCAAAAATCAACAAAACTACAATCAAATGCCAAGCAGCCTTCAACCAAATGGACTGTAAACTTCCAAAAAAGATATTCTACTCCAGAAGACAAAGAGGAGACCACATCAAGAGGTAGGAGGGGCGATTACGCAATAGAATCAAGCCCATGCCTCCTGGGTGGGAAGGGCCACAGACTGGAAAGTAACTGCATCACAGAGACTCAGCTACAAGACTGAGAGTTCTAAGCTCCACCTCAAAACCCCACGCCTGAGGATCTGGCACAGTGAGAAAGAGGCCCCAGAGCATCTGGCATTGAAGGCCAGCAGGGCTTGTGTGCAGGAGATCCACAGGACTGGGGGAAACAGAGACCCCATTCTTGAAAGGCACACACAGACTTTCATGTGCACTGGGTCCCAGGGCAAAGCAGTCTTCATAGGAATCCGGGTAGAACCTGACTGCAATTCTTGGAGGATCTCCTGGGAAAACAGGGGTGCCTATGACTTGTTGTGGGGGAAGGGCATTGGAAGCGAAGCTCTCGGGAACATTCATCAGTCTGCATTTCTCTGGAGGTGGCCATTTCTGGGAAAATCTGGTCCCTCCCATCAGTGCTGAGAAGCCCCAGGCCAAACAATAATCCAGGTGGGACCTCTGCCCCACCCATCAGTAAACAGGCTGCCAAAAGACCCCTCATGCACACAGCCAGCCTCTAATCTAATTCAGAGACAAAGCCCCACCCATCAGAGGAATAAGAATCAACCCCACCTACTAGTGGGCAGGCATCACTCCCTCTCATCCAGAAGCCTACAGCAAGCCCCCTCCATACCAATTTTAGCCACAGGGGAGGCAAATGACAGAACTAAAAGAGGCTACAACTCTATTGTTGGCAAAAAGAGAACCCAAATAAGGTAATCAGCAGGTTTTTCAGCTGAAACTCTGCAAGCCAGAAGGGAGTGGTGTGATATACTGAATGTGATGAAAGGGAAAAACTTCCACCTAAAATTGCTTTACCCTGCAAGGCTCTCATTCAGATTTGAAGGAGAGATCAAAACCTTTCCAGATAAGCAAAAGCTAAGAGATTTCTGCAACAGTAAACCAGCTTTACAACAAATCCTAAAGGAACTTCTCTTGGCAGATAAGAAAAGGCCACAACCAGAAACAAAAACACCACAAATGACAAGGCCCACCAATAAAGGCATATATACAGTAAAGATACTAAATCATGCCTGCACAACTATGCTACCAAAATCAGAAATCGTGAGAAGAGAGCACAAATGCAGGTCATTGGAGACGCACGTGCAATTAAGAAACCAACAACTTAAAACAGTCTCATTTGTATATAGACTCCTATATCAAAATTTCAGGGTACAAAAAAGAGCAACAAAAACCCAAACAGTTAATACAATGGCAATAAGAACATACCAATCAGTAATTACCTTAAATGTTAATGGACTGAATGCCCCAACCAAAAGATACAGACTAAACGAATGGATACAAAAACAAGACCCATATATATGCTGTCTTCAAGAGACCCACATCACTTCTAGAGACACATACAAATTGAAAGTGAGAGGATGGAAGAAAATATTCCATGCAAATGGGCATCAAAAGACAGCCAGAGTAGCAATACTCCTATCAGACAAAACAGACTTTAAGATGAAGAACATTTTAAGAGACAAGGAAGGGCACTACATAATGATCAAAGGATCAATCCAAGAAGAAGATACAACAATTTTAAATATCTATGCACCCAACATAGGATCACCACAATATATAAAATAACTGCTAACAACCTTAAAAGGAGAAATCAACAACAACACAATCATAGTGGGGGAATTTAACACACCGCTTACAGCAATGGACAGGTCATCCAGACAGAAAATCAATAAGGAAACACAGGTCCTGAATGAAGCATTAGATCAGATGGACTTAATAGATATTTATAGACATTCTATCCACAAGGAACAGAATACACATTCTTCTCAAGTGCGCACAAACATTCTCTAAGATTGATCACATCCTGGGCTACAAATCAAGCCTCTGTAACTTTAAGAAAATTGAAATCATATCAAGCATCTCCTCTGACCACAATGCTATACGACTGGAAATCAACAACAAGAAAAAAAAGGCAAAAAATACAAACACATGGAGACTAAACAACACGCTACTAAACAACCAATGTATCACTAAAGAAATCAAAGAGGAAATTAAAAAATACCTAGAAGCAAATGACAACAAAGATAGGACACTCCAAAACCTCTGCGATGCAGCAAAAGCAGGTCTAAGAGGAAAGTATATAGCAATACAAGCCTAACTCAGGAAACAAGAAAAAGCTCACCCAAACAACCTAACTTTATTTTACATCTAAAGCAGCTAGAGAGGGAAGAAGCCAGGTCATGGAAACAACCTAAATGCCCATCAACAGAGGAGTGGCTAGGGAAGATATGGTACATATACACAATGGAATATTACTCAGTCATTAAAAGGAATGAAATAACAACATTTACAGCAACATGGATGGACCTAGAAATTATCATGCAAAGTGAAACCAGTCAGACAATTAGACAACAAAACCCAATGCTATCGCTTACAAGTGGAAACTAAAGAGACACAATGAACCTCTTTGAAGAACAGACAATGACTCACAGATTTTGGAAAACCTTGGTTTTTCAAATAAGACAGTCTGGGGGGTGGGGGGATGCACTATGGGTTTGGGACACAAAATCTATCACATTGACTTGTGATGATCTTTGTACACCTATAATTGAAATAAAATTCATTGTTATAAAAATAAATAAATAAATAAATAAATAAATAAACCCAACAAATTCCAAAAAATGAAGCTTCTTCAAGTGCACTGCCTACAAAGCAATAAATTTAGGAATTGAAAAAATATTTGGAAATAAAACATCCGATTGGAATATTTACTGAAAACCCTTCGTAATAACACTGAAGTTAAAGCAAAACTGAAATTAGCAGGATTTTAGGTAAGCCATGTTAAAAGCAGTCTGTATCAAATCCTGAGGAAGGCTGACTAAATGACATGCATGATAAAACATGATTTCATATTGAAAGCTCAATGGAGACATATCAGCAAACACTAAGAAAAGACTATTATATTAAAATATAAGCTAACGAAGAAAAACTGAAGTAGAACAACGTATTTTATAGTTAAGGAAGAAACAAAGAAGCAGGAAGAAATAGTAAATATATTGATCAATACACTGTTACAAGTTTTGGAATAAAAAGAGTATCTATTTGAATTTTAGCAAGTTAATTAATGTCACCGAACTAACAGATTAAAGAAAATAAAATCATGCATTCAGACAAAGTATTTGATAATACTCAACATGCATTTACCTAGGGAAATAATGGTATTTTTCAAATTTATTTTTCAAGTTTATAACCAAAGCTAAGGTATTTATAACCATTCCTTCATGATGCAAGAAGATGATAACAATATTTCTACCATCACTAACATTGAACTAGTTACTGGTAAACCTAAACAACATAATAGAAAGGAATACACAGTGGGTTGAAAAAAAGAGCTAAAATGTTTAGAATTTGCAAACTGTAAAGTACCTTTCTAGAAAATTTAAGAGTTTTGATTGGAAAACTATGATTAAAAAAAAAGAGAGAGGGAGTTCCCTTCATGGCTCAGTGGTTAACGAATCCGACTAAGAACCATGAGGTTGCGGGTTCGATCCCTGGCCTTGCTCAGTGGGTTAAGGATCTGGCGTTGCCGTGAGCTGTGGTGTGGGTTGCAGACGCGGCTCGGATCACGCGTTGCTGTGGCTGTGGCGAAGGCCGGCAGCTACAGCTCCAATTATACCCCTAGCCTGGGAACCTCCACATGCCATGGGTGTGGCTCTACATTTAAAAAAAAAAAAGGCAAAAAAAAAGAGAGAGTTCATATTTTGTTTTGAATTCAAGTTTAAAGTAAAAAGTCAGGCTTGAGCTATCTCAAAGGTGCCATGACCAGCAGGGTGGCCTACTGGTTGGAAAAGCTGCCAGAAGAAAATACTTTGTGGTTAAACATAAATGTAATAATTACTATTTATAAAGAAGTTATAACAATATTGGTAGATAACAAATTTTATCTAAAATCATATACTTCAATTATTCTCTGAGTAAGTGGTGAAGGAATGTTGTTGCCATTTAAATGGCAGTTTAGAAATTCAATGGATTCAGTTGTTCAGAAGAGTGACTTGGTAAGAAGGAGATACCTAAAGCAGTAAGAGCTTTATTTGTTTAGGATGAGTCATGTTAGGTTTAATTGTTCCCTCCCCAAAATTCCTATGTTGAAGTTTTAACCCCCAGTACCATAGAATATGAGTGTATTTGAAGAGAGGGTTTTTAAAGTTGTAATTAAGTTAAAAGCAAGTCCATAAACTGAACCTTAATCCAATAGGACTGTTTTTTTTTTTTTTGCCTTTTTGTCATTTTAGGGCCACACCTGCGGCATGTGGAGGTTTCCAGGCTAGGGGTATAATTGGAGCTGTAGCCGCCGGCCTACACCACAGCCACAGCAATGCAGGATCCAAGCCACGTCTGCGACCTACACCACAGCTCATGGCAGCGCCAGATCCTTAACCCACTGAGTGAGGCCAGGGATTGAACCTGCAACCTCATGGTTACTAGTCGGATTCGTTAACCACTGTGCCATGACGGGAACTCCGGGACTGTTGTTCTTAAAAGAAGAGGAAATTTGTTTACAATTAAGGATAAAGAGAAGATCATGTAACGCTATATTGAGAAGATGGCCACCTACAAGCCAAAGAGAGAGGCCTCTGAAAAAAGTCAACCTTGCTGACTTATTGATCTCATACTTTCAACTTCCAGAAATGAGAAAATAAATTCTTCTTTAATTCACCCAGCCTGCAGTATGTGGTTATAAGAGCACTAGCAGACTAATTAATACAAGTCACCTCCCATTCTCATTTTTTAAGGCCACGTTTTCTGAGAAAAGAAACCAGTCTTTCCAACAACTGCTTAATAAATGCCCACATTAGCAGTGCACTCCCTTCTGCTTGCAAATAAAGAGGGATATTTCTGGACCCTGAAGACTATATAAAAAGATGAAGCATAGCATTGAACAGCAGGAGAAAGAGTTACCTCTCAAGAATGCTTCATACTCCATCCTCAGAGACAGATGTTGCTACAAGACAAAAACTATGTTGCTACAAGACAAAAGCTCATAACTTTTTTCCAAGATCTAGTGACTAAAATCTTCTTCACTCAACTTTCACCTATATACTCTTGTGACAAAATTCTTCAAAGTTGTAGGAATATCGTAGGAACTGTTCATTTTAATGGATTTTTATGTATCAAATATGTTGGATTATTTCACCAAGTATATGAGAAACAAGATATGTCATAACTGTGTCTTCCTCTCACAAGTCCTGAAGCTTTATTTTAAAATATCTTTTAACTGAAAATTATTTAATCCACACTTGGTATTGTAAGAAAAGTACTGAGGAGGTGGGATCAAGATGACAGAGTAATAAGACATGGCACTCACCTTCTCCCAAAAATACATCAAAAATAAACTATCTACATGTAGAACAACTCACATAGAACATCTGCTGACTACTGGCAGAAGACCTTAAACCTGCAAAAAGAACAAGAAATCCTCCACATAACTGGGTAGAATAAAAGGGAGAAAAAAAAGGTGAGAGAGAGAGGAGAAGAAGAGGAAAAAAAAAAAAAAAAAGGGACACTCCTAAGAGGGAGCTGTGGAAGAGTAAAGGAACCCACACGGGGGGAAGCCACCTGACTGGCAGGAAGATCAGCTGAGACAGAGAGACCACAAAGCCTCAGAGAAAAGTGCAGAAGCTGGACTGAGGAGGGCATAGAAGAGAGAGAGCCACTGGCGCAGTGGTACTGATGTACCAGACACCACAGCCTGAGACACTTGGGCTGGGGCTGGGCACTGAGACTCAGATTCAGGAGCTCAGTTCCAAGGAGATGACCAGGGCTGGCTGTGTTGAGAGAGACTGAGGGGCTAGGGAGCAGAGCCTTCCTTGGAAAAGAAGAAAAGTACAAATCAAAAATTTAACCTATGACCTAAAAGAGTTAGAAAAAGAAGAACAAGCAAAACCTAAAGTCAGCAGAAGGAGGGAAATCATAAAGAACAGAGAGGAAATCAATAAAATAGAGATCCAAAAAAGAGAAAAAATCAATAAAACCAAGACCTGGTTCTTTGAAAAGGTAAACAAAATTGACAAACCTCTGGCCAGACTCACCAAGAAGAGGAGAGAAAGAACTCATACAAAATAAGAAATGAAAAAAAAGGAGAAATCTCAATAGATACCACAAACATACAAGAAACCATGAGAATACTATGAACAATAATATACCAACAAATCTGACAACCTAGAAGAAATGGACAACTTTCTAGAGACTTACAGCCCGCCAAAACTGAATCAAGAAGAAATAGATCAACTGAATAGACCAATTACTAGAAATGAAGTTGAATATGTGATAAAAACACTCCCTACAAACAAAAGTCCAGGACCAGGTGGCTTCATAGGTGAATTCTACCAAATATACAAAGAAGAACTTATACCCATACTTCCTAAACTTTTTGAAAAGGCTGAAGAAGAAGGAATAATACCAAAGATAATCTATGAAGCCACATCATGCTAACACCAAAACCGAAGATATTACCAAGCAAGGAAAATTATAGCCAATATCTTTGGTGAAAACAGATGCAAAAATTCTCAAAAAAATTTTAGCCAACAATTCCAACAACATATAAAAAACATCATCCACCACAACCAAGTGGGATTCATCCCAAATTCACAAGGATGGTTCAAAATACTCAAATCAATCAATGTAATACACCACATTAACAAAAGAAAAGTCAAAAACCACATGATCATCTCAATAGATGCAGAAAAAGCATTTGACAAAATCCAACATCCATACATGCAAAAACTCTTACCAAAGTGGGCATAGAGTGAACATACCTTAACATAATAAAAGCCATTTACGACAAACCCACAGAAAATATAATACTCCAAGCAGAAAAGCTGAAAGCATTCCCACTAAAATCTGGAAGACAAGGACGCCCAGTCTCACCACATTTATTCATTGTGATATTGGAAGTCCCAGCCACAGCAATCATACAAACCAAAGAAATAAAAAGTATCCAAACTGAAGAGAAGAGGTAAAATTGTCACTGCAGAGGCTTGAGTTCCTGTTATGATCCCCAGCCAGAGAATTTCCAAATGACAGCCAAAAAATAAAAATAAGTTAAAAAATAAAATATGTTTTATGAGAAGAATAATATTTTATGACTATAAGAAATAACTTTTTATAAATATAATTTATAAATATAATTTAAGATAAATATAATTTAAGATACTTGAGACATTTTACTACTTCTTTCCTCTTAATATCTAGTCTCAGTACAATTACATTAAGTTGAATTTGTAAATGTACATTGCAGTTCTGAATTTTGGTGTCCTTAGAGTTACAATAGAAAATATAAACAAGAAATTTTATTTATGTATTATTTAGCCCCTCATTTTCATTCATTTTCTTCTTTTTCTTAACTTTTTTCTTAATTCTAACTTAAGTAGATATCATGTCCAACTACTATATGATTCTGATTCAAACAAAGTAAAACAAAAGGCTATTTCTTAAACCACATTAGTAACACATTAAGTATACAATACCAATTATATCTGTTATATTTTTATATATGATATGATATATATAAAACATTTGAATTTATACCTCAAATATTTAGATAAATATTTAGAAACTATGAGCCCAGCTTTAGGGAAATACTTCTACACTTCATAAGACTTTATTTGAGAATAGTCAGCAAGAATTTGTGTGTACATATGTGTAATTCGCATAAGGGAAAATAGTTTGAGACGTAGCTCTCTAGAAAATAAGCACTCAGTAATAAAAAATGCAATTGATTCCATTTGGTCTTTGACAGACCAGAATGGACAGGGGAATATTAGACATATAAATTAATCCTACTGTCTTAATCCATTTGAGTTTCTATAATAAAAATACTATATTCTGGGTAGCTTATAACAACGAAAATTCCTCTGTGAAACAAAGCACATTATGCGCTTCCAAATGGCGGGATAGGCATAAGATAAACATTCTCGGTTCAAAAGGGTAAAATAGCAAAGAAGAAAAGAGTGAGAGGTTTTCAAATAAATCTAATTGCTAATAAGTCAGGTTTTAAGGTTTTAAAATATAAATTTGAAGGGGACACAAAAATTTAATTCATAAAAATGACCATCTGCTGAGCAAACATGTAAAAGAACTTCAAACCTTCTTATTTCTTTTTTAAACTATTATACTGATATGTCTTTCTGCTGCTTGGGATGAGATCACAGAATACTTCCATAACTTAAGTTTTGAAAGTGGTGCAGTGATAACCAGAAATAGAAGCTATCTATTCATAGAGATTTTAAGAATTCTGATCTTTCTTAATGTAAAAATAATAAAAGGAAGATTTTTCCCCATCAAGGTCAAAATACATGTTGTTTTGTCCTGTGAAGTTAGAGATTTTTTTCAAATAAATTTTCCAACCTTCGATTTTCTGTATCTCTCTTTTAAAACAAAAAAATCATTTATAATATTTAAAATGTTATATACGAGTAACATTAAAATATAATATTTAAAAGAATTTGACATTTAAGTTAAAACGCCTTCCCCTAGAGTACACACACCTTTTTAGATATTTATTACTCAATTTGGATGGTTTATTATTCCAAACCTTTTTATCTGCTAGGCTGCAACTAACATCTTCATAAGAAGAAATTTTTAAGATACAAAGACATATTCCATCTAGACAAAAGTCCAAAAATATTCTGAGCAGCAATTTATAGCTTTTTAAATGTAAAGGGAACCAATTATTATTTCAATACTTAAACAGATAAAGATGTTGCCTTTTTCAAAGATAGTGAAAGTTTTATAGAAGAATATTGTACCCTAGTACTATTATTACCATTCCATAAACATCAGAAAGGAATATTTCCATAAAAAGAGGCCTTTATACACCGTAAATTTTCTTGCAGCCAGAGATACATAAAAGAAATAATCATAACTTATTTTGCATTATGAAGATAAAAACACATAATTGTATGTGAAGGAAATCCTCCTATAAATGAAAGGTTGATTATTATAAATGTATTGTTTGAAGTAACTTTTTAAAAAACATTTAACATAATTTTAAAGTTATTTAAATAAATTGAGGTATATGTATGCATTTAATTTTAGTATTTTACATATTCAAAATTTGTAGAAAATAACATCATGTTTTCTAAGTTGTACAGAACTTTTCATTCTTAGTTTACTTTACTGGGACATATTTACTTTACATAATATATTAAAAATAATATTGGGTATTGTGTAAACTACTTTTTAAACATTATATGAGATCCAGGTAATAGAGGAGGAAAATCAATCAATTTTCTGGTTATTTACAAACCATATAGCTGTTGTGTTGTCTTCCTCAGTAGATTTGGTCCTGCTTGAGTCGAGCCTTGTTAGGGTCATCCTGAAAAATCAAGAGGGCACATTAACTAATACTTGGTTCAGATGTTGAAGGTGATGACACCACACAGGGCAAGGCTCTCAGAGTGGTCAGAAATGTCTGAAGAGAGCCAACAAAGGAGACTGGCTCAGGGTGCTTTACTATGGTTAGGGGTAGGGCAGGGGTGAGGTGGGAGCTCTTGTGGTTTGAATTTCCTATAGACATCAAAGGAGAGAACACTGAGTCTCTCTTATTAGCTGGTTCAGATGGGGCGGGGTGGGGGGATGATGCTCAAGAGCTGTTAGCAGGTAAACAGCCAAAAATGGAGTCAGATCCCTGCTTGGTCACTCATCTGGGAGTAGTTGTGCCTGAGAGTTTGAATAGTCACCCAATGAAAACAAAGGCATTCATAATTTGTGAGGCATTATTAAAAACAAAATCATTATAATGATGTATCATTTCATTACTAAATTAAGAAAACATGGTGTTTGAAGAATTCAGAATAGTAATAATACATAACATTTAACATTTTATATTTTATGTTTTCCCCAAAGTACTTTTATACTGCAAATCATATCATACTCTTCAGATTTCTTAGGGTATGTTATTATTCATATTTCAGAATATTAAAAAACGTGCAGTCTGCTTCAACAAAGTAGCTTCTTAATGTTATATTAACTAGAATAAAAATATATTTCTTTTTTCTTAAAATGTTCTTGATTTGTAACCCATTTTAGTCAATTCATATTTCATTTTTTGTCTCAAGTTAATATAGTAGGGGGAGGAAATGGGTTAAATTAGGGAGATCTGGAAATATTATGAATTATGTTACCACAACACTAAAACAGTGGACTTAGTAAGTTACGTATATCCTAAATTCGATTAACTCCACCCACAATTATTGTGATTCTTCTTCACAATCCAGAAGAATTTTGATCTAGATAAACTTTTATATAGGCTTAGTAGTACTGAAATAATAATAAAAATCATTATTAACATGAATAAAAATGCCCACTATTTTTTTTCTGGAGCCAGAGAAATTTAACCTAAAACTCATATGGAAAATATAAACATGAATGATTAAATATTGAAATTAGAAAGACCTACTAATTACATACTCTTTACAATTAAAACATTGTTGCTGACCTGTGAAACAGTATATATTTATACATGATTAAATATTGAAACTAGATTAAATATTGAAACTAGAAAGACATACTAATTACATACTCTTCACAATTAAAACACGATGTTGCTGACCTGTGAAAAAGTATATATTTAGAATAAAATAAAATATCAAATAAAAGTACATGGACCTTTAATGTGCAATAAAGGTGGCATTTCAAATAAGTGGGGAAAATTATCTTTTTACTTAAAATTTGGGACAAACTATAAAGCCATTCTGAAAACTGGATCAAAATATAACTGCTTATACTCCCTAAATGAAACAAATTTGATCAAAGATCCGAATGTTAAAATAGACTTGAAATTATAGACAAAATCCTGAATATATTTTTTTATATCCTGAAGGTTGGGGAAGCTTTTGAACTCTGGCCCAAAAATCTAGGTGTGATTTTTTTCACAATTTTATTGTTTATGTTATAAAAATAAAATTGAAACTTCTGCACCACCAAACAAAACAAAACAAAAACAAAAAAGGGAAAGTCCAAAGAAAATGACTAATTGGGTGAAATTTTGGCATTATATATAACAAATAAAGGGTTAATATTCCTAATATAGAAAGAAATATGAGTGACCTTAGCATCATGGCAGCAAACTACACTCCTTTTGTCTCTCCTCTTCAATCTACAGCAAGTACAACATCCATAATTCAACAAAGATAACTCTGCCAAACATATTAGAATGCTGGAGATGCATACATCTGTACATATAAAGGTGGGGGAGGCAAGGCTAGAACACAAAGAGGACATAGAACCAGAGAAAAATGGAGTCAGTGTCTGAAATCCCAGCCACCCAGATTCAGCAGTGAGGCCACAGCCTCAGGGAACCAGATAGCATCAGGGGAAGTGACACATACGACCCCCTCCACCTGGCCACAGTGGCACCCATGACCACAGAGAACTGGAAGTAGTGCAAGTGGGACCTGAGATCCTGTCCCTCCAGGCATGGAGGTGTCCAAAATTCTGGTCCTCCTGCCAATAGTGGTAGCACCTTAAAATCTGAGAGCCCCAGACATGGCAGAGGCACCTGGGACTCAGCTCCCCGCACCACCTCCCTTTCCCCCTGCAGTGGTAGAGACTAAGACTCAGGAGACCCTAGACAGAGGGAAGGTGACCACCACCCTAATATTAGCAAAACCAGCAGCAGCAAGGTACCAGTGACTGAGAGGCACAAGTAGCAACAATGAGAGCATCAGGTGACAACTCTGGCATAGGTGGTGGAGGATGGAAATTGCTAATTCTCAAATAAAACCAGAGGAAACACTGGTGTTGGAAAGACTGGACAGCCACATGCACACAATGAAATTGGACCACTGTCTTACACCATGTATAAAAATCAACTCAAAATGAATTAAAGGTTTAGATGTAAAGCTCCTAAAAGCCAGCACAGGCAGTATGCTCTTTAACAGAGGACTTCCTTAGTGGCATCATTCTGGCAAGTGAAACAAAAAAAAAAAAAAAAATGAGTGGAACTACATCAAACCAAAATGAAAACATCCCTAAACAAAAAGACAATGTATCAAATGGAAGAAGATAAATATCACATGCTTATCATATATCATATGAGGTTAATACAAAAAATACATGAAAAAACATTCAGTTTGACAACCCAAACAACTCTATTGAAAAATTGGCAGAGGAACTGAATGGATATTTTTCTAAAGACAGGCAGAAGAAAAGATTTTCACCATCACTAATTATTAGGGAAATGTAAATCAAAACCACTATGATATTTATCACCTCACGCTAATTAGGATGGCTATTATCAAAAAGACAAGAACAGCAAGTGCTGGAGAGGGAGAAAATGGAATGCTCGTACACTGTTGGTAGGAATGCAAATTGGTGCAACTACTGTGGAACACAATGAAAGATTCCTCAAAAAGTTAAGAATAGAACTACCACACTATCCTGCTAATCTACTTTTGGGTTATTTGAAGAATCTGGAAACGCTAATTCAAAAAGATAAGTGCATCCTCATGTCCACTGCAGCATTATTTATAACAGCCAAGATACCAGAACTGCCTAAGTGCCCATCAACATTGACAGATGAGTGGATAAAGAAGATATGGTGCATATATGCAATGGAAGCTTCTCAGTCAAAAAAAGATTAAAACTCATTTGTGATAACACGCATAAAACCTGAAGGTATTATGTTAAGGGAAATAAGTCAGACAGAAAATGACAAATACTGTGGGATTTTACTCATTTGTGGAATATATTAAAAACCAACAAATAATACCGAATACATAGGAGATATCTGGTGGCTCAGCAGGTTAAGGACCTGGCATTGTCACTGTTGTGGCTCTGGTCTCTGCTATGGCTCCTTTGGCCCAGGAACTTCCACCTGTCATGGGTGAAGCCAAAACAAAACAAAACAAAACCCCAAAAACAAACAAAAGAAAAACAAACAAACCCAAACATGCACATGCACATACACACAAATCCCAAAAAGCAAATACATAGATACAAAGAACAGAGTAGTGGTTACCAGAGGGTAAGTACGGTGTGGGGGTGGTGGTGAAATGAATAAATAAAGTCAACTGTATGATGACATTTGTAAACTATACTTTCGGTAGTGAGCATACTGTAGTTTCCACAGAAATTGAAACATCACTTCACTGCTCTCCACCATCTCTGATCCTTTCAAATCAGGTAGTCCAGCACTCTCACTACCACTAATCTGATTCCACAAGTTATCTTAATTTTACTGGTTCTTATATGCTACCACATGTAACTAAACCCACTTTCCTCAAAGCCTCCCAACTCTCTCCTCAATCCCTTCCCTCCTTCTAGGTAGTCAAAAAAGGCATTATGGTCAAATTAATTCAACAATTTTTGTATTAATTTCTATTCTTCTTAATATAATAACATGCTTTTACATTTAATGGAAAGATGACTTCCTGTGAACAAATACATTATATCTTTTTGTATACACAGCTATTTGTTGAATAAACAAATGCATAATTAGAAAAACACAGTGTGGTCACAATCATTGTCCTTGTCTAAAAATATTTTTATTTTCCTCTGTACATCTCTCCTCCATTATTAATTTTAACAGAGGGATTAAGCTGAAATTATGACACAGTTTTCCCAAGATTTACATTTACACTCTTAATTTCTCCTTTGCTACGAAATAGTTTGTACCCCAAAGTTCAAGCCATGGACATCTTTATAGTTTAAAATGATGAACAAATAAAAATATTTGGCACTTTATTAGCTAATCCTAATGTGAGAGAAAATATTGTGCCACACAAGATGAGTAACAGAGTTGATTTTATTTTAATACTATTCCAGCAATAGGGAAGAGAGCATAGGCCAGGTGTGGAAACAGTTCCACTGAAGTAAAGAGTGGGATGTTTAAGAACTGGAGTGGAGTGATCTAGGCCACTTGTGTTTGCTAACTGTCTTTCCCCAAAGAGAAAATAAACTTTCTCCAGTCTTCAGGATAGGTACCTGAGGAGGGATGTCATTTTTACAGCCTAGAGTAAGGACAGGTTACCTTGAAGTTAGGTTTCTATTCTTCCACAGAACCTGAAACATAAAGTACTATTTTCCTCGAGGATTACATTTCAAAGGGATGGCCCTAGAGTCTTGAAAAAGACAGTCCTGGATTATAAAAAAGACAGTCCTGGATTATAAAACTGGCAAGAAGGTTTTGTTTTTTTTGGTCTTTTTAGGGCCGCACCCGCAGGATATGGAGGTCTAATGGGAACTGTAGCTGCATGCCTACACTGCAGCCACAGCAATGTGGAATCCCAGCCGCATCTGTGACTTACAGCACAGCTCACAGCAATGCTGGATCATTAACCCTTGAGCGAGGCCAGGGATCAAACCCGCAACCTCATGGTTACTAGTCAGATTCGTTTCTGCTGCACCATGACGGAAACTCCCACAAGAAGCTTTTTAAAAGAGTTAAATCTCTTAGGAGTTCTCTTGTGGTGCAGCAGGTTAAGGATCTGGTGTTGTCACTGCAGTGGCCTGGGTCTCTTCTGTGGCACAGGTTCGATCCCTGGCCCAGAAACTTCCACATGCCAAACACCTGGAAAAAGCAAACAAACAAACAAATAATGCAAATAAAAAGAGTTAAAGTTTATAAGGGCAGAGAAAGAAATTGCAAGTTTTCTAAAGTAAGGATCTAGAAAAAGTGGAATCATGGCCCTACAGACAGGAAGAAGCTTGTCTAAAGTTTTGTCAAGCTGAGGGGAATGTTAAGGCCATTACGGTCATTATCCATCAAAGGACAATATATATCCTTTAGGTTTAATTATTTTTCTACAAATGAAATTCTACTTTAAGTTAGAAAACTTTACAAAGTTGTAACAATGCCCTGGTTTCCAACCAGTCTTAATTATTTCCTATAATCCAAATGTTCCTATAATGTTTCATTCATTCACTGGCATTCACGTGTCATATTGCATAGCCTGCCTCTCCCACTATGTAGTGAGTTATTTAAGATTAGTGACTATATAGATAGAGAATTAGAAATATGAATGATGTTTCCCAAAGCTGAGTCAGTAAGAATCTAGTGGATTCTAAAGAACATGTCAGTGATTATCTTTCATGAATAATTAAGGATTCTGTATATGGGAGTTCCTTCACAGCTCAGAAGTTAATGAAACAGGCTAGGATCCATGAGGAAGAAGGTTTAATCCCTGGCTTCGCTCAGTGGGTAAAGGATCTGGTATAGGTCACAGACGTGGCTCGGATCCCACGCTGCTATGGCTGTGGTGGAGGCCAGCAACTGTAGCTACAATTTGACCCCTAGCCTGGGGACTTCCATATGCTGTGGGTGAGACCCTCAAAAGTGAAAAAAAATCATATATGAATATTTACTTTCGTTATACATCTTTCAAATAACAAATTGCCATAAATCATAGTTAATTCTTTTGGAATGACATTTCTATTTGAAAAAGATGAACTTCATCCATAGCTGCTGTAATTGACTATCACTAATTATCTCAGGAATTGTTCTCTTCTTTTGAAAATGGTTAGTAATATCAGAGGTACAAGGCTTTGTTTGTGGTCTACTGCTGATCGCAATGCCAAAATTAGAAGATAACTTCATTATTCTAGTGTCTGAACTTTCTGGCCAAATTGATTACATGGACTTGGCTTCATAAACAAAAGTTTACAATACTTTTATTGTTTATGCTTAAGAGATTTATCAAGTAAATTTTATTTATTCACAATATTATGTGACAAATTCTCTGATTTTTTATGTTATATTTAAGTACAATTTATTAGAAAAAAATCTGCTAAATCAATTGCAAAATTTTCTCAGTATTGAAAACAAAAATTTATATAATATACAGTTCATAATAGTTTAACATTACACAGTCAGTCTTCCGTATCTGCAGGTTCTGCAAATGTGGATTCAACCGTGGACCAAAAAAAAATATTTTTTTTACTTTCATCATGTTCCAAAAGGCAATCTGAGATGATTGAAAGTATATGAGTGAATATGTGTAGTTTATATGTGTATATTATGCCATTTTATATAACAGATTTGAGCTAGTTTTTTGGTATCCATGAGAGGTCCTGGAACTAAACCCCTGCAGATACTGAGGGACGACTGTATAATATAAATTTATACAGTTTAATATTCTTACTTGGGAAGCAGCATTCTAAGTTCAGAGAAAGAAAGGAAAAAAAATCACAGTATGTTGATCGGTAGGATAAGTTTTAGAATAAAAGTTTCTTTTAAAACTCAAATTCACATAGCATTTATTAAAAACTTGGATTATGCATTCTGATTTCAACTTTAGAATCAATTAAATTACATGAACCTCATTATATGTTTTCCTCAGAGACTTCAAGATCAATGTTCCATCCATAGCCCTTTAAGGATAAATGTTTTACATAGCCTTTTCCATAACTATATTGGTAGCTGAAGCATGTGAAAATTTTACCACTGGGAGTTTTAAAATAAATGGAAAAAAATACATCTACAAAGAAATATTTAAAGGGAAATTTCCTTCAAACTGGAGGATCCTTCTACTATCATAAGTCCCCCCACCCCCAATTTGTGTGTGCATATATTTAAAATTGTTTTCTTTTAGGAAATATTGAAAATATAACTTGAGATAATAAAAATTTAAAAATTTAAAATTGCCAATCACTATGTTAAATGCTGTAAGTGACATTTACTTTTTCATATATTGAAAATACTAAGATTTTAAAGGAAATTTATATTTCAGAGTATTTCTTACTGTAGTTTCCTTTTCTTTTGTTCATTTAAATCAGAACCTTTCTCATCCTCACATTATGATTGTTTTCATTTGTAAGATGTGCTGGTAATGAGAAAGTTTTCTTATCTGTTGAAATATATTTTGATAAATATTAGTAGGTAAGTTTTATGGAGAAAACGTATCTTTTATAAATACATTATAAATCATAATATGTGTTTCCCAACAACAGTCTACAAGTGGTGAGTTTTATCTCATGTATTACTATTTATAATGTATCTTTTTCCTAAAATCCTTTAAGTTTCTTAGGGGTATTTAATCAATACACAAATCAGGAAAGCAAAATCAAAAAGCAAAAGACGTAATAGTGTTTTGAGAATTTACAATATAGATAAATATTTCCAAGTCATTATGATAAAATTAGAATATAAAATATTCACATAAGGCTATGTAGTATACAATAAAATTTTGAATTGAATAGTTGAGAAAGAGTTTTTAGAACTAGATATATACAATTGAGAGGACAGTCACTAGAATAAGTTGCATAAAATGTTAACAATTGGCCAGCTGAGGTCAACGACTACCAAAAAAAGATCTTGAAAAGATAATTGGAACAGTGGAAAAGACAGAGTAAGAAAGAACATGTGTTTTTGGAAAGCACTACAAGGGAGATGATTTAAGTTCATTCTGAAGTACAGGAGAGTCCTAGCTAGAATTTACCAAAAATTTTATATAGTTTTGGCATAATGGTTAAGAAGATAATTAAAAACATGAGTGATTTTCTACTTGAATGTTTTCCAAATTATATTCAAAGAA
Source organism: Catagonus wagneri (assembly GCA_004024745.2). Lineage (NCBI taxonomy): Eukaryota > Metazoa > Chordata > Mammalia > Artiodactyla > Tayassuidae > Catagonus > Catagonus wagneri. Next base: position 7,920,970 of record PVHT021183528.1, read on the forward strand.
CTAGTTATTGAAACATTTATAGAGGTTCTGTGTGTAAAATGCTTTTATATATTCTGTTTAAACACAGTATTTTCAGGAGTTCCCGTCGTGGCGCAGTGGTTAACGAATCCGGCTAGGAACCATGAGGTTGCGGGTTCGATCCCTGCCGTTGCTCAGTGGGTTAACGGTCCGGCGTTGCCGTGAGCTGTGGTGTAGGTTGCAGACGCGGCTCGGATCCTGCGTTGCTGTGGCTGCGGCGCAGGCCAGTGGCCACAGCTCCGATTAGACCCCTAGCCTGGGAACCTCCACATGCCGCGGGTGCGGCCATAAACCCGCGGCCATAAAATGACAAAAGGCAAAAAAAATAAA
>PVHT021183528.1:7922317-7940347 GCA_004024745.2 Catagonus wagneri
GGTCCGGCGTTGCCGTGAGCTGTGGTGTAGGTTGCAGACGCGGCTCGGATCCTGCGTTGCTGTGGCTGCGGCGCAGGCCAGTGGCCACAGCTCCGATTAGACCCCTAGCCTGGGAACCTCCACATGCCGCGGGTGCGGCCATAAACCCGCGGCCATAAAATGACAAAAGGCAAAAAAAATAAATAAATAAATAAATAAACACAGTATTTTCAAAAGAATTTTTAATATAGAGAGATTCTCTGAGCTTTCATATGAAGTATCTTACATAGAAAATTTCTAAATGGGCGCTACTGTAGAAAGAATATTAAAATTATTTGACCTTAAATCATCAGTGGGACAGGAGTTCAGCAATACATAATTTGGGGGAGATGCTCCAACCTTAAAATAGTTTTGTGTGTTTTCTATTGGAGCAAATAAAGTAAGTTACTGAGAAAATAATGAGTGATGGATGAAGCTGTTTGCCAACTAGTTTCATTAAGTATAATACCAAAAATCTTTTTTTGTTCTGTAATTGTATAAGAATGCCAATTTAGGAGTTCCCGTCATGGCTCAGCAGAAACAAATCTGACTAGCATCCATGAGGACGCAGGTTTGATCCCTGGCCTTACTCAGTGGGTTAAGGATCCGGCGTTGCCTTGAGCTGTGGTGTAGGTTGCAGACGCGACTCGGATCTGGTGTTGCTGTGGCTATAGTGTAGGCCAGTGGCTACAGTTCCAATTCAAGCCCTAGCCTGGGAACCTCCAGAAGCCGCGAATGCAGCCCTAAAAAGCCAAAAAAAAAAAAAAAAGGAATGCCAATTTATAGCATATCAGTCACAATGTCATAACAAAACAACGAAAGTAGATTAAATTCTTAATTTATGACCAATATTGAAATATTTTATTGTTCTTATGTTTTATACCTGTTTCAATCATACTAGTCTTCAATCCATTATGAGTCATAATAACTGTTTTTGTATAGAACATTATTTTTTAACATTATTTCTAATTATATATCTCATTAATTGTTGACAAACACACTGCAGAATAGTAGAAGCAGATATTATTTACTGAATTTGAAATATAAGAAAATAGAAATACAGAGGAACTACCAACGTGACTAAGATTCTAATGCAACCGTATAGCTTATTTTCATTTTATTATTCTATTATGGCCTGATTAGTGACACCTGTTTTGTTGGGCATTTCACACTTATTTTAAAATTTATGAAAAATAATTTCTTATTGGTTCTATGTAATATTCATTCATGCATCTTTGTTTCTGACAATTTACTCCTAATGTAGATACACTTTGACTCAGAAATTAAAACTGAATCCGTTTTAGTGCATCAACAGATGTATGAGAAAAATTTACTCCTGCTTCTAGAGATTCAGCTTCAATGCAGTGAATATTATGCAAACAATCTAACAACTCTGCAAAGAGACTGGTTTATTCAAGTCTCATAGCAGCCCAGGGACTTTTTGGTTCTCCAAGCTACTATTTCTGCTTCATTTTTCTACATTATATTTTTACGCCTCACCAACCATTTATTTTTCCTTCATTAAGAAATGATACCGTGTAGTTTTCATTTAACAACTTTAGTTTACACTGAAAATTTTGAATTAGTGAGTGGATACTTAAATAAAACAGATCCAATTAATGTGAAATACATGTTATTTCAACCTTTTTTTATAATACCATTCCTTTATTTAACCAAATAAGAGTTTTGTGATCTTCATGCTTTGTAGCAGAACTACAGATTTTAAAAGTAATATTCATTGGAACAAGCCTCATAATTAGAACAAAGACCTATATATGCAAAAATCATTTGGAGAAAATACTATCAATGCTCTAATTATGAAATGGTTATTAAAATTAAACACAAGAGGAATTAAAAAGAGTAAATTAGAAGTTGAGTCATTTTAGCTTTATATTCTATAAGATAAATATAGCCACAGTATTTATAGTATATATAGTATTTAGTGTCCTGGACATAAAGATACACTATACTTAAATTATGATAAGGCATTATTATTTTATTAATATAATGGAATTATCTTAAATATGCTAGCATAAAAATAAAATATTTTAAAGTATCAAGTTAAGTACCCATAACATATTTAAAAACACAATTGTAATTTATTCTAGACATATTATACTAACCTGCAAGAAACTCTAGTTCTCAAATTAAATTTAAGGAAAACACTAGTAATTTATTTAACCTAAAATTTCTATGCAACATTTATACTCTAAAAGGTACTTTTTAGTTGTGCATTTCATGTCAAGGTAACAAATTTCTAATTGATTCAGTTACAAATTTATACTCCCTGTGGAAAATAGGTTAAAATAAAACTTTTAGTGTAATGTTTCTTCTCTTTTATATTAGCTTTCTTCAATTATTATGATATATATTACCAAGGTTTTTAATATGTGGAGAGGCACAACTTGTCATCCATATAAAGCTCATTTAGAACAAAATTAAAGTGAGATATTCACTGAAAAATAAATTCCATAGCATCATGGATTTTAAGTTCATTAAAGACTATCAAAGATCATTTAACTGACAAGTAAATTCTATGTTCACATCAATAATTACAATACTTTTTCTGATTGTTCTACCATATGGATAAAAACACTACTAATATCAGTTTGTTACTCGAATTAATTTATTGTTAACTGTACCTTCAAATATTGATCCAAATGTATATCAATCATTCAATACGTTTTCCTTCTTTCTCCTTAACTGCATTCAATAATGTTTTCTGTCAGCTATTCATTTATTTCTCACATTTCTATCTCTATCTATTCCATGCTCTAAATATTTTTTTCTTTTTAGGGCCACACCTGCAGCATACGGAAGTTCCTGGGCTAGGGGTCGAACTGGAGATGCAGCTGCCGGCCTACGCACAGCCACAGCAACATGGCATCCAAGTTGCGCCTGTTACTTATACCACGGCAACACCAACAAGATTCTTAACCCACTGAGAGAGGCCACGGATCAAACCCGCATCCTCATGGATACTAGTCTGGTTCATAACCGCTGAGCCACAGTGAGATTTCCCCTAAATTCTTTTCATTGTCATTCTCTTCGGTCTTTTGTATTTGATTTCTCCTGCTATGTAAATAAAATGAATTTGTATGTCTCTAGGTCTTAACTTTTCTCCACTATTATCTTTCATTGTCACAAACCACTAGACAACATGGTAGATGTATCATGAAACAAAACAGATTTGAAGTTCAATGTTGAAGGTATAATATTCTTATTGCAATTAGTACTATTTTATGGATTTTCTTACTCATTTTCATTTCACTATAGTTACTTCAGTTACCTTGTTGCACAAACTTGAAATTATTTTAGGTAATGTCCCTCTTTTACTACCCACATCTTATAAGTTTCTAAAATAATCTACTCTAACTTCATGACTTTTCATTTACAGCTATCTTTATGCATTTAAAGTTTTTATCTTTTTATCTAGACAAATTTAATAACTTTCTAATTGATTTCAAGATTCCTAGCCCTTGACCCTTCCATTTTTCCCCTACACAATTTTCATGTCTAAAGACCAATTTCAAGTATATTACTTCCTCAAAAACCTTTCTATGCAGATTCATTTTCTAGATGACTTTTTTATAATTCTAAGCAATGTTCTTCACAATGTACAGCGGCGAAAAAAAGAAGATAGAACATATAGTATGCTACTAAATATATTGTATTAAAAATAGAAAAATGAACCATAGATGTGTTTAAATGTTTTCCATGAGAGAACAGGAAAGAAGTAAAGGGTCATAAAAGCTATACTTCTTATATATGCCTTTTTTTCCCTTATCACTGATAGTTTGTATTATATTATGTTACTTATACCACGGCAACACCAACAAACTATCAGTGATAATATGTTATATTATGTTATATTATGTTATCATATTATATTATGATAGTTTGTATTACATTATGTTAATTATAATTATATTATAATTATGTTAGCATAGTTATTCATAAATATTAATGAGATAGATGTGCAGAGATGTTCTACTATGATTCATGATAATCATAAAGAGATACAATATTCAAAGATACTTGAAGTGAACTCAGTAAGTCACCTAACAAAAACCTGTTTCACACACTGTCTTGAATGATTTGTCTCTAAACTATATATTCTGAGTTTAATTTTCTCTCTCTTGCTATTCCAATAGAGTGTTTACTACCTATGCTATCTCACAGCTTTCTTACATGTAGTGTTTTGTTTTGTTTTGTCCTCTGAAACCACCCCAACTTCAGAGAATTTTAAAGTCAGTGACGAAAAATCTTGACTCCAGTGAGGAAGAAATCATTTATAGTATGGTCAGTTTTCTACAACTGGTAGTAAGTAGTTCAGGTAATAAAACAACAGACAATGGAATAGCCCTCAAAGAAAAGTACACAGTCTCCTTGGAATCAGTTGAAACCAATCCAGGAATTTTTTCCCTCTGTTTCAAAATCTTAACATTGTTTTTTTTTTTTTTTTTTTTTCTTGAGAGTACAAACTCCTCCCTGTGATTATAAAAATATCAAATAGACTCTTTTTTTTTCTTTTTTGATCCACAAATCAGGCTAGTCTCACTTTATCTGGACTGATTATTTACAGGCAAAAGTTCCCAGCACTCAGATAAGTAAAGGAAAACTCAACATAATTACAACACCAAGTCTTAATCAATATTTTCCTTGAAGATAGTATAGAAAGCAAGATTAGTGGCAAACTTCTAGAAACTTTCCAACAAGCATGAAATTTCTGAAATATGAATATTAACAACATTTACCTATTCAAATAAATTTAGGATGTTGACGCCATTCTTCTTACTTAGCAACTCTTTCTATGCAAATAATCCAACCAAATCTAATGATTTCTGATATCTCCTTTTCTAAGATGGGAAAAATTGTCATTTTCCAGAGACCTCACTGAGAAATATTTCAAAGATAGTTTTACATATAAAATTTAAGTTGCAAGTTCTGTAGGTTTTTTTCCCCAAATTAAAATCAGAATTTAGATAGGCAGAAATCAAAACTATGTCAAAAGATTTGACTCATGAGTAACTGAGAAATAATACTTGAAAATCCATTTAAGTGACAAATACAGAAGATAACTTGATTGTAAAGAACCTCAGCTCTTTCATAAGTGAGGAAACATTGGTTCCCTGATTTTTCTCATCAAATAATCAGTCCTGAAATACCATCAACATAAAGCACAGTATATTATTCTAAGAGGACATAGGAACTCTTTTACCTATTATAAGCAAAGACATTAGTATATGAATCAAGGAAACAAGTTCACAGGAATAAAGAAAAATTGCTAATATGTGAACATATTTCATAGTTTCTTTTCAGATTCAGGTATTATAAAGCAAATCAAAGTTCTCTTTCCATGGTTTATCCTTCATTACTAAGCTTTCAACATTCTGGAGCAATCTGACACTTTATTTGATCACAGATCTCAAGGGATTTGTGAGAGCAAAATTAAATTTATGTTAATAATTTGATGCTCATCTTGTTGACATGCAGTGTGTTAATTATTCCTATCTCTAAGTGAATCTACAAATAAGTACATTTAAACATTTTTTCAGCTTTCATTTTTAATATAGTAAATATAAGCAGATAAAACCTACACTCACATAAGAAAAACAACAACAAAAATTCTTTGGGGTCCTCAATTCTCAATAATTAAGAGTTGTAAAAGGTTTTAAGAACCGAAAAACAAAAACAAAAACTAAAAAACATGGCTTAGAAAATTAAGCCTTGAAGAAAAAAACTAGTCTTTTTTGTCTTAAAAATTAAAGAGTAGTTTAATTTCACATTCACAGTTGCATTTTTCTTTCACTATTACTCCCAGCAGAATATCAACTACTAAAAATAGCTTATAACTTTTAATCCAACGAATAAATTTTATTTCACAGATAAAACTAGGGGTTGGATAAATTGGATATTTCATCATTCCAGGCACTTTGGTTGTTTAGTAGAATTCATAAATATACATAAAACAACTTTCTATAGCCTAAAACTTCCGTATGCATCTCCTTAAAGTGGTAAAAGATAATATTCGTTGATATGAATCAAAGTTACAGATCCTCCATATTATATAAATATTTGAAGGAAATTATATAACTTAAAAATTATGCTTGTAATCAATGTCATTATTATATATTAACTAGAATATATACAGGTATCTGATGACTAATATCAGTTCAAAAATTTAAGTGGCCCAAAGACCTTGAAAATTATCTTCAATCTGATATACTCTAAAACATAATTACCTTCAAATAAAAAAGTTTGTCAAAATAATTATTTTATTTGTTTGAACACATTTATTTTAGCTATTTCATCAATAAATTTCTACATGTTTTGGAAAAGTAAATCAAAGTAGAATCAAATGTAATGTTTTAACTTTTTAACTTGTATTACAATTAAAATCGATAAATCAGAGAGACAACTATTTATATTAAGCTAAAATAACTACTCTTATTTACTTCAGATTTATCTAAAATCATATATACTTAAATTCTTAGGACAATTTAGAACTTCTGTAAGAATAATTTTTCAAATATTTTTACATTCCCACCAACAATGAACGTAAAGTGGTACAACCACCATGGAAAACAGTATGGAGCTTCCTCAGAAAACTAAATATATATGATCCAGCAATCCCCCCCTCCTGGGAATATATCTGGAAAAAAACTACAGTTCAAAAAGATACATGTGCCCTTATGTTCATTTCAGCAGTATTCACAATAGCCAAGACATGAAAACAACCTAAATGTCCACTGACAGATGTATGGATTAAGATGTGGAACATATAAAAAAATGGAATACTACTCTGCCATAAAAAGAATGAAATAATACCATCTGCAGAAACATGGATGTAGCTAGAGATTCTCATACTAAGTGAAGTAAATCAGAAAGAGAAATAACATTTGATATCACATATATGTGGAATCTAAAGTATGGCACAAATAAACCTATTTACAAACAGAAACAGATTCCTGGACATAGAGAAGAGACTTGTGGTTGCCAACAGGGAGCATGGAGGAACTGGAATGAATGGGGAGTTTGGGGCTGATAGATGCAAACTATCACATTTAGAATGGATGAGCAATGAGGTCCTACAGTATAGCATAGGTAACTATATCCAATCTCTTGCTATAGAACATGATGGAAGACAGGTGGTATGGTGGTATGAGAAAAAGAATATATATATAGATGTATGACAGGGTCACTATTCTGTACAGCAGAAATTGATAACACTATAAATCAATTATACTCTAATAAAAATAAAGTTTAAAATATATTTAAAGTATTATATATTGAATTTCCTTATATTCTGATATTTTAGGAGTATTTTTCTGTGAAGCAGCCAGAAAATAATCCCTTTATAATTTAATTTATTAATATTCTCTGAAGATAGGACAATGTTATATAATCACATAATGGAACAGAAAGGCTTTTCTGATTCACAGACACATAGATACCGAGATAGCTCGAATTATACAGTTTTGGCCACAGGTCAAATTATTGGTCCTAATATCAAAGAGTAATTCTTTCCAGTGAGTGGATGTGTGCTCAAAACAGACAAACATACAAAAAATAAATAATGACAAGCTAATAAACCAAATTCACTGTTATCTCTAACCCAACAGAGAATGGATCTCTATAAGTGTATTGATTCACTTACAGATCACCAAATGATCAGATCATAGAAGCAAATTCACAATTATTACTGTCACAACTGGGGAGTCACTTATCAGATTCAAAAAAGCAGAAACAGAAACAAAACACAATCAGTGGAGGAGGGTAAAAAGTACTAGAGAAAAAAAGAATCAGCAGAGTTAAAATTCTATTCGTGCTTGAAACTCACCTGCGGAAGCCAAGAAAACCAGAAAAATAGTGAGTAAGCTTAAGCACCACATGTAGTACTTTTCTCCAGCAAGATGGATTACCTTGCTTCTAGTGGATCCACTGGGCATCTGAATTAATAACATCCCAAAATATTAAAGGATTTTTTTTTAAGAAGGTAATACTGTCAGGACAGGATAGGGAGCCAGACCTGGGTGAGTCTGAACAAGCCATTAGTTATCACTGAAAACAGGATGCCTGCAGTTAAACAATAAGAAAACAAGCAAGCTTGTATAGGGACTCTAGGTGTGTGTGTGAGGGGGAACCTTTCCATAACCGGGCTGTCCCCGGTGCAGATGAGGTATCCTGCCAGAGACCAGTCAGAAGATAGAACTCGCCCCATGCAGAGACCAATCAACACAGCCCTCACGCATGCACAGTGAACTTAAATTGGGAAAAATGAGGTCTTTAGTCTGCAAAATGGGGATATAAAGGGAAACCCAATTGTAAAGCAGGGTCAGTCCCTACTCTTGGTGTGGCCTGCTCTCCCTCTGAAAGTGTACTTTCATTTTAATATACTTGCTGTAACACTTTCACTTTAATGAACTTGCTTGCTAACACACCAGCCTCTCCAATTCTTTGCTGTGCTCAGACAAGAACAGGGAAGACAGTGCAGCTATAACAATTCTATAACTCTCACAGGAATATAAATTGCTCACATGACAAATATTTTGTTTACTCATTAATTAATAAGGGGGCCTGTAAGTAAGAACTTACAAGCAGTATAATTATATAGTTAAATAAGAAAGGCTGAAATAAATTTGAAAAAAAAAAAAAAGAAACTGTTAGAAACTTTTTCTGTCCACAAGATAACAAGCAATTGCATTTGGATACACAATTTATACATGAATAGATAAAAAAATCTTCACTGCTGCACTTTATCTACAATTTGCAGAGTTGTAAAATTGCTCAATGACAATGAAAGGTGCAAAGCCTCTGCAGAATCAGATAACCAAGGAGGAAGATAATAATCTCTCAGTGCATTTCAAGTCCTTCACAATTTGTCCTGATAACAGCAATTAAACATCTTCAAATGATAATTACTATAATTTCTATCTATGTTGCTCTTCTTACCCCTGTCCTTTCAAACATGGTGTTTCAATGATACAGAATTACCTTTGCATGTATTTTTCTCAAGGCCTTGTTCATTGGTCAGTATAAATTTTAATCACTTTTGTTCATTCTTTACTATTTTATCCTATGTATCTCAAACAGATGAAAAACTTATTAAAGTTCTTCTATTTTGATCTCTTCTCTCCTTAGTTTCGAGAGATAATCTAGTATTCTTACTACTGCACATCCTTGGATATGAATTATCAAATTCAAATTTCTCTCTCTCTCTCCCATCCACACACAAACACCAGCATACGATAAACTACAAATGTACATTATGTAATATTAACTAGGGTTAATATTGGTACTAGCCTTTTGGTACTAGGCTGTGTTACACGCTTTATTTTTTCTTTACCCTTATATTTTAAAAAGTACTTACAATAAAAAACAGTACTTTTTTGGGAGTTCCCTGCCAGCCTAGTGTTAAGGATCTGGTGCTTTCACCACTGCAGCCTGGGTTCAATCCTTGGTCTGCGGACTGAGATCCCACATCAAGCTACTGCACACTAAAAAACAAACAAAAAAGTATACCTTTTCTTTTCAAAACGTTAAGCCTTTAAAACATGCATGATGCCTTGGAAAATTACTGCCTTTATTTTCCATCTAAAATAAACAATTAAAATGTGAACATAGAAAGTCTTGCATATGAAGAATAAACATAAATTTCAATTCTATATCTTTATTTGTATTCTTTTCTACTCTATTCTCATCTATACATTTGTTGTTTCACTATCGTTCTAAATCTTGTCATTATATTTAAGAAACTCTTCACTCAAATTTAATTCAAATATGTTAACTTTTTTTATCCTCTTTCTTGATTCAAAGTCAAGCACACACTTAGGTATTGACTAAATGTTTACTCAACATATGAATTTTATTCCCTGTCCTTAAAGAGAACCAGAGAATATATTTAATAAGAGTGTTACTAATGAAATACATACCTTAAAAGATATTCACCATATCATAGGGACTTTGACTTGCTAACTTGCTCAGCAAATTGCCCAGAGTAAAAGAAAATCTACTCTTCCTGAATCACTTAACAAATCCTATGATAGAAAATAAAATAAAAGGATGTTTTGAGTTTCCTGGGCCAGGGACAGAGCTCACACCACAGCAGTTCTGATATCTGATCCTTAACTACTAGGCCATCAGGGATCTCCTATTTTGCATTTCTTTTGATAAAATGTGCTCACTAAGCAGACTTTATAAAACACAGTTTATAGTTGCTTATCTCTCTCTCCCTGATGTCATCTTATTAAACTTTTGGGAAAAATATCTATCCTCTGATACTCTTGTCAGTTAAATGAAGAGCGTTTCAAGTAGAATCTATAATATTTTATAAGACAGAGGCTCTTTTCCCCTAAATTTAAAATGCATTAGAGGTTAATTTTTTTCCCTGAAGATAAATACATACTTTTTAAAATAAAAAACATTTCTGAAAAGAGGAAATTGTGGTAATAAGTTAATAAACAGATTAACTATAAATTTATGTGTATATCAGCTCTCCTGTTTGTTCTAGGTCTTCAACATTGTGAAAAGAGAAAGAGAATTACTTGGTAGAAATGGTTTAGAATTAGTTTCATATTAAAATAATGTCTTCAAATAATGTGTTTTAGTTTTAATACTATATTGCAAATTTTAATGTATTCTGGAAAGTCGCAAAAATCTTAATGATTTAGACAAATATATTGGTCGTATAGTTCTGTTAAAGTAATACAAATTTGTTCATCAATTAATCAAACCTTTCTTATTAAGCAATATTATCAGTAACTTTAAAAGATATTATTAATAAAATGATAATATTCAGTTTTAAAAAAGGAACTAAAATCAACTAAGAGCATAAAATATTGTTAAATTGATATATCTAAAACCTGAATCACAGACAATTGAATCAGTTTAAAACAGAAGTTATTTCAGTCACAAGATCACAGATTAAGAAAGAAAAATGTGGAGTTCCCACCATGGAGCAGCGGAAACGAATCCAACTAGGAGCCATGAGGTTGTGGGTTTGATCCCTGGCCTTGTTCAGTGGGTTAAGGATCTAGAATTGCTGTGAGCTGTGGTGCAGGTCACAGGTGCAGCTCAGATCTGATGTTGCTGTGGCTGTGGTGTAGGCTGGCAGCTGTAGCTCCGATTTGACCCCTAGTAAAAATGTGTAATTCTCAAATAAGGTGTAGATGAATACATTTTATATGTTAGTATTTAGAATTTCATAAGAATATGAAAACAAATGGTAACACTATAAAAAAATAGAAACCGATCCACATCAAATCTAGATAGAAAATAATCTATACAAACAAAAGAAAAAGATGAAAATAATTTTATAGAACTGTTTCCTATAATATTCAATGCACAAATTCTTTTGAAATATTTAAGAAACATAGATTGTACTATTTATGCTTCCTAGCTCAAATAGATAAAGTGGAATTTTCTTCTGTCAATTTTAAATATATAATAGAATCCTTATTCAACCCTGAATGAAAATAGCATAAAAATTCTAAGCTTATAAAAATTGAATATATATATAATAACTAAAATAAAATTTTAAAGTCATACATATAGTAAAATAATAAGTCTATCCACATAAATTTTAAAACAGTCAAAATTAAACTATATGGTTTAGGAATGCATATACAGTTAATAAGAGTACAAAGAAAACCTAGAAAATGAGAAGCACAACATCTCTTAGTTCCATAAAGATTAAATTAACTGAACTGTGCTATTATTCACAATTCTTCATATACACACACATGCACATATACAGAGAGAGTATGTACATCTCTTATGATTTCTATTGCACAATAAATACAGAGAGAGAGGGAGGAAGGGAGGGAGTAGGGCGCCTAAGAATCTGCCCGCAGGTGCTCCCCTCCACACAATACGGGCTATGTTCCCATTCTAATTGTGACCTTTCCCATTATAGCCTACATTTCACTCTCAGATCCGAGTGGCACTAGAGTAGGAAGACAAAGAGCATGAACTCTTGAGGAATTCCTGCCTCTGATAGCTCTGATATTTATTTATTTGTGGTGGTAGAAAAATAAATACATAAATAGAAAAATAATTGATTCATAAATCATAAGGTTAAGGCAATAAGAGCCTAGGCTCTGGAGCCAGTCTGCCTGGATTCACCTCTTGGCTTAATTACTGATTGATCATGTCCATAAAGAAGTTACATAACTAGTAAGTGCCTCATTTTTCTTATGTTTGAAATAAAAATAATTAAAATATCTACCTCAAAGGTTCATTCTGTGGGTTCCAAAAACTAACAAATTGATGCATTTAGAACAGTACTAGAGACAGATAAAATATATAATATACATTACTTGCCTTTTAAACAATAACATGCCTAGATGTTCTATGGAAATATCTCTCTAATTATAGAGATGAAAAACATAATAGAAACTGAAGCTCATAGTGCTATAGACATATTCATATCTGTTTATTTTCATATTTCAGGAAATTTAAGTAAGCTACTGCTTTTGTAATTATTTGAGATCAGGGGTTGATCTCAATACAATAATTTTTAAATTTATATTTTATAACATATATTGTTATACCATATTTTATTGTGATTGATATGAATATAGATTTTAGCCAATAAAAGATACACATACTTACATACATAATGAGTTAAGAGAACTAAATGTGGGTACACCATACATTACTTTTGTCCACAAGTAATTACCACAGACTGATAAAATTATTCTCTCTTGGTCAAATTATTCTGACACTATGAGGAAGAGGACATGATGCTTATCATAGTTCTCATTTCTATGAAAAAAAGAGCAAGAGTCATTTCAAATACAGCTTTTCTGCATCTTCAAGTCCAGACTATATTCATCCTAAAATTCCCTGGTACAGAAGTTTATCATTACCAACTTAAGTATGCCATATAATATCAAAAATGAGGCAATAAAACAAAAACAAAAGGTGTGTAAATTAACTAAAGACCTCATTTATTCTGGCCATTGTTTACACAATACTATTCAATAAGAAATTACCTGGAGTGTTAAATAGCCAGTGTATAAACAGTGCAGAACATGTGCACCATGGCTCTTTGATATGCAAACTAAAGCCATACTTCTAGAAAGCCAGCACTGAGCAAACATGGAGATTGGCATATTGAAATGTTCCCTTACTTACAGCATTTTAATTAAAGCGAGTTCAGGGGAGAAATCTCATTTTCACAGGCATCAGTCATCTGTGAAATCCCTAGCTTTTGCCGATGCAAATTACTTCTAAAATATACATGCCAAAGATAGGTAAAGTGTAAGAACTTTCCCAGTACTTATAGAAGAATTCTCTGATGGTTCAGGGATGAGTAACTTTAAGTTTTTAAATGTATTTTTCTAAATTACTAATTTCTCATTTATTTCAATCTAATTTCAGAATTACTAGTGCACAAGATTGTTTTGTGAATCTCGCCTTCAGTTGCTCCAAAACATTATGCCATTGTAGGAGAAAAAAAAAAAAAAGCTTTACCAGGTGATTGCAAAGATTTGGAGCCATGGAAATGGGAAGACATCTGAGAGAAGGAGAAGCAAATAAGAAAATAAAACTCTTAGGCAATTCAACCTTTTATTGAACAAAAGTGGGTGTCTTTAATTTGGTTCAAATGATCTGAATTCATTAAGAAAAATTAAGAAGGCCTTTACGCAGACTTAAAAGCAATGCTCTTTACTGCAGAATGAAATATAAATACACATCTAAACACACTTCTCTAAATTAGAAATTTTTTCCTAAGGTTAAAGATGTTAAGTGGAAGGTTTAATGCCTTGCGGCCCTCAGTATCATCAACATTGGTCAGTTAATAAATAACAGAACAGTGGACACTTGGAGCCTTCATACTTAACACTAGCAGTATTTACCAGACATGTTTTTCATTTCTTTTATTTGTATCAATATTGATAAAATTTACTCACCCTTTGTGATGCTGCAGTTTATAATAAGAAATGTAAATTTGGTCCTCCTCTCTTTTATGGCACAGAAAATTCTCCTGGTCCTAAAACCGTTGGAATTTCCTAAGTGAGGTGACTTTTGGAAATCCCCCAGGTAAGCAAAGGATGGGCTAGTTACCAGGAGAATCAACCAGGTGATTTGAGGTTTGGAACTCCCAGTGACCTGCTCTCCCTCCTTCCCCCCTAACTTCCTGAGAGGGGAGAAGGACTGGAGATTATGGAGATTTAATACATCACAAGTGGCCAATGATTTTATCAATCATACCTATGTAATGAAGCCTCCGTTAAAAACCCAAAGGACTGGGTTTAGAGAGCTTCTAGGTTGATGAACATAAGAAGTGCTGGGAGTATGGCATGCCTGGAGAGGGTATGAAAGCTCCACAACGCTTTCCCTATTCCTTGCCCTATGCATCTCTTCCATTGGGCTGTTCCTGAGTTATAACCTTTTACAGTAAATTGAGAATCTACTAAGTAAAATGTTTCTCTGAACTCTGTGAGCTGTTTTAGCAAATTAGTGGAGCAAAAGGAGGTGGTCTTGGAATATCCAGTTTAGAGCCAGTGGGTCTGAACCACAGGTAATAATTTGGACTTGGCATCTGAAATGGAAGGGGAAGAGGCAGTCTTTTAGGACTAAGTCCTTAACTTCTAGGATCTGATGTTATCTCCAGGGAGATAGTGTCAACATTGAGTTAAACTGTGGGACACCCAGATAGTAGTGCAGAATTATTGGTGATATGGGAAAAATCTGTGTGAGATCATTAATTGGTTTCAGAATTGGAATTGGTGTTTAGAAGTGGAATAGGGTGCAGAAATTTACCCTTCAAGGTGCTTATTAGATTATAGAGACTCCGTAGTGTTGAGTTCCTATCTTAAGAGACTGTAAACCTAGCACCTAGCACAACACCTATAATATTTTGGATATTCAGTACGGGTTTAGTGGATGAAGGTTCAGCTCAGATGTGTTCCTTACTTTGAGTGCCATGCTACTTTCACCTGCAAATTACTTCTGCCTTTTCTAAACAGATGTAACAATTGTGTCCTAAATTCAAACTATACTATCTTAGTGAATAAATGATGTGGAATCCATCCTCTTACCAGGTATCACTATATCCTGAGCTACCTGAGAATAAGATAGACCTTAATCCTAGTACCTATCACAATTCCAGTAACATGCTAGATTCTCAATAAATTTCAAATTAAAATTCAAAAGAATTTTGGAAGAAAGAGTTGATTCTGAGATGATGATGTTGTAGGAAGCACTGAGAATCTGTCTCCCTACCTTGACAAAAATTGCAGTGACAAAATTTGTCTGCTGCAACTATTCTGGAACTCTGGAAACTATTAAAGGCTTGCAACTTCCAGGGGAAGACTTTGACAGTTGCAGTTAACTTTGTTCAATTTCACCTCTTAGCAGAAGCAGCTATATGTTACCCACCACCAGTCCCCAGGCAGGGAGCTGAGCATAGGATCCTGGTGAAGCCTGCACACAACTTTCAGGAGCCAAAGTGGGCAAAAATAACCCTGTCCTCCAAACAGCAGAGATCTGAGCTCTGATAGCTGATTTCTACTGCTGATTGCAGAGATGGAGACAATGAAGCTGAAGACTGTTGTTGTTGTACCTCCTCCATTGTTGTAAATACCTCCCACTCCAGCCAAATGACTTCCAGGAGATTTAAGGGGCTGGTGTCTTTCTTCACTCCCCTTCACTGAATTTTCTCTTTTCCCCATTTTAGAAGTCTTATGTTTTGAAAGAACACTTAAAAACATCTGCACATGCAGGGAAAATTAGAAAGGTGACTGTGCATGCCTAGGGGAAGGCTCAAAAAAGACTTGAAAAGACCTTAAATTTATACCTCAGGCTGACCCTTGGTATAGAGAGCCCAAAAATAATCAAATGAAACAACCAAAAAAAAAAAAAATAACACACCCCAGAAAACTCTGGAGAAGGGTGGTATGATTTCCAGAGTAATCACATCCAGTTTTCAACAACGAAACAGTACAGGGAAAACTGAATATCCATATATAAAAGAAAGAAGTTGGACCTAACACCATATATAAAAATTAACTCAAAATGAATCAAAGACCTAAATATAATAACTAAAACAATAAAACTGTTAGAAGAAAACATAGGGCAAAGCTTCAAAGCATTGGACTTGGCAATGATTACTTGGATATGAAAACAAATGTAAAGGTAACAAAAGAAAAAATAGACAAATTGGACTTCATAAAATTAAAATATTTGTGCATCAAAAGATGATCAACAGAGTAAAAAGTTAACTTAAGAAATGGGAGAAAATATTTTCAAGTCATATATCTGATAGGGAATTAGTATCCAAAAGACATACAGATCTCCCAAAACCCAACAAGAACAACAAAAAGAACTGATTAAAAATATGAAAAGACCTTCAATAGGCATTTCTTTAAAGAGGATACATGAAAGGCCACAAACATGAAAAGACAATATCATTAACTGTTAAAGAAATGAAAATCAAAACTACAATGAGAGACCGCCTCATGTCCAATAGGATGGTTAATATTGAACAAAAAACAGAAAACAGCAAGCTTTAGGATGGATGTGGGGAAACTGGAACCCATGCTAAATGGTTGGTGGGAATGTAAAACTGTGAAAAACAGTACTTTAATTTTTCAAAAAATTAAAAGTAGAATTATCATATGATCTAGCAGTTCCCCTACTAGATATACTTACAAAAGATTTGAAAACAGGGTTGTGAAGAGACATTTGTACACTCATGTTTATATCAGCATCATTCACAATAACTAAAACACAGAAGAAACCCAATTGTCCATTGACTGATGAATGAATAAGCAAAATATGGTATTTAAATACACTGGAATATCATTGAGTCCTAAAAAATGAAGGATATTCTGCAATACACTATAACAAAGATTAAACCTGAAGACATTATGCTAAATGATGTAAGTCAGTAACAAAAAGATAAATACTTTATGATTCCGCATATGTGAGGAACTTAGTCAAATTATAGAGACGGAAAGTACTATAAAAGGGGCTAAAGGGAAGGTAAAATGAAGAATTATTGTTTAATAAGTTTGTTTTGCAAGATGAAAACAGTTACAGAGATGGACAGGGGTGATGGTTGCACAACAATGAGACTATATATAATACCACTAAATTGTACATTTAAAAATGGCTAAGATGGTAAATTTTATGCTATGTGTATTTTACCACAATTAAACTTTTATAAATATTCCAAATATCTTTTCAGCAACAAATAAATGAAAACAATTCAAAGAATGTTATCCACATATGTACTTGCATGGGAAAGTGAGCAGTCTGAAAAAGAAATGACAACCACAATTCCATTTACGATAGCATCAAAAATAATAAAATAATAATAAAATAATTAGGAATTAAACTAACCTGAAGGATTAGATCTGAAAGACTATACAGTGAAATTTACAAATCATTGCTGGAAGAGATTAGAGAAGACTCGAATTAAAGAGAGACAGTTCCGAACACCTCAGGGAAATGTTATGGGTAAATTAAAACAAAATCAGTTCTCCAGTCACCAAAAACATATAGCTCCCTCTATATAATAACTGAATAGTTATACAGAAGTTAATCAAAGATGCCTCAAATATTGTCAATTAAAATCTGTACTTAAAATATACATATAACTAAAAAACAATCCATCTCCTTCCTTCTAATGCAGTTTCTTTAAGGCAACCCTATGTCAATTTATTAACCACATCATTTGATATTAAATGTATATTTATCCAAAATACAAAACCTAGAAATTACAATAAGTTATATGAATATTTTACAAGAAATATCACATTTCTATACATGAATATAATCAGTATAAATGACATCAACATCAATTTTTCTGTCTACGTTTTCCCAGGCCAGGAACTTTTTGGTTTTTAAGTTATTACAAATTTGGTATATGAAAGTTAGCAATTTATCTTTCAGTGTTATTTCCTCCTGTTGGAGATGGAGGCTAACTCCATATATATGCATCATCTTCTTTAATTTTTTATGAATTGCTTTTTTGTATAATTTGCCAAGTTTTATTTG
>PVHT021183528.1:7945047-8005445 GCA_004024745.2 Catagonus wagneri
CAAATAAAACTTGGCAAATTATACAAAAAAGCAATTCATAAAAAATTAAAGAAGATGATGCATATATATGGAGTTAGCCTCCATCTCCAACAGGAGGAAATAACACTGAAAGATAAATTGCTAACTTTCATATACCAAATTTGTAATAACTTAAAAACCAAAAAGTTCCTGGCCTGGGAAAACGTAGACAGAAAAATTGTCATAGTCTATTTTCTCTTAGACCTATGTATATAGATATAATTTGCCTTGGCTTCAGAATTTTGTATTAATTTCTTATACAACATTTGCTTTTAACATTTCACTTCTCTAGGAGGAGCAGTTATTGTCCTTTTACATACATAACATTATTTTTGTGTGTCTTCTTTTTCTATATTTGATCATTCTCAAGGTAGTTTTGTCTAGTTTTTTAGTCTTTTATACTCATTGACATTTTGTTTCCTTTTCCTTCTCACGATTTTATGAACTCCCTTTTCTTCTTTTTTGTATTTATCAAAGAAAATGGACTATTTCCCTGATACAGTTTCCCATTTCACAGGTTTTCCTGATTACACTCTCTTACTGTGATTTAAACTATTTATCCATCTCCTGTATTTCTTGTTAATTGGTAAGGTAATTAAATTTATAATCGACCAGATTTAAGTTTGTTTTTTTTTCCTCTTTAGGTGAAATTCTTTTTTTTTTCCTTCTTCCAGTTTTATTGAGATGTAATTGCCATACGGCATTATATAAGTTAGTATACAACATAATGATCTGACTTATTACTCTATGAAATGATTATCACAATAAGTTTGCTTAATATCCATCATCTCATATACATAAAAAATAAAGGAAAAAGAAAAATGTTTTCCTTGTGACAGGAACTCTTAGAATTTACTCTGCTAACTACTTTCTTATAATCCAGCAATATTAATTATATCAATCAGGTTATACATTATATTTTTAATACTTTATAACTGTAAGTTTGTATTTTTTAACCACCTTCATTCAAATTCCCCTTCCCCAATGCTTGCTTCTGGTAATCACAAATCTGATCTCTTTTCCATGAGTTTGTTTCTTTACGATATTATGTGTTTCTGTTAGGAGTCCCATTATGTCTGGTGGTCTCTCTCATTTCATGCTATTGCCTCTCTATATAATACTGACAGACACATTAAATCATTAAGTTTTGATATTACAATGTTCTAGTTTTACTATTTCTTCTTCATATATATGCTATGTTATTTTTATTAAAAAATCCTCTTTATGAATTTTTTCTTTTTTATCTCAGGTACCAGTCATAGAGAAATTGTTGGGATTTGTTTTTCTTTTCTTTTTTTTTAATAAGTTTTTTTTAATAAGTTTCAGAATTGTTTAATGTTTCCTTACAATCTTCCAAATGAAATTTCATGTCTTTAATTTTCTTCTTTTTAAAGGGTGATTATTAAATTAAATATTCATTTTATGTGTTTCTAGCATTTAACGTGTACGTATATAGGGTATGTATATGTATACATGTAGGACTGCATATATTTATATATAACTAATATTTTATATTTATATGTAAATAGATATAAATAAATAGGCATATATATTGCTTAATCTTTGGAAAGTTGATGCTGGAATCCTTTTGAAATGTCAGTTTTTATAGTTTCACATTTTTTTGGTATCACATTGTATTCCAAGCTCATCTTTTTTATTTCCCATCCCCACATCTGCAGTTAGCAATTTATTCAAGGAACCTTGGTTCTTCTTAGTGGAAACTAGTATTTTGAGACTCTATTTTGTGCACTTAATACTATCAGGTTCATCATTGTTTCTAGGTCATTTTTAGGAAGGCTATGAAATACTGTTAAAGATTAAATATATCATAAGTTTATATCAAGGTATAATTCACAAGTAGGATTATATAAAGTGTTTATTTAACTTCATTAATCTTGAATTCCTATCTCCTCCCAAAAATGCTGAAAATGCTATTATCAACAACACTAACCTAAGTAGTCATTAGCTTTATTACTAAATATATACACTATAGTCTCAAAGTAACAGTATCACTTTCTCACAAACAATAAGATTTTTATTAAATATAGGGGGGATGATTTTTGTAATTTCTTTGTTTCCAGTGAATATTGCATTAACAAATATACAGTTTAATACTATATTTTACTTTTAATAATATAAATTTATTATTTTCTGACTATAGTACAATGATTTTTAAATCTTCTAAATGACCATGAAAAAATATTCAAGAAAATAAAATACAAATGGGGAAATTTAACCATTAGATTTCTTCTGCTTTGTACTAACCCTATGCCAGGTTTAGAAAACAAACAAAACTTTGAACTGTTACTAAAACACTAACTGAAGCATTTTACCGTAAATCTAATACATGCATTCATTTCAAGGTTCTTCTGCTAGGATTTTGCTAAAATCAGTGTAATCATTAATAACATTATATAATAAAGCATAAGGAACACATGTCACTAGATGTGATCCTCGCGCCTTACCTTCAGATTTACATTGGAATAGAGCTGACAATTTCTCCAGGCTCTGAACCCACAGTGACCCCATCCCAGTCTCTGGAAGCAAAGACAATACCCCATCACAAAGCTTCGTACAAATTATCTTAAAATAAAGTCTAAGTTTTATTACTTTTCCATAAGAAATAGTCAGTTACTTGGTCAATACTAAAACAGTTCTAGGAATTCATTTTATGACTTTGTTTACCAAACACATTGTGCAAAAACTACACAGTGTTCCTTGGGAATTTGGTCCATAAATTCACTTAATGGTTTGGAAATTTAAAACCTGAAAGAGAAAGAAGATGAAGGGGATCCCTAACCCAAACATGTTGTAATTACCAAAGGGATATACGCACATCGAAAAAGTTTTGCTCACAGAAGGCACGAACTATGAAAGAGATATTCTTTTTTAATAAAAGCAAAAAACTTTTTGTTTTGTGAGCACCATAGCTAAGGTGAAATTAGACTTTAATTCACTGTTACTCCTATGAGTAAAATAATATTTTTTAAATTGAAGATAAAAATTTAATTTGTCTTACTATATACTTCCCAGTCATTAACTGAGATATAATTATGAAAGATTAAAATTGCCTTAAAAGGGATTGTGACAGTAGCTATCAAAGCAATATTCAAGCATAATTTCAAGGATGCTTTTAGCTTTAGAGTTAGACTTCTTTGTCAAAAATCTATTTTAAATCTCTGGGAATAGTTCTTTTCAAAATCATGTGCCACCAACTCAACATGAAGTAAGATTTTTTCATTTTAGTTCATTTTTTTTGGCTTTTTAGGGCTGCATTTATGGCATATGAAAGTTCCAAAGCTAAGAGTTGAATTGGAGCTGCAGATGCTGGCCTACACGTACACAGCCAGAGCAACATTGAATCTGAGCTGCGTCTGCAACCTATACCACAGCTCACGGAAATGCCGGATCCTTAACCCACTGAGCAGGGCCAGGGATCAAACCTGAGTCCTCATGCATACTAGTTGGATTCATTACCACTAAGCCACAATGGGGACTCCTATTTTAGTTTACTTTCAATGCTTAAGAAAGGTTTTTAAAAAATTCATAAAAAATTCATTTTAGTTTTGCTTTTTAATTGTCTAAAATATTTATATAATTCCAAATTCAAATACATATAATATATTCAGTGATGACCATCATATGTTTCTCATCTACACTATAATCACAACTGTGCAAATAAATATGAAATCTGTATAAATAACAGTTGTCTTGGAAAAGTAATTTAACAAAGTTCACCAAAAAGTAATAGTCTAAACAGGCTATTTTTTTTTCTTTTCACATTCACACTTGTGAGATATCCAAGTTCCTAGGCTAGGGGTCGAATCAGCCTATACCGCGGCCACAGCAACACCACAGCTGGTGGCAATGCTGGATCCTTAACCCACTAGGTGAGGCCAGGGATTGAACTCGTATTCCCACAGACTATGTTGGGGGCTTAACCTACTGAGCCACAATGGGAACTCCTACACAAACAATTTTTATAGAATAAGTAGAGTAAGTTGTCAAAAATATACTCTCTCATGGAGTTCCATGTGACTCAGCCAGTTAAGAACCTGTGTTTTCACTGTAGCTGCTTGGGTTGCTGCTGAGGCATGGTTTTTATCCCTGGCTAGGGAATTTTCACATGCCTTGATGTGGCTAAGAACAAACAAACAAAACATATACTCCCTCCAAGAAATTATATGGCTAGGGAATTTTCACATGCCTTGATGTGGCTAAGAACAAACAAACAAAACATATACTCCCTCCAAGAAATTATATGGCTAGGGAATTTTCACATGCCTTGGTGTGGCTTAGAACAAACAAACAAAACATATACTCCCTCCAAGAAATTATATGGCATGAGTTTATTCTGATACATCTTTAAAAAGCATATAACTCTAAGGCTATTTAAGAATAAAAAAGAAGGAAATCTATAGGATTTCTGTTTGTGAATTACTATAACATTTAATACAAATCTAATTTAAAAGTTTTCCAAAATAAATCTACAGACATATCACTTGTGACATTTCTCCAAGAAGATATGAAACAACCAATAAGCACATGCAAATACTCAATGGTATTAGTATCAAGGAAATACAAATAGAAACCACCATAAGATACCATGTTGGGCCTACTAGGATGGCTATAACAACAACAACAAAAACAACAACTAAAAAAAAAAGATTGACAAGAATGTGTCAAATACTGAAATTTCATATATTGTTTAGTGGGATGTAAAATGGTGCGGCCACTGTAAAAAGAATTTGAGAGTACCTCAAAATGTTGAACACAGAATTATCATGTGACCCAACAAGTCCATTCCTAGGTAAAAACTAAAAGAATTTAAAGCAGGGACTCAAGCAGGTATTTGTACACCAATATTCACAGCAGCATTATTCAGAGTAGTCAAAAGGTGAAAGCAATCCAAATGCCTATAAACAGATGAATGTATAAACAAACATGGTACATTTAAACAACAGAATAATATTTAGCCTAAAAAGGAATGGAATTCTGAGAAATGCTACAACATGAAAGAATCCTGAAAACATTATGCTCAGTGAAATAAACCAGACAAAAAATAGCAAATACTGTATAATTCCATTCATATTAAGCATCTAGACAGGGAAATTCATTGGTACAGAATTCTCATAGGAGGGAGAAATGGGGAATTTTTGCTTTAGGAGTATAATATTATTTTTGAGTGGTAAAATAATTTTGGAAATAGTGGTGACAAATTACAAAACACTGTGAGTGAAATTAAAGCCACTGAATTAAAATCTGAATTGTAAATGATATGCTATGGTCATTCCCATTCCCTCTTATTTTCAAAAAATGTTGTGGACATTTCTTACAAAACTTTTTTCCTTTAGTTGAACATTTTACTTATTTCTTAAGGCCAGAAATAATTGCTACTCTATCAAAAAAATCTTCCTCTGCCAAGTTCAGATAGAGTCATTCCCTCTTCTCTGGTCCAAAATCTCCCTATATTTGCATTTCATATAGTATTTATCACATTAAATTATAAATTACGTGTGTATATATTTGCTTTCTCTTCCAAGCAATAAACTGAAAGAAGGAACAAATATTTCTCAACTTAGCAACCAGAGCATTAAAAAAAAGAAGGGCATTCAAAAATATTTACCAATTCAACAGACATTTTAAATAAGGCCTAGGTCCATGTTCCATCATTTAATAATATAATTTTTTATAACATTTAAAAAATAAAATGAGTATGGACATTGATATCATCATCTAAACACTTCCACCAAAGAACTAGTTTAAGTGAGACAAAGTGTATAGTGGACTTAGAACAACACTGATTTTGCTGTAATTTCCATAGGTTGGTTACCTTTCATACTATAGTTAGTAAAAACATCTGACAGAATATTTCTGTTTTGAATTATAAGTAAATATTCTACATATTAATATTATCTATGTCAGTAGTTATGTCAAGCAAACACTTCACAGGTTAAGTATTATGGTCAGTTTACCTTTGAATCTGTCCTAAGTAGACATAAACTCATTTCCACAGGTATGGAACTCCATACCTAACGAATTAGAAAAAAAAAAATGTTATTCTTACAACCAAGGGGGAAACATGGGAGAAAAAGAAACAAAACAATACAGTAATAATAATAATAATACATGTAATAATACATCCTCGAGGTTTTATCTTCATTGCAAATTTATCTTTACCTGATTAGACAGTTAGTCTTTTAGAATCTTCAAATAACAGGGTTTCCATCTTCTGTTAACTTTTCTGTACCAGCCTGGTTTAGCTCCTACAGTGCTTACTGTCTGATTCTCTTCTCAGGGGTGATGGAAGCTGTAAGTAGCCCTTGCCTCTGTACTCATCAGTAATAAAGTTCTGGAGTTCCCGTCGTGGCTCAGCGGAAACGAATCCCACTAGGAACCATGAGGTCGCGGGTTTGATCCCTGGCCTCACTCAGTGGGTTAAGGATACGACGTTGCCCTGAGCTGTGGTGTTGGTTGCAAAAATGGCTTGGATCCCATGTTGCTGTGGCTATGGCATAGGCCGGCAGCTGTAGTTCCGATTACACCCCTAGCCTGGGAACCTCCACATGCTGCAGGTGCATCCCTAAAAATGGCAAAAGACAAAATAATAATAATAATAATAATAATAATAATAATAATAATAATAAAGTTCTACTTGTTTTCAGTTCATTTACTTGAAAATTTCAGGCCATTCTAAGGGCAGTCTATAATGTGTATAACATTTCCAGAATGTACATGGGCACACATTTTCACATTGTTAGGTAAACACTCCCTCCTAGAAAAATACTGGTGTCCCTCAGTGTCTGTAGTTATAATCCCCATAATGCCTTTACAGGTTGGTCTTTGCACTACCTCCACAAGTAGGAAGGTTGTTACAAGAATTTCAAATAAAACAGTTTAGGAAATTCAGCTAAAAGCTTTAAATTAAGCAGTTTCTTAAGATGAGAACAACCCTTTTTTTTTTTTTTTGTCTTTTTGCCTTCATGTAGAGCCGCACCCATGGCATATGGAGGTTCCCAGGCTAGGGGTCTAACAGGAGCTGTAGCTGCCGGCCTTCGCCACAGCCACAGCAATGCAGGATCCCAGCCGCGTCTGCAAACTTCACCACAGCTCATGGCAATGCCAGATCCTTAACCTACTGAGCAAGGCCAGGGATCAAACTCGCAACCTCATGGTTCTTAGTCAGATTTGTTAACCACTGAGCAACGAAGGGAACTCCCAAGATGAGAACAACCTTGATGGATACAAATCAAGGTTTTCTTAATATTTTTAAGGATTATTTTGATTTGTATTTTTGTTATATATGTATTCCCATTAGAACTACTTCAGAATTTTGTTTCCTTCAATTTCTTCTAATCTTAAAGCAGTAAAATTTATTAGTAGCATTAGTTCCATTTTCAATGATTAATGGAGTCATTCTTGCTTGTTATTTTAAAAATCACAGTATTAGAATATATTCTCAAAAAGTTGCTATAGTTTTATAACCATAAAACTTATTATTAGTAATAAGTATAATAGCACTAGTCTATAAACATATGTTATTCTCAGCAAAAGTTTCCATGTGAGGCCCAGAGGCACACTATATTTTCAATGGTGGGATCAATTTCTCTCAAAATTCTCTTTGTAAAACCACAGTACTTTGTCTCTTAAGGCATTTAACATAGCCAGTCCTGCATTATGGTTATGTACATATGTTTTTCTACCATATTAGATTCTGTCCTCCTTTAGGATATTATTTATTTTCAGAGTTCACTACAAACAGTATACATTGAAATGTAACAAAATGTGAAGTTAGAGGAATAAATAAAGCCAAGTTTGTATCTGTGCGTCAAACAGCCCTAAGTGGGTCACTTCAACTAATTTGCATCAAGTGCTAGACTGATCATTCACCTTCATAAAAGATATGGTGAAAACCCCTAGATAAAATCCTTGCTGTAACCATCCTTATTCAAAATGGGGTGCACTGTATATTCATTGATATTACTCTTCTGAAACCTGATTCTACTATATATCTGTTCAATAATCACACTGTTTTCTTTTCATATTTCCTTGCTCTCTTCTAAAATATCCTTCTTTCCTAGTTATCTGCCTGAACACAAAAATCTCTTCTAATGTCTGCCATCTGAATGTAACTTGATAATTTAACAGCTACCGAGGCTCATTGTCTAATAATAGAACTTGATGAAAAATTTTGGTTGTGCAAAATAGTATACATTAAGGGTTTCAACATTCTGAAATATCTGCATATCTTTTACATGAAAATAGATTCCTTAAAGATTAACTGTCACATCATAAAAAAAAATCTTATCATTTGGTGTCCATATTTGTGGTTACTCTTTGAAGAATAAGATTTGTTCCTGACTTGTAATTTCACTACCTAATCACAGTAGAACTATCATGAGATTGATACCAATGTAGGGTTTGATCCTCCCAATATCAGTTAGCTTGCCTGTGCTCCATGTCCAATTCAACACCAGGGAGCTACATCCTAATTCTGTAGGTAAGAGGATAAAAAGCTGGGTAACACACATAAATCAAAGGAAACTGTTGCGATAAAAATGAGTATAAGTTTTCTGATTGCTAATGGAGAATCAGTTCTACTGGAAGCTCCAATCTGTAGAAGCTTATTGCTCCCAATGGAGATGATGGGAATGAAGCATTTTCATTCTGGATAGATTGCTCTACCTAACAGATATAACTATGATCAGTTAAAAGTGACCATATTTATATGTCATTACCCCTTCCTGTTTGTTGGGTTATTTAAAATGATCACATAAGATTCACTCGTTTTCCCATTATTAAAAAAGAAAAAATACTGGGATTCCCCATTGTGGCTCAGTAGAAATAAATCTGACTAGTATTCATAAGGATGCAGGTTTGATCCCTGGCTTCACTCAGTGGGTTAAGGATCTGGTGTTGCCCTGAGATGTGGTGTATGTCATAGACGTGGCTAAGATTTGGTGTTGCTGTGGCTACTGGACCCTAGGTACAGTACCAATCTGACTCCATATGCTATGGGTGCAGCCCTAATAAGATCAAGGAAAAAAAATACATTTACTGAACAAATGCTATGTATCAAACATTGTCATTGTTCCAGATTTTGGATACACAAAAATTAAAAAAGCCCTTTATAAAGCTTGCATTCCAGTGGGGCACTCTTTTAGTTGGAATATTCACTCTAAAGAGATTTTAGGAGGGAGGTGGCAAGATGGAGGAAGAGTAAGAGGTAGTGCTCACCCTCTCCCAAAAACACATAAAAAAAAAAACACATCTACATGTAAAACAACTTAACAGAACATCAACTGAATGCTGGCAGAAGAACTTAAACTTCCAAAAAGGGCAAGAAACTCTTGACATAACTTGGTAGAACAACAGAAAAAAAAGAGAGAGAGAGAGAGAAAAGGAATCAGGATGGCACCATCACTCCAGTGAGGGAGCTGTGAAGGAGAAAAGGAACCCACATCCTGGGAAGCCACCTAACTGACAGAATGATCAGCTGAGCTGGAAGGAACTCAAAGCCCGAGAAAAGTGCAGCAGCTGGACTGAAAAGAGCAAAGCAGAGGGAGAGGCTCACAGATCATCTGAACACTGGCACAGATACCACAGCCTGAGACGCTCAGGTGAGGGCTGGGTGCTAAGACTTAGGCTCCAGAGGTCAGTCCCCAAGAGAGGACTGGGGTTGGTGGTGTGGAGACAGCCTAAGGGGCTAAAGAGCAGTGCACCACAGGTGGGGGAGTGATACTCTATGGGCTGAGGAGTGGAAGGCCAGGACAGAGGGAACCTCAGAGAGGGTCTGGGTCCACAAGAGAGGCAAGGCTCCATTGTTGGGGAGGATGAGAGGAGGAGGGGCCAACCACCATAGGAAACTCCTTGCACCAGAGCATGCATAGAGGGTGGGGTGGCTCAAGTGCAAACCGCCAGCAGCTGGAGGCTATTTGCTAGACCACCACGGTCCGGGCATCACCAGCGTAGCCATCCATAAGATTCTTGCTTGTATACAGGAGATTAGGCACTTCTTGTTCAGGCTACTGGTGGCCAGGCACTTCTAGTGGGAGCTAAAGGCATCAGGGGGCTTAGTGCAACATGGGGCCTATTGAGCACCAGACCCTGTTGCTATCACTGCCCTGGGAACACACCTGCCCTGCAGCTGCCACTGCCAAATGCTCAGGGCAGTGCCCAGACACTTGTTCACTGCCCCTTTCCAAGTCCACACATCTAGGAGTAGCTGGTACAGCACCACCTGTGTGGTCTAAGTGGGACAGGGTGCTTCCTGATGGCCTGCAGGGGGCGGGAGCA
The DNA here is from genome assembly GCA_004024745.2 of Catagonus wagneri. Taxonomy (NCBI): domain Eukaryota; kingdom Metazoa; phylum Chordata; class Mammalia; order Artiodactyla; family Tayassuidae; genus Catagonus; species Catagonus wagneri. Next base: position 7,955,362 of record PVHT021183528.1, read on the forward strand.
AACCGCAGCAGTTATCCCTGTCTCTAGAGGTGGGCGTGGCCCACTACCACAGGGTGGGCCTGAACAAAAATCACCTGCAGTCCCAACCACCTGAGACGGCACCATAGAGCAGGACATTACGACGGAAAACTACCTGCTGTTGCTCTCGCTCCCCTGGGAGCAAATCTGCCCTGTAGCTGCCACTGCCAAACATTCTGGGCAGTGCCCAGATGCTTGTTCATTCACAGGAACCTGTAACTAAGAACACCTTGTGCAGCACATCCTGTAGGGGCTAAGCAGGGAGAGATGCTTCCTGCATGGTCTACAGGAGGAAGAGGCAAAACACCACAGTTATCTCTGGCTCCAGTGGTGAGAATGTCACACCATCACTAGGGGTCCGTGAATAGGCACCACTTGCAGCCCCAGTCACCTCAAGGCACCACAGAGGAGGGCACTGGGACTGAACACCACACTTGTGGGTGCTCTTCCACTCCTGGGAACACACCAGCCCTGCTGCTCCCACTGCTAAGTGCTCAGGGAAGTACCCATATGCCTGATCTCTATCACTTCCCAGAACCCTGCAACTAAGAACAACCCATACAGCAGCTCCTATGGGGGCTAAGAGAGATGGCTTGCTTCATGATGGCCTACAGGTGGAGGGGGCAAGCCACCACAGTTATCACTACCTGTAAAGACAATCATGGCCCGCTACCACTAGAAGTCCCTGAAAAGGTAGGACCTGCAGTTCCAGTCTCCTCAGAGGAGGGCACTGCAATCCAACACTAGCCACTGTGGCTCTCACTCCCCTGGGAACTCACACATCCTGCTGCTGCTATTGCCAAATGCTGTGGACACCTGGTAGATCTGCCTAGAGCTCAATACCACTTCCCAGGGCCCTGCAACTAGGAGTAGCCAGTGCCACCTTCCTGAAGGTCCTTGTTGCTGTTGAGAGCCCAGTGACAAGGCACCAACTACTGGCCCTACCCATTGCTTCCTTCTCCCTGAAAACATACGGAGCACCAGGGAAGTAACTGCCTGCTCACACCAAAGAAAGTGACACCAAATCTTCAAACTCCCACACCAAAAACAAATCATAACCCCACCAAAAAATACAAAGGGGTTTTGTTGCCTAAAAGTAGCCTTATAAGAACAGTGTAGTTTCCCCAAAGTCACAGAAAAAGAAAACCGTAAGCAAGATGAAGAAGCTCAGAAATCATTCCCAGTTAAAGGAAAAGGAGAAGTCATTGAAAGCAGTCAACAATGAAACAGACCTCTGCAATCTGACACAAATGGAGTTCAGAAGGGAGGCAGTGAAAATACTTGAGGAATTAAAGGTGAATATCAAGGAATTAAGAGAAGATACAAACAGCAATGAAGATTCCCTTAGAAAGGAACTAGAAAATATAAGGAGGAGCCAAGAAAAGCTAGAAAACGCATCTGTAGAGAGGCATATTGATCTAAAGGCAATAAAGAGCAGATTGAATAAAGCAGAGGAATGAATTAACAACGTGGAAGATAGAATAATGGAAATTGACCAATCGGGACAGCAGACAGAAAGCCAAGTGAAAAAACATGAAAGCAATATAAGAGATCTATGGGATAATATAAAGCAGGACAATGTAGTCATAATAGGAATTCCAGAAGGAGAAGAAAAAGAGAAGGGGATTGAAAATATATTTGAAGAAATTACGGCTGAAAACTTTCCAAACCTTAAGGAATCTGACATCAAGACACAGGAAGCACAGAGGGCCCCAAACAAGTTGAACCCAGACAGGACCACACCAAGACATATTATGTTAAAAAGCGCAAAAATTAAAGATAAAGAGAGGATCCTAAAGGCAGCGAGAGAAAAGCAAAGTGTTAATTATAAGAGATCCCCCATAAGGTTGTCAGTCGATTTATCTACAGAAACACTACAGGCCAGAAGGGAGTGGCAAGATATATTTAAAGTGCTGAAAGGAAAAAAACTACAACCTAGAATACTGTAGCCAGCAAGAATAAAATTTAAAATAGAAGGGGAAATAAAGAATTTCTTCAACAAACAAAAGCTAAAAGAATACAGCAATACTAAATACCTTCTAAAAGAAATATTGAAAGGGCTCCTGTTAAAAAAAAAAAGTTAAAACTAAGAAATAGAATGGAAGAAACCACAAATGGAAAGCAATCATTCAAATAAGCCAGCGTACAGATCTAAACATGAAGATGTTAAAAAAAATTTTTTTAAAAAAACAACAAAATCATACATTATGTGGAGTGAAAATAAGAAAATACAGACTCTTTTTTTTAACTTAAGAAAAAATTTTAATGATGTGCTTGAGCCTATATGGCTATTAGGATAAAGCAAGCAGATCTAAGAAGGTGTAACATACTTAAAAAACAGGGCAACCACAAATCAAAATGGAACATCATGTCCACAAATACTGAAAAGAAAAGCACTCAAACATAAAATAAATGGAAACCATCCAACCAAAGAAAGAAAGGAAGAAAAGAGAAATGTAGACTCAATTGGAAAACAAGGTCTAAAATGGCAATAAGTATATATCCAACAATAATCACCTTAAATGTCAATGGACTGAATGCTCCAATCAGAAGACGCAGAGTGGCGGACTGGATAAAAAAGCAGAAATCTACAATCTTCTGTCTACAAGAGACTCACCTTAGGGCAAAGGAGACATATAGATTGAAAGTGAGGGGATGGGAAAAGACATTTCATGCTAATGGACAAAACAGGAAAGCAGGAGTTGCAATACTCACATCAGACAAAATAGACTTTAAGATGAAGGCCATAAAGAAAGACAAAGAAGGACACTATTTAATGGTTAAAGGATCCATTAAAGAACAGGATATTACAATCATCAATATATTTGCACCCAAGTACGTACCACAAGTACTATCAGACATAAAAGGAGAAATAGATGGGAACACAATAATAGTAGGAGATTTTAATACTCCTCACACCAATGGACAGATCCTCTAGCAGAAAACCAGTAAGGCAAAAGAGATTCTAAATGACTCAATAGAAAAGTTACACCCAATTGACATTTTCAGGACATTACATCCAAAAATATCAGAATATACATTCTTCTCCAGTGCACATGGAACATTCTCAAAGAGAGATCACATACTGGGGCACAAAGCTAACCTCAACAAATTTAAGAGTATAGAAATTATTTCAAGTATCTTCTCTGACCACAATGGCATGGAAGTAGAAATCAACCACAGGAAAAGAAATGAGAAAAAAACACACTACATGGAAACTAAACAACATGCTACTAAAAAATGAATGAGTCAATGAGGAAATCAAGAAGGAAATTAAAAAATACCTTGAGACAAATGAGAATGAAGACACAACACTGCAAATCTACAGGATGCTGCAAAAGCAGTGCTCAGAGGGAAATTCATACCAACACAAGCCTTCTTCAAAAAAGAATAAATATCTCAAAGAGACAACTTAACCCACCACCTACATGAATTAGAAAAAGAAGAACAAAGAAAACCCCTGAAGTCAGCAGAAGGAAGGAAATCATAAAGACCAGAGAGGAAATCTATAAAATAGAGATTCAAAAAAACAATAGAAAAAATCAATAGAACCAAGAACTGGTTTTTTGAAAAGGTAAACAAAATTGACAAACCTCTGGCTAGACTCATTAAGAAGAGAAGAGAAAAAACCCAAATAAACAAAATAAGAAATGAAAAAGGAGAAATCACAACAGATATTACAGAAATACAAAAAACCATGAGAATACTATGAACAATTCTATGCCAACGAATTTGACAACATAGAAGAAATGGATAGCTTTCTAGAAACTTACAGCCTGCCAAAACTGAATCAAGAAGAAATAGATCAACTGAACAGACCGATCAGTAGAAATGAAATTGAATATGCCAAAAAAACACTTCCTACAAATAAAAGTCCAGGACCAGATGGCTTCACAGGTGAATTCTACCAAACATACAAAGAGGAACTCATACTCATCCTGCTTAAGTTTTTCGAAAAGTATGAAGAAGAAGGAACACTCCCAAAGACATTCTATGATGCCACCATCACCTTAATTCCAAAACCAGATGAAGACACCATGAAAAAGAAAACTAGACACCAATATCTTTTATGAATATAGATGCAAAAATTCTCAACAAAATTTTAACCCACCGAATCCAACAACATATAAAAAAGATCATATATCACAACCATGTGGAATTCATCCCAGGTGCACAACGATGGTTCAACGTACACAAATCAATCAACGTCATATACCACATTAACAAAAGAAAAGTAAAAAACCACATGATCATCTCAATAGATGCAGAAAAAGCATTTGACAAAGTCCAACATCCATTCGTGATTAAAACTCTTACCAAAGTGGGGAACAAGAAACATTCCTTAACATAATAAAAGCAATTTACGACAAACCCACAGCAAATATAATACTCAATGGAGAAAAGGTGAAAGCCTTCCCACTAAAATCTGGAACAAGACAAGGATGCCCACTCTCACCACTGTTATTCAACATAATATTGGAAGTCCTAGCTACAGTAATCAGACAAACAAAAGAAATAAAAAGCACCCAAATAGGAAGAGAAGAAGTGAAATTGCCACCGTATGCAGATGACGTGATATTATAAATAGAAAACCCCAAGGATTCAACCCCAAAATTACTTGAAGTAATCAACAAATTTAGCAAAGTAGCAGAATATAAGATTAACCTTCATAAATCAAATGCATTTCTGTATACTAACAATGAAATATTAGAAAAGGAATATAAAAATACAATACCTTTTAAAATTGCACCCCAAAAAAACAAATACCTCAGAATAAACATGACCAAGGAGGTAAAAGACATACATGCTGAGAAGTATAAAACATTAATCAAGGAAATCAAAGAAGATATAAAGAAATGGAAAGATAACCCATGCTCATGGGTCGGAAAAATTAATATTTTAAAAATGGCCATACCACCCAAAGCAATCTATAGATTCAGTGCAATCCCTATCAAATTACCCATGACATTCTTCACAGAACTAGAACAAATAATCCAGAAATTTCAGATGGAACCACAAAAGACCCAGAATTGCCAAAGTCAATCTGAAGAACAAAAACCAAGCAGGAGGCATAACTCTCCCAGACTTCAGGCAATACTACAAAGCCATAGTAATCAAGATAGTGTGATACTGGTACCAAAACAGATATTCAGACCAATGGAACAGAATAGAGAACAAGAAATAAACCCAGACACCTACAGTTAACTAATCTTTGACAAAGGAGGCAAGAACATAAAATGGGCAAAAGACAGTCTTTTCTGTAAGTATTACTGGGAAACCTGGAAAGCTGCATGCAAATCAAAGAAACTAGAACACACTCTCACACTAAGCACAAAAATAAACTCAAAATGGCTTAAAGACTTAAACATAAGACAAGACACCGTTAAACCCCTGGCAGAAAACACTGGTAAAATATTCTCTGACATCAACCTTATAAATGTTTTCTCAGGTCAGTCTCTAAAGCAACAGAAATAAAAGCAAAGATAAACCAATGGGACCTAATCAAGCTGACAAGCTTTTGCACAGAAAAGGAATCCAAAAAGAAAACAAAATTACAGCTTACAGAATGGGAGAAAATAGTGTCAAATGATGCAACTGACAAGGGCTTAATCTCTAAAATATACAAACAACTTATACAACTCAACAGCAAAAAAGCCAACAACCCAATTGAAAAATGGGAAAAAGACTTGAAAAGACATTTCTCCAAAGAAGATACACAGATGGCCAACAAGACATGAAAACATGCTCAACATCACTGTTTATTAGAGAAATGCAAATCAAAACTACTATGAGGTACCACCTCATACCAGTCAGAATGGTCATCATTAATAAGTCCACAAACAACAAATGTTGGAGAAGGTGTGCAGAAAAGGGAACCCTCCTGCATTGTTGGTGGGAATGTAACCTGGTACGACCACTGTGGAAAACAGTATGGACCCACCTTAGAAAACTGTACATAGAACCACCATATGACCCAACAATCCCACTCTTGGGCATATATCCAGACAAATCTTTCCTTGAAAAAGATACATGCACATGCTTGTTCACTGCAGCACTATTCACAATAGCCAAGACATGGAAACAACGCAAATGTTCATTGACAGATGACTGGATTAGGAAGATGAAGTATATATACATAATGGAATACTACTCGGCCATAAAAGTGAATAAAATAATGCCATTTGCAGCAACATGGATGGAATTAGAGACTCTCATACTGAGTGAAGTAAGTCAGAAAGAGAAAGACAAACCTATATCTGGAAGCTAATATACTGCACAAATGCACCTTTCCAAAGAAAAGAAAATCACAGACTCAGAGCACAGACTTGTGGTTGTCAAGGGGGAAGGGAGGGGGAAGGAACAGGATGGTCTGGGAGTCTGGGGTTAATAGATGTAGACTATTGCTGTTGGGATGGAAAAGCAAGGAGATCCTGCTATATAGCACCAGAAACTATTTAAAATCCCTTGATGTATCTATATATGTGTGCTTAATTGGGTCGCCATGCTGTACAGTTGAAAAATTGACAGAAAACTGTAAGCCAGCTATAATGGAAAAATAAAAATAATAAATAAATAAATAAATAAATAAATAATTCACCTGCCCCTCCAAAAAAGTGTTTTTATATATTCTGGATAAAAGTTCCTAATCAGGTATATGACTTGCAGATATTTTTCCTATTCTGTTGTCTTTTTAGTTTCATTTTTGATGACATTATTGGTATCATTTGTAGCACATGTTTTTGGATTTTTTTCTATTTTGATTTGACTTTTTTATCACCTTGTTTTTGGTGTCATATCTGTCAAATTCTAGACATAAAAATGTAGTCCTGCAAATCTGGAATTTGCTCAAAAAAGTAAAGTCTACTAATTAAAAAAAATAGGTTAATGTAAAGTCTTTATTTTTGCTTCATCAGATACTATTTCTTAAGAATTCCTTAGGTAATTATCTCTGTACTAAAAGAGACCTATTTTCAAAGAATTATGCAATTTTCAACCTAATGAGTCCCTTAATATAAACTGTGATTTAAAAAACGCTTGATTGAAAATCAGTGTGTTCACTTGTGCTTGTTAAATGGAAAAAAAATATATATATATATCCATAAATATATATATATGAGTGAGAGATGAATTAAGGTATACAGCTTAGCTGACAAATCAATGATTTAAAGAACTCAAAAATATTAGAGAATCCTACTTTAAAAATTTTAAAGGCTTAGGTCCTACCTCAATATAAAGGGATATATTCGAAGGGATATATTTACATAATGAAAAGTAAGCGAGATTAGAGTAATCATGGCAGATATATTTTATACTAATAACATTAAAACATTTTCTGCATACACACATTCATTTTACATGTAAGAATTCATTCATAGTGTAGGAATATATTAGTATTGTTATTTTTGGAGTGTAGTATTTCTTTTACTCTTTATTAATAAGATTTCTGGAGCAATTTCTCCCAAAATTTGTCCCAGAGAACACTGGCTCCCTGGATTTTATCTGGTTTTATGCCAAATTTTTTTTAAAGTATTAAAACAAGTTTGCACTATGAGCTGGAGAATCACTGAACAGTAAAATTCCTTCACAGAGTTTCACTGCCATTAGCATTTTAAAGACTCTAAGTTGTCTTGCACTAAAAGCTCTTTTACTTTGTTTAACTCAGCATTTCCAAACTTACTTGACAACAGGACACTTTTTTCTTCCCTGAAGAACACTATTACTATCTAAAGGAGAATATGTGTTTCACAAGAACCATTAGGGACACGTACTGGTCTTAGTCAATCTTCTCATTTTATGATTGGGGATATTTAGGACCCAGATAAGTTAGATAATAATCCCAGATCAGTTAGATAATTACCCCAAATCACAAAGCAAGCTAGTGACCCAAAATGAGACAAGAATTTAAACCCAATTATTCCCAACTACTTCATTTTCTACTATCTCACACTGCATTTTTCATTATTGGAATGAATGTCCTATCCCCCAACATTAGCAATTTGAAGGATATCTAAATGTTGTTACAGTTACTTTTAAAGATAAACTATGTATGTGTATATTTATTCACAGATTAAAATCTTCTGTGTATCTATATATGTACACTTACGCATGTATTTATTTATGTATATACTTATGTCCCTATGAGTATTAAATGTGTATGTACCTGATTATTTACATTTACTTATTTATTAATTCCTTAGCAGGAACTGAGAAAGTAAACTGGCATGTATACAAATTACCTTATGTATGAGGATCATTTTAAATACATTATATCTGGATGCAATCTAGCAGGAAAATCACATAGCTCTTCAGAGTGTAGAAATAGCTTCTCTGGAGTGAGCTGGTTTATATCATTAAGACCTTGAGGACAAAGTCAACAATACTGATTCATTCAATGTGTCAGATATTAATCCTAAACTTAGAGGACAGTAAACAGAATGAATGTGGAACAAAGAAGGTGACATGTGGTTAAGACAATGACATTCCTATTTAGTTTGGTAACCAAAGTCAGCATTATTGAGCAAGTGGTTCTGTATAGTATATAAAATTATTTCCCTTGGTCTATTCTCAAGTCATTCTTGTTTGTATCTGCCCCTATTTTCCTAGAAAATTTAGTGTAATCCATACAACTGCAGGAGAATAGAAGACTGTCTTCACAAAAAAGAAAATGTCAGTCTCACTTTCTCATTCTCTTTGGATAGAAAGATAAAGTATTTTAATAATAAAAATACAGTTCTCTAATATGAAATATGAAAGTGGTTTAATATTATATAATATCCTTTCTTATGAAACTTGTATTATTTTTACTTATGATTTTAGCATAAAATATTTGAATGAGGAAATCTTGAGTTACTGAGATGCCTGACTGAACTTTTAATAGTATTTCATATGAATTATAATTGGACTGTATTTCTATCCAAAGGGGAAAATCCATTTATCTTTTGGTCCACAATTTCTAAATTATTCTTGTCTGAGAAACACACCTATAAAGACCTCTATCAACAGACTAGTGTGGCTAGAACACCGAGCAGAATCATCTGGGTCAAAGACACACAGAGAGAAATACTAATTAACTATGGTCCTGAAAAGGGAGAAAGGAAGGCCCTCCCTTTCATAATAACTACTTCAAGGTACATTTCATGAACTTAATTGTAGAAAACAACTGCTGTTAGAAAAACAGCTGATAAAGATAATAGTATTTCAAACCTGAACATTCATATCCAGCATGTAGAGACTGAAAAAAATCATTGTGCAGTAAGAATATTGCTACACTGTTGATGGGAAGGTAAACTGATACTGCTACTACGCAAAATAGTATGAAGGTTTCTTAAAAACCTAAAAATACAACTATCATATGATTCAGCAATTCTACTCTTGGTAAAAAAATGAAAACACTAATTCGAGAACATACATGCACCCCAGTGTTTACAGCAGCATTATTTACAATAGTGAACACATGGGAGTAACCCAAGTGCCCATCAATAGGTGAATGGCTTAAGAATATGTTGTATACGTATAATGGAATATTACTTGGCCAAAAAAGTATGAAATATTGCCATTTGCAGAAATGTAGATAGGACAGAGAACATTATTAGTGAAATAAGCCAGACAGAGAAAGGCATTTGCTATATGGTATCACTTATATGTAGAGTATTTAAAAATATACAAACAGAAATATACTCACAGACAGAGAAAATAAACTTATGGTTACCAAAGGGAAGAGTAAGGTGGAGGGACAAGGTAGGGACATAAGATTAATAGATACAAACTACTTTACGTAAAATAAATAAGAAACAAGGCTTTACTACATAGCACAAAGAATCATACCCAATATCTTTTTATAGGCTAGAATGCAATATAATCTGCAAAAAAACTGAATCACTATTCTGTACACCTGAAATTGTCACAATATTGTAAATCAACTATACTTCAATAAAAAATACATATATGTGTGTATATATGTATATATATAGTGCATATACACACTAGTATTAATTTTCTATTGCTGCATATAAGTTACCATGATTTTAGCAGTTTAAAACAACACAAATTTATGATTTCGGTTTCTGTTAGAACATGGGTTATATAGGTTATCTGCTCAGGGCTTCATCAGACTGAAATCAAGATGTCAGCTGTGGCTATGGTCTTAACTGAGGCTCAGTATTCTATTCCAGGATGAGCTGGGAGTTGGAACTTATTGTTGGCAGAATTCAGTCCTCTTGGTATAGGAGTGAGGTCCCTTGTTTCTTGATGGATGCTGGCTAGGGGTGGTTCTCAGCCCCTAGAGGCTATCCCTTATATCCCAGCTCTGTTAACTGTTAAGTAGTTAACTTCATTAGAGCCAGCAGGAATATCTTTCTTCAGTTTACTACAACAAGGGTCATATAAAATAAAATATATTCATGGGATAGTCTATTCCATTATTTTTGCTATATGATGTAACCTAACCAAGGGAGAAACTGTTCCATTATTTCACAAGTCTTGTCCAGCCTCAAGGGGAGAAGAATGTACAGCAGGAGTGCATCAAGGCCTAGGATTCTCAAGGACCATCTTAGAATTCTGTCCGTAACACTAGTGAACAACCTTATATTTTACAATAGGTTGGAAGAAGAAAAGCCTCGGAACATAGAAAATGTTCAGTAATATTTGTGAAACAACACAAAACCAGGATGAAAATAATTCTGATATCCAAATGCAGGCAACAAAAGATATAGACTTTCAAATTAGGTTTATTTCCTCTTTCATCAAAGACTTAATATTTCCTTCCATAGATGTGTCAACTAAAAAATATGCACAACATCAAAGTCAAGAGTTATGTTTTATTCAGTAGACAAAACTGAGGCTTTAAGCCTGGGACACAGCATCTCAGATAAATCTGAGAGATTGATTGGAGCAGGTGAAGGGAGAGCTTGCCTGTATAGGAGTTTTGCAACAAAGGGCCAATTGCACCTCAGTTATCTGGGGCCATTATCCTGTTTTCACATGTTGAGGGTTCACTATAGGCAGTAGCTACAGTCTGATGACTGTTAGGAGGCAGGGATTCTCAGTTTCCTTCCTGAGTTCCCTCAAGGCTCACTAGCTCACCTTTGGAAGTGGCTGCAACTGCTGAGGACTATGACATCTTTTGTTAACTGATATGGCAGGCAATATTTTATTTCTCAGATGTCTTTTTATTTTACAAAATGTATACTTCTTACTTTAAAATTCTAAATATATTAAACCGTTAAAAATTCAAAAATAGGTATTGTTATTCATATTAAAATTCTTTATATATAACCGGAGTTCCCATCATGGCTCAGTGGTTAAATAGGAACCATGAGGTTGTGGGTTCAATCCCTGGCCTTGCTCAGTGGGTTAAGGATCCAGCGTTGCTGTGAGTTGTGGCGAAGGCTAGCAGCTACACCTCCTGTTAGATCCTAGCCTGGGAACCTCCATATGCTGTGAGTGCGGCCCTAGATACAGCAAAAAGACAAAAAAAAATTCTTTATATATAATTTTGAATACAGTTTATAATAATTAGTATAATTCCATGCTGTTTGTTTAGTCTCTCTTAACCAAAGAGTTTTGTTTTCCAAAAGCCTAACCAAGACAGTCTTCATGTTCCCCTCAGCTTAACTAAACTTTAGACAAGTTATCTCCTGATCACAGGCCCCACCCTCACTTCCCTTTTCTTAGGATATTTACTTTAGAAAACTTGTGATTGTAAATTCTTTCTCTCTCCTTTTGCGATGTAAATTTTCTAACATGCAGTAAATGTCTTTCTTGAGAACCTAGGAGCCATCCCTTTGAAAGGGTAATCATCACGCTTTTTTCCCAGTTTCTGAGACAGGGTAGGAACTTATCATCAATAAGTGATAATTAGCAAACACAGGTGGCTTAATCACATATAACAACCTCCTTCCTAACTTTCTTAGTATTTTTCCATCAACTTATCACAGATATTTAGAATTTCTTCAAACTTTTATTTCAGGAGAATCAAGTTCAATCTCTCTCCCAGATTGCAATAGTTGTTACTCCCATTGCAACAGTCTTGAATAAAGGCTTCCTTGACATTTAAAGAAAGTGTCCAGTGTGATTTATTTTGACAAATCTCAAGTTAAATAACCATGAAAATTATTGTTACTGTACAAGATAAATCTCAAATGACTATTTTATTTGGGTATTTTGATACCAGAAAAAGACACATTATGTATACATTGGAAGACCCTGCAAAAGGACCCACATCATTAAAGATTACTTGTGTCTGATAGTGCCAAGTATTGCACTGTCATCAACAAAATCTGAACTCACATAAATGCTTAGAAAGCAGCACCTACAGCTCATCTTATATTAGGCAATCAGTTAAGAGACTCATGATTTTACAAACTATCTTGCAAAAACCTTTGGCTCACGGAAAAATTAGAATCTTTAAGATTACCTCATCTCTCATAAACATCAAAATTCACACTAGAGTTTTCTCCTCTTGTAAAATTCCTTTTTCATCTTTATGCTAATGATACAACATGAACAAAATAAAGTGCAGAGAATCTACTAGAAATACAAAAGAAAAATTGTATTACTTGGTTGAAGGTTTATTCAGATTTAGCGCTATTTCAGTTTGGGGCTAGAAAAGCCCGTTTTTGAGGGGGTCATTTTATCTACTCCTTGATGACTACCAGCATCCCTGGTCTCTACCCACTGGAAGACTAGTACACCTACTCCCAGTTGTGACAACAACAATAGCTTAAGATATTAACAAGTATCCACCAGTGTGTTAGAGGGGGAGGCGAAAGGGAACAAACCCACATTTCAGTTGAGAACCACTGCATATGTTAGGAGACATGGAAATAAAGACATTGCTGTTGATCTATTATATTGGAATTTATAAACCCTTGGTACATAAACCAGCTGATTGTCTTCCTTATACTGGGAATTGTAACAAAAGCAGGAAGCCATTATTTGACATTTATTCACCCACTGATCTTAGGCATGCCTGTGTAATGAGAACATTTGAACTATTATCAAAGGTAACCTGACACTACTGTTGGTTATGTCCTTGTATGCTCAACTTTAAGAATAATAGGAAAAAGTAACTTGTCAGAATATAATACATATAGGGCAAACCAAACAATGCAATTTGTATAAATGAAACAAGTTGAGAATTTGAGAACTGAGGTTAAATCAATGAATCACAGGCTCTGAAATTACTTTCTTCATGTCTCTCATGCCAACAGTGTGACGTAGGTTCCACTGAGGGCAATGGTGCCTCATTATGGCACACAGAGGAGACAAGGTAACTTCAGGCTGAAGTTATAGGAATACATCCAAGTTAGAGTAATGATATAGTGGTACTTTACTTATACTGCATACAAAAGATATTTGTTGAATTAAAATATTACGTCATCCTTCAAAATTCGGGACAAATATCACCTCCTCCAGGAAGTACTCTACAATCTAAAATTTGGATCAGCATGCTCACTTCTATACTATAATAAAACTGTGCATTCCTTGGTCGTAGCACCCACAGTATGTTATAAATGGTTATTTACTTTTATTACATGGGAAACAACTTTAAGAGCCAGGACTGTGGCAGAGTTGAATTTGTGTTCCCAGTAACATAGACTGATGCCTGATGTGTTGTTACTGCAGACTGAAGATGTAGTAAATTAGAACAAAACACTTAATCAAAACAGAACTCCTTATCAAAATAAACTACACAGCATATGGGGAGACTAAAGTATAAAATCCATTAGGAAACAATCTAATAAAGTCACAGCATTCTACTATATATGACAGACTAGTACTTACTTATTCTTTCCCATTATATGTTTTCATAGAGTGAGTCCTCAAATTCCTTTACCCTGACACCTACCTCTCAATTTCTCCTTATTTAGGATTTACAAAAATGAAGTCAAAGGACAAAATGTTTCTTCTCTTTCCTTTTTATTAAGATCTGAGAGTCTCATTTCCAAAACAGAAAGTATTTTCTGTGTGTATATACCCTTCATGTGTCATATATCACTCTATCACTGCATTACTCCAAACTTTTACTAGCATTAAGCAAGGCTAAGTGACGTACCAGTTACAAAGTTTCTACAAAGTATGTGTCTCATCTGCTCCTGAAAAAAAAATTTTTATAAGTTAAATGGCCATAGAAGAAACCCCCCAAACCTCAAACTTTCAAACATAACCTACATGACTACAACAGATTTGTTGAAGTAATTCCTAACAGAAGCTTTTCTTTGTAACTTGGTGCCAGATATTGTGAATTTGTATTGAGGCAAAGTTCAGCCCATAAACTTAAAACATTGAGACATAATTTATTAAAGATCATCATGTGCTAGGAAATGTGATGAATAATCCATACTTCAAATATATGTGTATTATATGCAACCCTTTTTCAGCTGACAGAGACTTCTGCTGAATCCACATGAAAGATCCTTATGTATATTTAATGGAAAAGCAGGTTGCTTCACAAAGATGAATGGCAATAAAATGAATAGCGCAATAAGAGATTGAAAGCCAGCTGTTCCATAGAGTTGACTACAAAGATATCTACAGTGATAAGGGCAGAACAGAACTGAGGGAATCTAATCAAGGCAGAGACAATAAAAGAGCAAATTTTAAATATTAGATTTTTTTAGATAAAAATGAAGAAAACTTCTGATATAATGAAACAGGGAAGTTAGAAAAACATTTATGGTTCTAGAGATTGACTAGGAATTTTTTGCATCTAAAAAAAGTAAGCTAGAGTGTTGTTAGCTCAAACCTAGGAGACTCAGGAAGTCCTCTATTATAGTACTAAATAAAAAGATACATATCGACAAGACAGTAGACATTAGAGGTTCAACAGAAACTCATAGTTATGTAGTATGAGGAAATTTACATATCTACTAATAATTCCTTGAAATTTTCTTTACAGAATTTTCTGTGAAGAAGGGAGATTATTGCTATACTATGGATAAGCTTTCATGTCTGGTGTAAAAATCTGAGAAGGAAGTCTCCTATAACTTCCCTGGATGGGTACAGCAAGTATGACCTTGAAAATTAACTTTTTCTTGATATCATCCCCAGTGTTACCACAAACAAAATATCAGAAGATGAGTCACAAGTGTTTACCACTCAAGTGCACATGTATTCATTTACCTCAATTGAACAAAATTACTTTAAAGTCATATGTTCTCAGTGAGCAGAGGATTACATCATCTCAATGTTCAGGAGATGGTGTGTCCTTCACCCACTAGGATTGTTCAATAATCTCAGGTCTCTTAAGAAGTCATACTTTTTTCAGAAAATGTACCCTGGTCCTAATCCACCTTGGTCACAGCCGTTATGCTCATCTTTAAAATACAAATACTTTTTAGTAAGGTTGTTGTTTCAAATCTCCAGGGTCTTTGCCTAGGTAGAGAGCCTGATTCCAATTTCAAGCTTCCCTAGTCATACCTTGCAGATATCCTCACTTCCAGTCTTCTGTTCCCACAGAACCATGTATGGTTGTTCTCATGGTTGTTCTCATCTCCAGTACTCTGGAAAGCTGGAAATAAGATCTTTTCCCCAGGATTAGTAAAAATTCTGAAAACAACAGTGAAACTTTATTTTTATTGGTAAATACCCAAAGCAAATCAACAAAAAGTATGGAAACTTTCATTTGAGTATCTAACAATTTCTATTTGGGAGTCTTAAAATTAAAACAAAACAAAACATAAAACCTCTGAGTCACTTAAGAAACACAGATGGACTCAGAACACAAAGCTTAACTACCTTTCAAGAATGACTGAAATAAAATTGCACTTACTCTTTTCATAAAAATAGTAAGAAAACAACTCAAAAACTCTCTATTCCTACCACAGTCTACCTGCAATTGAATGTAAAAATACAAAATATTACAAATTTGGGCTTTTAAAAAGACATGTTTATTCACCACACGAAACTTTTAGATATTTATGTGTAAATGTAAAACCTGACATTCTAGCATTTGGGAGATCAATTCTTTTGCACTAGCAGAATATAGGAGAAAGAAGAGACCTTCTTAACAGTAATTTATGAATGACTGAAAATAGCCCAGATATACTTAGAAAATAACTTCACAAAATATAATTTTTGTATGGGTCTGAATACTATAGTAACAATTTATGGAAATGACATAAACTTCCAAAATTTGGTGAAAGATTAAATATACTATTGGTAGAAGGTATATTTTAAAATATTTGCCCATAAAAATCATGTTAAAAATAGTTAATATGTAGAAAAACAAAGTAAAAGAGTTTGTATAGTTTAAAACCAGTTTCACATTGGAGAAAGAATATAATAGTTGTACTTAGAGACAAAAAGGGGTAGAAAACAAGGTATGATTTGGGATAGGCTTTTTTCTGACCCATTAATAGATTTCCAAGTTGTATGAGGGTTTGGTTAGAAAAAAGAAAGTTTTATTATGTGCATTTCTGGTCATTTTCCAAAAAGGGGGCTTTTTTGGTAAATAATACTTTATTATTTTTACTCTTTTATTTTATATTTTGGTCCTATTTTGGAATGAACTCAAATTCTCTAATCAATTTATTTTACTGCAATTCTGTTTCTTCCCCAATAAACATTTAGATCTAAGAAGATTTGATAGGTAGATTCTATACCTTGACTGTATATTCAGTTAATTCAAATTTCAACTCCATTATCAAATCTACTTCTTCGCTTCTCAGAGATTACGTGTGAGTATAAAGGGAAGTTTTTAGTCATCATGGCATTGGGATGAAGAGAAGACCTGGTATTATGCTGCAAGAAATTTGTACTGGGTTATCTTGCTTTAGTTCTAAGTTGATGGGTATCCACTAAGTTCTTAAGTTTTGATTGATCCTATACAACACCCTGTTGCCTATTGCTGTAGTCCAAGTTTGGTCAATGATGTGTTCTCTTAACCAGGTCTTAATGGTTTAGCTTTGGTATCTCACAGAAACTGGACTCCCTGCCTAATGCTACACTTAATATCTGGTAATGATTAACATTTAATCTCTGGATCCAGAGCTGGATTCAGGTTTTGCGGCTGTAGAACTTGTGTAATTTTAGGTTACTTTTTTCAAGAAAAAGAACAAAATACTATTGGATGCAAAATTAGGTCCAAGGCCTCTGAGGGACTCATGTTTCTGTTCCTTTAGCCTTATGGTAATTCACTTTCTCCAGGACCAACCATATTACCTAGCACACAATGTCAAAGCCATTTTGTCACAGTGCAGTTCTTACATTACACTAACAGCAAAGGCAGTCATACTCTTAGCTACTATCCACATCCTTCATTGGGATACAGAGAAACCTATGGGGTCCCTTCCACATTATGTCCAGGTTATAGGTTCCCAGGAGAACTGCTTTAGACTATTCTATCCAGTCATGCTATGGGACTAACTAACTACTGCCACTAATTTTTGTGTGGTTCTCAAACTAAGAATTTAAAAGAGAGAAAGGGAAAATCCTTCTGATAGCTTCCTCCAATACTATCTAACCTCTACTACTACCAGGATTAGAGTCTAGACCTTGCCACTTCTCCTGCCAAAAATTTACTTAGTGTGAGCGAATAGAACATACATTTTTTTCCCCTGTGGCAGAAGTTTTATTTAATTTGTATTGCTTTCTTTTCCGTATTGAGGTAGTTTTAATCCTGTTCTCATCCCTGGTGCAATAAAGATGGAGTAGTAAGAAAGGGAAATTTGTCCCCACCCTAATGTTGGAAAACCCAATAGGAGGCATTGTAAAAATACCTCTGCCATTCCACATTATATTGAAAAAGGAAGAAGTAAAATTTTACAGACTCAGAAGCGATGGAGGATATTCTATATATCACATGTGTGAAACTTGCGTATGTAGAGAGAGTGGACATGGTACCAGTGGAGAAATAGTTGCCCAAATTATAGAAATGAGAGGAAATAATGAAAAAAATAAGCTAGAGAAAATTGTTTTGAGAAAACAGATAACAAAATCAACAGTAACCAAAATAATTCATCTTTTCTGAGTTAGATTTGTTTTGGCAAACAAGGAAATTTCATAGAGCTGGCATAAGAGAGAAATAGGAATCATCAACAATTAACACCAACATTAACGTAAACCTTCATATTTCACTCCCCCTTTCACAAAGTCAGTGTTTTCTCCCACTGAAAACTAAAATGGCTAGGGAAGGTAGATTAAGTGGATATAATCGAAAGAATGACTGAAGTAATGTAGCTCAATCTTTAGATCACTATGTCTTTCAGTCATTTTCCTTGTCAGTGAGAAACCTGATATACGAATTCTCATACATGGAAAACTAAAGTCCAGAACCTACCAAAAAAATCACACAAAATTTAGCCTTGTATTAAAAAATGGCAAATCCTTAAGGAGACTGAACAATGTTAGATTTAGAGGAAGATATTTTTCATGCACATATTTTATAATTCTGGCTCACATCCCCTTTGCTTCCTGGTGACACCAAAGCTAAGGAAACCACTGCTACATATGTAATCAAACATAATGATTAAAAGATGATTGCTTGTAAGCATAATCCAAAAATAATCAGGAAATAAAACTGAATCCTAAACTCTCACTATCAGGTGATACATTCCATAGTAAAATATAAACAATTAAGATTATTTTAATTTTAATATGTATTTCAATAGCAAGCATATTGGAGATGTGACCATAATACACATAAGCTGGTCTCACCATGAATGTTTTCATTATGTTTAACCACACACAAAGAAACTATATAATTTTATACCACTTAACAATCAATATTTCAGTTTAATACATAGTACAAACTCATATGTACTTAACAATGATCATTAAAAATGGAAACAATCAGTAAAGAAAACTACAGTCTTACTTAAATTTTTCCAAAAAGTCTTGGATGGGTAATAACTATAAATATACACTTTCTGTGCTCAAAGATGCCTTATTTCATGGAAACAGAAGTACTTCCCATGTTTTTCAGTTAAAAAATCAGAAAAACCTCATGTGAAATTGAATTATTCCAAATTTTGTTGGAATAAACAACCTGTAAAAGCTTCCATAAATGTGTAGTCACAAGAGAGCCATCTGGCTCCATGTAATTATACCCATCTTTCTTTCCATTGTGAATTCAAAATGTAAAAGTAGGTCCAGGAATATCATACAGATTTGGGATATATACTTAGGGACTGTCAATCTATAAACCAATTAACAGATTTCATTCATATGGGTGTGTTCCGGTCTTCATTTATATTACACATCCAGAGTACAGACTCAGAGATTGCCAAATGAGTTGCTGCTAGAATGAATTATTTCTGGTGAAGTATTTCAGAGTGAAATAAGACAGAAGTTAAGATACAATAGAGTGTAAGATAAAAAGTGGAAGATAAGGGACTCTCTTTTTTTCACATAAAATCTTTGAATCAAACTGATAGATGCCTATCAGAAAAATATCTGTGGTAATTTATTGTAAAAGATCCTTGGCTTTTGAAAGATTACTGCAAGGGATTGGATGTATTATTGGCACATTATGGCCAAATTCTCATTTTATTAGTTTATATTCTTTAGAATAGTACATTTTCTGAGGTAGTGTAAAAAACTGCTAAACAATTTTTAACCCTAACATAACATCATTACAGTCATACCAATTTTCTTATATTAGTTACATATTTTATCTTTATATGAATGATGCTGTCAATTGCTCTATCTTATACCTCTTCTTGTTCCACCATAACTCCACTGTTTTTATTGGGTATATTTAATATCATCAATCTAGACTGATGCCTTCTTTATGCGTATTAACTGTACAGGTTGTATTACTGGAATTCATGAATGCCCTAACACCAACTTCTAATTTATGGTAAATATTAGACTATTTTTCATAAGTTTTGTTTTATATAATAAGAAATTAAGTTAGAATTTTTTACTTGGTCAAAGGAAATTATTTTCAGGATTATATCCTCATTATTTCCATAGTTATACCATAGCTGACAATATATATCAGTTCATTTGCTATAAATATATCCTTGGGGAATGATTTGAAAAATATACAGAAAAGTATTAATAATATTTGTATATAATATCACCTTTTCATGTAGGTAAACATTACATAGATAACTTAAAACTAACGTGTGTCCAAATCATCCTGGAACATTAAGTAGATAATGAAAATCAATTCAAATCATGATTACATTATATGTATCAGCACTGAAAATTAATAATGATGAGCAAAAGCACAAAATAAAAAGTATGCATAGGAGTTCCCTTCGTGGCTCAGTGGTTAACGAATCCAACTAGGAACCACGAGGTTGCGGGTTCGATCCCCAGCCTTGCTTAGTGGGTTAAGGATCCGGCGTTGCCGTGAGCTGTGGTGTAGGTTGCAGACGCGGCTCGGATCCCACATTGCTGTGGCTGTGGTGAAGGCCGGCAGCTACAACTCCTGTTAGACCCCTAGCCTGGGAACCTCCATATGCTTCGGGTGCGGCTCTACATAAAGGCAAAAAGACAAAAAAAAAAAAAAAGCATGCATAGTATATTCTAATTTCTACTGTATATTTTAATAAGCACAGATATGTATTTTGTATGCATGAACATAATCAGGATACATTATGTGAAAAATAAGGCACCAGTAAAAATATTTTCAAGCAATGTTACCCCAAAATAAAATGCAAACAAAAGCTTTATAATTTTAATGAATTAAAAGTTTTCTAAGGGATGTCATAAAGTTAACTGTTTCCCATATGATTGTCAACCATGAAATATTTTTCTGCAGAGCAGCAGTGAGATTTTGTTACTAAGCCAAAAATATTACAGATTAAGGAGCAGCTTGATGAAGAAAAAGATGAGAATAAAGGGGGAGGATGGGGGAAAGGGAAAAGTAGAAGCAGAAGCAGGGTGGTAGAGAGAAAAAAAATTAAGAATCAAGTGAAAGACAATTTACCTCTCTCTACTTTCCGTCCTTGGAAACACGTTATGAGAAAGGCAATTGAGTCTGTTGCTGTGGGTTCTTACCTGGAGGCTTTTTTTCAGACCGATACTTAATGCTAACTTAAGAAAACTATAAGAAGTAGCAAAGTCCTTTCTGAGACTGGGAGAACCGACAAAATCTTTATGAAATATTGATTCCATTTGGATATACTTTTGGGATTTTTCCTGAGCGGACTGTCTCATTTCTTTCCAGCCTCAGTCTGCTCATAATAAGAAAAAGATCACTAACTTTTTCGCTTTTTTAGAAACTTTGCAAACGACTAGTACTCATCAGAAAATATATTTGTCTACAGACAATAAATGCCTTTAGAAAGGAAGAAAGGCTGTGGCCAAGGAGACTGGGAAAGTACAAGGTGTCAGTGATTAAAGGGGTGATGACTTAAGGTATATAACGGTAAACAAAAGCAAGTCCTGGGATAGCCAGGAAGAGGAAATCTAATATGCTCAAAATGGATGATTCGGGAAATTTCATTGGTGAAATACTTAGGCTTATATCTGAGAATCCTGGTTCAAAGTTAGAAAATAGAATTTTAAATATTAATGAAAAATTACCTGTCCCATTTGTCCAAAAGCAACATAATATCAACAATTCTGATGTCAGAATACAATTAGCCAGTTAAAATAATATTTAATTGACCCACTTTTTTCCACTATCTTAAATTTAATTTAATTATAAGGAGATATGCAACTCTCTATTCTTTACTAGTATAGACAAAATAAATTAAATGCCTCCAATTTAGCAATGGCAATCTAGGTTATTTTAATCTACTTATCTACATTTTGAGAAATAAGATAATATTAATTTCAGTATCAACTATGTTTTTGGACTGGTTTGTCACAAATTTAACTAGACTAATAATTTTTCCAAAGGTCGAAAAGGCTTCTTGTTAGCTGGGACAAAACTGTGCTCTTGTTTAATAAGTTGATGTATTATTAGTAGTGTAGGTTTGCTCGGTTTCCTAAATTTTATTTTGAATTTGTACATGACTATATGCCATTGTGTCATCAATTAATACTACTAATATCTCTACTATAATCAGAAAATCAAGATCAACTGAGGAGGACATGCACTTTTTGCATTATTATCACTAGTTGTACAAACCCATGGATGGCTTAAATGAATACATTAAATTTTACCTTAAAGTGAGAAGTTAGGCTAGTTGACTAAATATTGGGAATAGGAGAAACACGCAAAGGAGAAATATATATATATATATATTATATATATATATATAATATATATATATATGTGAAATGAGAGAGAGAAAGAAAAATAAAGATAGAAATGAGAGAGAGAACACGCATAGGCACTAAAAAGGTGGATCCACATTTTTGTTTTATTTAGTGCAAAGAGATTTTGGGGTGACTGTCAACAGGAAAATAAAATATCTGAGGTTATAAACTATTGCTGGCATTTTCCAAGGTTTGCAAGAGTAAATAATGTTTATTAATTCTTATATGCTCATGAATGCTGTGAGGAAGAAGAAAAAAAGCTGGAAGTTAGGAGGCTTGTTTTCTGTCTGGCTGAGTCACTGACTGTTTCGGTGCCAGTAACTATCTTCTAAATATCAGATCCATACAATTAACCACCAAACAGAACTTACCGGTCACTGCAGGATATGAAATTTGTATCTGACTTAATTCCTATCCTTCATCCTTTTAAATTTGGAGAGAGCAAATAATGAAATTTAGATTATTTGAATGTTTGTGATGTATTGTGTGATTTCAGGCTCACCTGGTAAATGCTGAACTTTAAGAAGGACTTTCTTTATCATGATTAGCTTTTTTTTTTTTTTTTTTTTTTTTTGCCTTTTTAGGGCCATACTCGTGGCATATGGAGGTTTGCAGGCTAGGGGTCCATCAGAGCTGTAGCCACCGGCTACCTCACAGCCACAGCAACATGGGATCCGAGCCTCGTCTGCGATGTACACCACAGCTCACTGTAACGCCGGATTGTTAAACCACTGAGTGAGGCTAGGCATTGAACCTGCATCCTCATGGATGCTAGTCAGATTCCTTTCCTCTGAGCCACAACAGGAACTCCTGATTAGCATTCTTTAGCCAGCACCCAGAAAACTCATACCATATATGGCACTGCATAATTATAAAAGATTCGATACATGTTTATAGTTTATTCTCTTTCTCATATCTGAGTTCCAAAAATGCAATTCTTTTTTGTACCCTCTTCCGTTCCTCTGAACTCCTCCTCCTGCCTTTTTTATCTGCATAATTACATGTGTTTTCAGGTATAAGATTCAAAGTCTTTCCCAATTGTCTAGGGCTTGGCTATATTTATGCATAATTATCAGGATTTTTAGTTGCAAGGAACAGATAATTAGATTAAACTGGTACAGAGAAAATAAAGGTCCTTTCTTTCTTTCTTTCTTTCTTTCTTTCTTTCTTTCTTTCTTTTTAGTAATATGACTAACATTTCAGTTTCAGAGGTGGCTTAAAGCAGAGCTGAATTCAGTCCTTCAATAATACTAGGAAGCAGTCTCTCTGTCCCTGTTATGTTCACACCTTTTCCTCTGTGCGGACTGTTCTTCTCTGCAGCTCTCTCAGTATTAAAGACTCCAGCAGTTTCAGCTTGGTTTGTGCTCTCAGCTTTTGGTACAAAGAAAAAATGAACTTTTCTTTCCTCCTGATTTTCACACCATGCAAAGAGTGCCCTGTTGGCTGATTCAGTTTATACATCTGAACTAATCACTGTGACCAGAAGGACGCAGTGTTTTAATTGGCCAGATGCAGTTTACTTGTTCATCCCTAATGCTGGAAAATTAGATGTGTTTCAAACCAAACAGCCTAAAAGAAGGAAAATGGTGGTCCCCCTAAAAAGTAAGATGTGGTTACCAAAAGAAGAGAAACAGACATACTGAGTCAGTAAAAACAAATAAATGATTTCCCATACAGTACTGTTGGGTGCACAGACAATATCCTCTGTTCTTGCTAGTACATTATACTACATATGTCTTACCACATAAAAGCAAAAGAACCCAAGTTAAACTTCTTCATTATTTTTATCTAAGCATACATCTAAGTGGCTGGAGTATAGCATCTGTAAATTAAAATTAAATGCCTGCTGGATAAGTGAATAATTAGGACAAGTAATTGTTCTTCTTTTCCTATTGCTATTTCCTCTTAAAATCTAATAAAAGTAGTATATTAATTAGGATGATCATATCAATTTACTAAATTAATATAATTATTATAATATAATAATACTACTGAAATAACAAAATGTTTAAGTCTTACCTAAGTTGATACCTATATGTCCTTGGAATGTCCTTGACCCATAGTGAGCCCTCAATAAAAGTTAGGGGTTACCATTATCAATCACACTAAGTCCCATTAGAGGATATCTGAAACACTACAACTTCATATAGATCTAAAGTTGTATAAGTCCATATTAGTAGTTTGATAATTTATTAATACTAAGAAAAATTTTTTGAAATGACTAAGGTTTTGTTTCTGCAACTAATAAAACTACTTTCTAATGTTATTTTCAGGGTAGTTCTCCAGAGGAAATAGCAGTGATGTTTTGCTCTAAATCCATGTAGGATAAATGATCTGGAGACATTAGAATATGGTATTATGCACAACTAGATAGGAATTCAATTACAGATGATTAGTCAACCGTGAATACAGCACCCAGCAGATGGACAGCTCCAATGTACCACATGAATTACATGCATCACAGCTGAGGCACTGGTAAAATCTAAAATGTTCTTGATGAACAGCTGCAGTTTTCGTAGGATCCTAGACAAGGGATACCAGTTAAGGATTTTATTGCCATACCGCATGGCATAGGAAGAACTAATTACCTTGAAGAAAGGTTGTATAAAAGAGCTTTTATAATCCGCAGTGTTAGTTTTATATTTAAGGGACTTTTTTTTATTTACATCTTGAACACCTGCACTGTGTTTTCTGATGTGTATTTTATGTGTCTATAACTCAAAATGAACAATGGTCAAACTGCTCAGGCTATTAGCTAATGAGAGGAGAACGTGCTTAAAATGGGAGTATAAAAAGACAAAACTTAAGAGGCTGAAATACTGAGATTTTAAAAAGTCAGTCTCTTATATTTAGTAATTGAACAAAACAAGTTTGCATATTTACTCCTGATTACAAATATTTCTATTTTCAAAGTTAATTTTAAGGATCACTGTTGCAACTTTTTCACCTCAGTAATAAGGCCTCCAACTGCTCTTATTACATTTGAATATTGAATTAAGTAAGAGCTGAAAAATAAGCAAGGCCACAGTAGAATTATTTTAAAAATTCCTAGTAATAAGTTTAAACATATATTTTATGCCAATATTAATATGCCTATTTTGAGAAGATGATAATGCTTTATTTGAGTATAACTTACTACACATGAAACTTATTAGCTTTATTTTACATGTATTGCTATGCCATTTCATGCATTTTCTAAAAAGATTTGTTTTGTTTTTATGGAATGATTGCTTTATTTTTTCTGTAGATCCATCTATATATATAAAGTTTCTAATAAGTATATTCTCATCTGTAAAACTTAGTTATGTTTATAATGTTTGAAGAAGAAATTCTTCCTTCAAATATTTTTGAGATAAGAAATGACCATCTACATAATTAACTTTATGAAGATTAAAAACCATTTATTTGATGGGAAGAATAGAAAAAAAGGTATTTCCCTCAGAATACCATTTAGAAAAATCTCATTACTTTATGCTATAGTAAACCTCATAAATAATAAGAAAATGCTTCAAAAATTTTAAGTAATAAAGTATAAAACAGTGGAATTTAAATATATTTAATTATTTTTTATTTATATTTTAATACTTTTGTTTTCTGTTTATTCTTAATTAGTGGTGTATACATGCTGAATATGTTCATATATATTATTCACTTGAATGTTGAATATATATATATGTGTATATATATGTATGTTGTGTATCTGGCATCAGGAGAAAGGGCCCCGAGAGAATCTGGCATTGAAGGCCAGTGGAGCTGTGTGCATGAGCTCTGTGGTACTGAGGGAAATGGCGATCCCATTCTTGAAAGGCACACACAGGCTTTAATGTGTACTGGGTCCTAGGGCAAATCAAAGACTTCATAGGAATCTGGGTAGGCTCTGACTGCAGTTCTAGTAGGATCTCCTGGGAAAACGTAAGGTGATTGTGTCTTGTTGTGGGGGGAGGACAAGGTCTTGTGTTGGAGGACAAAGGTCTTGGGAATATTCCTAACCCTGTGTTCCTCTAGAGGTGCCCATTTTGAGAAAATCTGGCCCCACACATCAGCACTGAAGAGCCCCAGGCCAAACAATAATCCAGGTGGACTCACAGTCCTACCCATCAGTAAACAGGCTGCCTAAAGACCCCCAGGCACAGAGCTACCTCTAATCTCATCCAGAGACCAAGTCACACCCAACAGAAGGATAAGACTCAGCCCCACCTACCAGTGGGCAGGCACCAATCTCTCCCATGAAGAACCCTACAGCAAGGCCCTGTACCAACTTCAGCCACAAAGGGGGCAGACATCAGAAGTAAGAGTGGCCACAACTCTATTGTTTGTAAAAAGGAGGCTACAGCAAAACTTATAAAAATGAAAAGGCAGAGAACTAAAACTCAAATAAAGGAGCAAAAAAAAAAAAAAACAGAAAAAACAAAGAAGTGATCTGAAGATCATCAACCTCCAGGAAAAAGACTTTAGACTGATGATAGTGAAGATGATGCAAGACATTGGAAATGAACTGGAGACAAAGACTGATAATTCACGGCAAATACTGAGCAAAGAAATACAAGATTTAAAACAGAAACAAGCAGACATGCAAAATACAATAACTGAAATAAAAAATTTCATTAAAAGAAACCAACAGCAGAATACAGGAGGTAGAAGTATGAATAAGTGAGGTAGAGGACAGACTTGTGGAAATCACTGATGTGGAACAGAAGGGAGAAAAAAAGACTGAAAAAAAATGAAGACAGTCTAAGAGAACACTGGGACAACATTAAATGCACCAACATCTGTATTATACGGGTGCCAAAAGGAGAAGAGAGAGAGAGGAGGGGACAGAAAAAATATTCAAAGAGATAATAGCTGAAAACTTCCTTAACATAGAAAAGGAACCACTCACGCAAATCCAGTAAGAATGTGTACTATTAAAAAAAAACCCAAGGAGGAACACCCTGAGACACATATTAATCAAACTGCCAACATTAAAGGCAAAGAGAAAATATTGAAAGCAACCAGGGAAAAGAAACAAATGATATATACGGGAACCCAGATAAGGTTACTGGCAGATGTTTCATCAGAAACTCTGCAGGACAGAAGGAAGTAGCATGATATACTTAAAGTGATGACAGGAAAAAAACCTCCAACCAAGATTAATTTAACCAGTAAGGCTTTCACTCACTTTTGACGGAGACATAAAAAGCTTTACATACAAGCAAAAGCTAAGAAAATTCAGCAGCACTAAACCAGCTCTACAAAAAATACTAAAGGAACTTCTCTAGACAGAAAAGAAAAGGCAGCTAGAAACAAAAATACCACAAATGACAAGGCTCACCAGTAAAGGCATAAATACAGTAAAGGTAGGAAATCATCCATGTACAAATATACTACCAAAATCAGAAATTGTGAGAAGAGGGTACAAACGCAGGACACTGGAGTTGCACTTGCAATTAAGAGAACAACAAGTTAAAACAACCAGATAGTCCTATATCAGAACTTCAGGGTAACTGCAAACCAAAAATCTACAATTGATACAAACACAAATAAGAAAAATCAACTCAACAACAACACTAAAGATAGTTATCAAACCACAGGAGGAAGAACAAGAGAAGAAGAGGGAAAATAAAGAGCAACAAAAACAAATCCAAAGCAGTTAATAAATGGCAATAAGAACATACATATCAATAATTACCTTAAATGTTAGTGGACTAAATGCCCTAACCAAAAGATGTAGACTGGCTGAATTGATATAAAAATAATTTCCACATATATGCTGTCTTAAAGTGACCCACATCACTTCTAGGGACACATACAAATTGAAAGTGAGAGGATGGAAAAAAATATTCCAGCAATGGGAATGGGAATCAAAAGAAAGCTGGAGTAACAAAACTCATATCAGACAAAAGAGACCTTAAAATAAAGAATATTATGAGACAAAGAAGGACATTACATAATGATCAAAGGATCAATCCAAGAAGAAGATATAACAATTGAAAATCTATGCACCCAACATAGGATCACCACCATGTATAAGACAACTGCTAACAACCTTAAACCGAGAAACTGACAATAACACAACAATAGCAGGGGACTTTAACACCCCATTTACAGCAATGGATAGATCATCCAGACAGAAAATCAACAAGGAAACACAGGCCCTAAATGAAGCATTAGCCCAAATGGACTTAATAGATATTTATAGGACATTCCATCCAAAAGCAGCAGTATAGACATTTTTCTCAAGTGCACACAGAACATTCTCTAGGATTTATTACATATGTCTGGGCCACAAAAACGCCTCAGTAACTTTAAGAATATTGAAATCATATTAAGCATCTTCCCGACCACAATGCTATATGACTGGAAATCAATAACAAGAAAAATACTGCAAAGAACACAAACAGGTGGAGACTAAACAACATGCTACTAAACAACCAATGGATAACTGAAGAAATCAAAGAGGAATTAAAAAAAATACCTAGAAGCAAATGACAACAAAGATACGACACTCCAAAAACTTAGGGGATGCACCAAAAGCAGTTCTAAGAGGGAAGTTTATAGCAACACAAGCCTACCTCAGGGAACAAAAAGCTCAAATAAACAACCTAACTTTACATCTAAAGCAGCTAGAGAGAGAAGAACAGATAAGACTTAAAGTTAGCAGAAAGAAAGAAATCATAAAGATCAGAGCAGAAATCAATGAAATAGAAATGAAGAAAACCATAGAAAATATCAATGAAAATAAAAACTGGTTCTTTGAAAAGATCAGAGAACAAAATTGATAAACCTTTTGCCAGTCTTATCAAGAAAAAAAGAGAGAGGGCTCAAATCAATAAAATTAGAAATGAAAAAGGAGAAGTTACAACAGACATCACAGAAATACAAATGGTCATAAGAGACTTCTACATGCAATATATGCCAAAGAATGGAAAGCCTAGAAGAAATGGACAAATTCTTAAAAAAAGTACAATCTTCCAAGACTAAAGACACAATAGAAAAGATGAACAGACCAATCACTCGTACTGAAATCGAAACTGTGATTAAAAAACTTCTAACAAAAGTCCAGGACCAAATGGTTTCATAGGCAACTTCTATCAAACATTTAGAGAAGGGGTAACACCTATCCTTCTGAAACTCTTCCAAAAAATTGCAGAGGAAGGGACACTCCCAAACTCATTCTATGAGGCAGCCATCACCCTGATACCAAAACCAGACAAAGATACCATAAAAAAAGAAAATGACAGGTCCATTTCATTGATGAACATAGATGCAAAAATCCTCAACAAAATACTAGCAAACTGAATCCAACATTACATTCAAAGGATTGTACATCATGATCAAATGGGATTTACCCCAGGGATGCAAGGATTCTTCAATATCCACAAATCAGTGTGATGCCACACGTTAACAAACTGAAGAATAAAAACCACATGATTCTCTCAATAGATGCAGAAAAAACCTTTGACAAAATCTAACATCCATTTCTGATAAAAACCCTTCAGAAAGTGGGCATAGAGGGAACCTACCTCAACATAATAAAGGCCGTATATGGCAAACCTAGAGCTAACGTCATTCTCAATGGTGAAAAGCTGAAAGAATTCCTGCTGAGATCAGGAACAAGACAAGGATGTCCACTTTCACCACTACTAATCAACATAGTTTTGGAAATTCTAGCTACAACAATCAGAGAAGAAAAAGAAATAAAAGGAATCCAAATTGGAAAGGAAGAAGTAAAACTATCACTATTTGCAAATGACATGATATTATACCTAGAAAATCCTAAAGACTATACCATAAAAGTGTTAGAGCCCATCAATGAATTTGCTAAAATCACAGGATACAAAATTAATACACAGAAATTGACTGCATTTCTAAATACTAACAACAAAAGGTCAGAAAGAGAAATTAGGGAAATGATCTCACTCACCATTGCATCAACAAGAATAAAATATTTAGGAATAAACCTACCTAAAGAGCCAAAGACCTGTACTCTGAAAACTCTAAGACACTGATGAAAGAAATCAAAGATGACACAAACAGATGGAAAGACATGTCATGGTCTTGGATCAGAAGAATCAATATTATCAAAGTGACTATACAGTCCGAGACAATCAATAGATTCAATGCAATCCCTATCAAATTACCAAGGACGTCTTTCACAGAACTAGAACAAAATATGTTCAAGTTTGTTTGGAAGCACAAAAGACCAAGAATAGCCAAAGACATCCGGAGAAAGAAAAATGGAGCTAGAGGAGTCAGGCCCCCTGATTTTATACTACAAAGCTACAGTTATTAAAACCATATGGTACTAGCACAAAGACAGAAACATAGATCAGTGGAACAGGAAATAAAGCCCAGAATTAAACCCACGCACCTACAGTCAACTGATCTATGACAAAGGAGGCAAGAATATACAGTGGAGAAAAGACAGCCCCTTCAATAAGTGGTGCTGAGAAAACTGGGCAGCCACATGTAAAAAAATGAAATTAGAACACTTTCTAACACCATACACAAAAATAAACTCAAAATGAATTAAAGGCCTAAATATAAGACCAGATACTATAAAACTCTTAGAGGAAAACTTAGGCCAAACACTCTCTGACTTAAATCACAGCAGCATCTCAGATCCACCTCCTAGAGTAATGATGATAAAAACAAAAATAAACAAATGGGACTTAATTAAACTTAAAAGTTTCTGCACAGCAAAGGAAACCCTAAACAAAATGAAAAGACAACCCACAGAATGGGAGAAAATATTTGCAAATGAAGAGACTGACAAGGGATTAATCTCCATAATCTATAAATACCTTGTGCAGCTCAATACCAAAAAATAAACAAAGAAGACATACAGATGGCCAAAAAACACATCCAAAGATGTTCATCACCAATTATTAAAGAAATGAAAATCAAAACCACTACAAGGTACCACCTTACACTGGCCAGAATGGCCATCAAAAAAAGTCTACAATTAATAAATTCTGGAGAGGGTGTGGAGAAAACGGACCTTATTACACTCTTCGTGGGAATGTAAATTGGTATAAGCACTATGGAAAACAGTATGGAGATTCCTCAGAAAACTAAAAATAGAATTACCATTTGATCCCACTCCTGGGTATCTATCCAGAGAAAGCCATGACTTGAAAAGATACAGTACTCCAATGTTCACTGCAGCACATATACAATACCAACACTTGGAAACAACCTAAATGTCCATCAACAGAAGAGTGGATAAAGAAGATGTTGTACATATACAAATTGGAATATTACTCAGCCATTAAAAGGAAACAAATAACAGCATTTGCAGCAACATGGATAGACCTAGAAATTATCATGCTAAGTGAAGTCAGTCAGACAGTGAGCAACCAACATTACATGCTATCATTTACATGTGGAACCTAAAAAAAGGACACAATGAACTTTGCAGAACAGATACTGCCTCATACTCTTTGAGAAACATGCTTTCCAAATGAGACAGGTTGGGGGGTGGGGAGAACGGGCTGGGGGTTTGGGATGGAAATGCTATAAAATTTGGTTGTGATGATCATTGTATAATTATAAATGCAATAAAATTCATTAATAAATAAACAAAATGTAGGGGGAAAATAGAGATAATGTTTTGTCTAGGAAGGCCAACACGAATATGTGATCAGTGACTGGTAAATAAGCAAGTATACAATTCTTTCTCCGGAAATCATCCTCATACCCCAAGCATAGAATATACTAATGCTTCTCATTTGTACCACCTCTGGACTTTTTTTTTTCTTTTTCTTTTTAGGGCCATACCCATGGCATATGGAAATTTCCAGGCTAGGGTCTGAATCAGAGCTGCAGCTGCCAGCCTATACCACAGCCACAGTAATGTGGGATCCAAGCCACATCTGTGACTACACCATAGCTCACGGCAGTGTAGGATCCTTAACCCACTGAGTGAGGCCAAGGATTGAACCCACATCCTTGTGGATCCTAGTCAGGATCATTAACCGCTGAGCCATGACAGGAACTCTCTTCTGCGCATTTTTTAATGGAGTTTATTTTGATATTAAGCATATGAGTTGTTTGTAATTTGTCAGTAGCAGTTTTTACAAATATTTTCTCCCATTCCATAGGTTGTGTTTTCCTTTTGTTTATGGTTTCCTTTGCTGTGAAAAAGCTTTTAAGTTTAATTAGGTCCGATTTTTTTATTTTTATTTCCATTACCCTATGGAAATATATTGCTGTGGTATTTATTACAGTGTTCTGCTTACGTTTTCCTCTAGGAGTTTTATAGTAACTTGTTTTATATTTAGGTCTTTTTTGAGTTTATTTATTTTTGTGTGTGGTATTAAAGAATATTCTAATTTCATTCTTTTACATGTAGCCATCCAGTTTTCCCAGCACAATTTATTAAGAAACTGTCTTTTCTCCATTAAATATTCTTCCCACCTTTGTTGTAGATTAATTGACCATAGGTCCTTGGTTTATTTCTGGGCTTTCTACCCTGTTCCTTTGATCTATATTTCTCAACATCATTAATTATTAGGGACATGCAAATCAAAACTACAATGATGTGTCACCTCACACTTGTCAGAATGGCCATCATCAAAAAGTCTACAAATAATAAATCCTGGAGAAGGTGTGGAGAAAAGGAACCCTCCTATACTATTGGTGAGAATGTTAATTAGTACTACTATATGAACCTGCAATTCCACTCCTGGGCGTATATCCAGAGAAAACCAAAATTTGAAAAGATACATGCATTCCAATGTTCATTATAGCACTATTTTACAATATCCAAGACATGGAAGAAAACTAAATGTCCATTGACAGAGGAATGGATAAAGAAGATGTGGTACAAATACAAAATGGAATATTACTGAGCTACAAAAAAAGAAACAAAACCATTTATTTACCTAGACACTATCAAACTAAGTAAAGTATGCCAGACAGAGAAAGACAAACATAAGACATAATTTACATGTGGAATCTTAAAGAAATTATACAAATGAACTTATATACAAAACAGAAATAGAGCCATGACATAGAAAACAAACTTACGGTTAATAAAGGGGAAAGCAGGGTAGGGATAAATTAGGAATTTGGGATTATATATACACACTACTATCTATAAAACAGATAACCAGCAAGGACCTAATAGCATAGGGAATTATACTCAATATTTTGTAATAACCTTAGAAGGGAAAAGAATATCAAAAAATCGATATATAGTATGTTTAACTGAATCCCTCTCTGTACACCTGACACTAACACAACACCGTAGATCAAGTATACTTCAATTAAAAAAAAATTAGTCAAAGTCAATCCATAGAAACTCAATTGCCAAATAGCCTATTCATTAATTTACTTGTTACTTTTAATTATTTATGTGGTTTCCTTTTAACTCATTCTAAGTATAAAGTATACCATGATTCACATTAATTAATATAATGATTCAGCGGGATACTGGAGGCTTTTGTGAAGTTTTAGTTGACCTTACTTTTTTTTTTCTTCTAAGTAAATAGGTACTGATTCCAAAAGATTGAAACCAAAGAGCAGAGAGAGAAACTGTTGTCATATATCTAAATTACCCTTAAATAGGTAATTGTATAATGTTGGTGAAACTATAAGTTAGTTAAATTTAGCAAATTGGTTTCTTCAAAAGATGAAGCAGCCATTCAGGAAACTGACTTTTAGGAGATGAATTTTTGAGGAACTGGCTTCCTTCCAGCTACTATCATTGATAACTGATTGCGAAGTGCCCACAGAGGGCCAATTTCTAGCTTTGCAGGGATACAAGAGCAGATTCCTTAGAGCAAATACTGACCTCAAAGGAAGCAAAATGCTCAGCAGGGGGCGAGAGGTGTTTAAAGTTTGCCTTAAAGTGGCAAAAACACTTACCTTGATCTGTGTAGCAGAAGTTAAATCACAAGGTCTTTTCCTAAAACTCAACATTAGTGTAATCTTTTATTTGCTTCTGAGATTTAAACAGATCTTTACATGTACAAATCTTTACATGTACATGATTTTTTTTTTCTTCAATAATTGATTTTTTTTTTCTCCAACAATACTACTAAATACCAGAAACTTAGCTGGACACATCATCCATCAGACTTATCAGAGGTTCTAAGGAAATCTGCAAGTATTCCTGTGTAATAGAAAGGAGAGATGGGAAATGCAGACACCTCTAAGTTAAGCTTATAAATATTCTTCATCCAAATATAAGTTTTTTAACAAGACAACTAGAATGGCTTATCAATATCATCCAAAGTACCAGAAAAGATGAAAAATGGCCTGAATTTTAGGAGGAAAGCATGGTTCTGAAATAAATGAACTACACATACATAAAAAAACATATAAATAATTAAAAGTAACAAGTAGGTTAATTGAATAGGCTATTTGGCAACTGGGTTTCTATGGATTGACTTTGAATAGTTTTTTTTTTAATTGAAGTATAGTTGATTTACAGTATTGTGTTAGTATCAAATATACAGAGAGGGATTCAGTTATACATACATATATATCTATTTTTATTCTTAGTAAAATAAAAATAATATTTTCCCTACTTAAAAAAGAACAAATAATAAACAGGTAGAGATAAAAATGTTAACAGATATGCTGCACAAAATAAAGTTTACATTTTAGGTAATTTATGATTGTGACACTGAAAAATTAATCATTGAGGAAAAAATTCAATCAATGCAATTATGTATTTGTCTATTATGTGTAAATAATGAGATTATAATAACTTGCATAGAACCTATTTTTAAAGTTCCATGGGTGTTCCCCAAAAGAAAATAGACTAAATAGATCAAATGTTTCAATATAATGTATAATCACATCATATTAGCTAGTTGCTCTTGATTAAATTATCATCACTGCCCAAATTTTCTTTAAAAAAACTCACAAATTTTTTTTGAAAAACAATAACATTTGGCTTAAGGACTATACAAGATTAAGGTCCAGAGACCCCAGGGACAATGTCCATTAACCTACTGCTCTTAGGAACACTTACTGATCCTGGCCTCTGGAGTCAGTAAAACTCTGCCAAGCCAAAAGAATATAGAAAAAAATTAGATTCAGATTTTTCTGTACCATCTATCTCTAGATAGCGTATGTAGATTTTCCAGTAATTGATAATTAGGTATATTTTGTTTCTACAGAGTCTACTCTGAGTGTCCAAAGCCATTTTCTATCCTTCCTGTTGTCACGTGTACCTTCTAATTTCATGTGTATTCAAAGACTGCAACTCTAGTATACAACATAGATAGGATAAAGAGGAGAGGGTTGGAAAAATATCGCAAGATGAGACACACACTGCATATGCCACAGCAATAAAAAGAAGGGTGCTAAGAAAAGTTCATACTGGGTATGGTCCTGTGTGAGAGCACTGCCTTTTTTATATATTACTTCTGGACAAAGACTAAGTATAGAAATATTCTTTCCAGAATTTCCAAAGAACTAAGCAGCTTTTTTTTTTTTTTTGTCTTTTTAGGGCCTTACCCGAAGCACATGGAGGTTCCCAGGGAAGGGGTCAAATCGTAGCTGTAGCTGCTGGCCTAAGCCACAGCCACAGCAACGTGATGAGCTGTGTCTGTGACCTACACCACAGCTCATGGCGATGTCAGATCCTGACACTGCCCACTGAGCAAGGCCAGGGTTGGAACCCTGGTTCAAGAATTACTTTCTCTACAACCTTTTTCTAATAATTCAGTCAGTCCCCACCAAACCTTCTGGTCTTCCCAGCAACAAACTGAACGCGTTCTCTCTTGTAACATCTTTATCTAAATATATTTATCAAAATTATTATTATTTTGACCATATTGATGTGTCAGCTTCTCCAACAGACTGAGCTTCTTTAAGTTAAGATATTTATATATCATTCATCTTTGTGGCAAAGATGGGCTGGTCATTCACAAAACCTATTTTCTTTACTTCCTAGGCACAGAATTAGACATTATCTCTCAGACTTTTTTATAAATGAGTGTAGCTCTAAGTTCTAACCAATGGGTGTGGGCACAAGTGATATATCCACTTTTAAGGCCATGTCCATACAAAGATACCACTTGTCATCCCCTGATATTTTCCTGTCCCCTGGCTTGACACACATGGCAATAGTAACTTGAATCCTAGAATAAGATGGGTTTCCCAGATCTCCATTGTAAGAAAGGTGGCCCCTGTATATTAGAAACACAGTTCTGGGCTTCTCACTATGGGAAAATTAAAATAAACCTCCACTGTATAATTCACTGGGATTTTATAGTTTACCTCCCAACTGCAGCATTACACAATTAGATCTATTTTTTGTATCCTCAATACCTGTCACTTATAATGTCTCAGTAATATTCGCTGAATGAACAAATAGCACGTCTTTATTCATTGTTCAAAGTAAAAACTTATACCTTTTATGAACAACAACAAAAAACTCTTTTCAGCCATCCAACATATCCCTTCTTTCTTAACAATCTGATATATATGAATAACAAGTATCTGCACTACTCAGAATCCCATGAGCATTTTGGCTTTAATATTTTCATTGAATCTTGAGAAAGAGCTAGGTTTATATAGTTAAACAAAACAATGATTTAATTTTATTAATAATATATATCTTATAAAATTGAAATAATATCAGACTCAAAGTTATAAATATTTGTTAAAAATTAATCAAATAGGAAATCATGTAAAAACTTTGCCTGTTGAAGCTAGAAAATAAGTAGTTCTTGACTTGGAAGATCATTTATTAAGTTTTATAATACTCATAATTCTTAAATTACTAGAGAATATATGGAGTCATTGCTGTATCTAAATTACTTTCCAAAATACTGATTCCATGTTGCTTTTGGTAATATTTCATTGCCAAGTTTAAGTATTTTTAAAGGAAATTTATTTAATGTAACACATGCATTTTTAGAAATCATATTTAATGTACTACATGCATTTTTAGAAGTCATATTGAGTATAGTTTCTAAGGAGTATATAACAATAAAATATACAAAATTTCTGTATTAATTATCCTTGCAATACAATATCTATCATCAAAATATGTTCTTTATGAGGATTAAGAATCTAAATGGTGGAAGAATAAAACATCACATTTACTTTCTCCCACAAAAATAAAAAAAACACAACTAAACGTAGAACAATTTGCATGAAACATCTATTGAATGCTTGCAGAAGAACTTAAACCTCCAAAAAGGGCAAGAAACCCTCCACATAACTAGGTAGAGCAAAAGAAAAAAGAGAGATAGAGAGAGAGAGAGAGAGGGAGAAGGAATCAGGATAGAACTAGTACTCTTGAGGGAAATGCTAAAGAGAAAAAGAACCTACATCCTGGGAAGCCACCTTACTAACAGGGAGATCAGCCAAGACAGAGGTCCTCAAAGTTGCAGAGAAAAGTGCAGCAGCTGAACTGAGGAGGGCAAAGGAGAGTGAGAGCCACCACCCTGGACCACTGCCCTGGACAGCACAGCCTGAGACACTCAGGCAGTGGAAGGGCACTGAGACTCAGGCTCCAGAGGTCAGTTCTAAGGAGGGGGTTGGCTCTGTGGAGACAGCTAGAGGGGCTAGGCAGCAGTGTGCCATGGGCTAGGAAGCAGAATGACACAGCTGAGACCTCCTGAGAGGAGGTCTGGGCCTGCAGGAGAAACAAGGTGCCATTGTTGGGGAGGGCAAGAGGAGGAGGGGCAGACTCTCATAGGAATCTCTTTCCCTGAGCAAGTGGGGGCTCTCAGAGGGCAGGATGCCTCTAGCACAGGCTATAGGTAGCAAGAAGTCACTTGATTGGGATACAGGAGACCGGGCACTTCTCATGTGGGTTACGGGTAGCTGGGCACCTCTTGTGTGGGCTAAGGGTAGCAGGAGGCTAGGCACAACACAGTGCCTCTTATGTGATCCACAGGTGGTGGGGATAAACCATCAGCAGTCATCTCACAAACCAGAGGGAGGTGTGGCTCACCACCACTAGGGGTCTGTGAACAGGTTCTGCCTGTGGCCCCAATCACCTCGGAGGTCAGCAAAAAGAGGGCACTGCAACTGTTATTGCTCTCACTCCCCTAGAAGACACCTGCCGTGCTGCAGCCATTGCCAAATGCTCTAGGCAGGGCCTGCGCATGCTTTATCAGTGTCACTTCCCAGGACCCTGAAACTAGGAACAGTCTGTGTAGCACCTCCTGAATGGGCTAAGTGGGACCAGGTGTATCATGCATGGCCTACAGGTGGCAGGGAATAAACTACTACAGTTAACTCTGACTCCAGAGGTGGCCACGGCCTACCACCACTAAGGATCAGTGAATAGGCACCACTTGCAGCAGCCCCAGTCACCTCAGAAGCCACCACAGAGGAGGGCACTGTGACCAAACACTGCCCATTGTTGCTCTTACTCCCCTGGGAACTTACACACCCTGACACTGCCACTGCCAAATAATCTGGGAACTTTCTAAATCTGCCAGAGGCTCATACCACTTCCTAGGACCCTGCAACTAGGAGCAGCCTGTGCCACCTTCCTGCTACTGTCAAAAGCCCAGAAACCAGACACTGACTACTAGCCCTACCCATTGCCTCCTGTTCCTTGGAAACACATCAGGGGGATAACATCATCCTGATCACCCTGAGGAAAGAGAGAGCAAATATCCAAATTCCCATGCCAAAAACAATCCCCTACAAAAAACAAAGAGGCGCTCTTGAATAGATATAGCCTTTTAAGGTTATAGCTTGGTTTTCCTAAACTCACAGAAAAAGAAAAACATAACAGAAATGAAGAAGTTCAGGAACCATTCCCAGTTAAAAGAATAGGAGAATTCACCTGAAGCAGCAAACAATAAAACGGACCTCTGCAATCTGACAGACACTGAGTTCAAAAGGGAGATAGTGAAAATACTGAAGGAATTAAGAGTAAATATGAAGGAATTAAGAGTAGATATAAACAGTAATGCAGATTACTTTAGAAAGGAACTAGAAAATATAAGGAGGAACCAAGAAACATTTAAAAATTTATTTGCAGAGACACAAACTGAGTTAAAGACACTAATGAGAAGAATGAATAATGCAGAGGTACGAATTAGTGACTTGGAAGACAGAATAATGGAAATCACCCAATCAGGACAGCAGACAGAAAACTAAAAAACGAAAAAAACATGAAAGCAATATGAGAGATCTATGAGATAATATAATGCTGGCCAATCTACACATAATAGGGATTCAGGAAGGAGAAGGAAAAGAAAAGGGGATGTATATATATATTCGACAAATTCGACAACCTATAAGAAATGGACAATTTTCTAGAGACTTACAGAACACCAAAGCTGAGACAAGAAGAAAAAGATCAACTGAACAGATGGATCACTAGAAATGAAATTGAATATATAATAAAAGCACTCCCTACAAACAAAAGTCCAGGACCAGATGGCTTTACAGGAGAATTGCACCAAGCATACAAAGAGGAACTTATATCCATCTTCCTTAA
Source organism: Catagonus wagneri (assembly GCA_004024745.2). Classification (NCBI taxonomy): domain Eukaryota; kingdom Metazoa; phylum Chordata; class Mammalia; order Artiodactyla; family Tayassuidae; genus Catagonus; species Catagonus wagneri. The sequence continues at coordinate 7,994,951 of PVHT021183528.1, forward strand.
ACTTTTCCAAAAGGCTGAAGAAGAAGGAATACTCCCAAAGATATTCTATGAAGCTACCATCATCCTAACCCCAAAACCGGATGAAGATACTACCAAAAAAGAAAACTATAGGCCGATATCTTTGATGAATATAGATGCAAAAATTATCAACAAAGTTTTAAACAAGCAAATCCAACAACATATAAAAAAGACCATACACCACGATCAACTGGAACTCATCCCAGGTTCACAAGGATGGTTCAACACATGCAAATCAACATCATACACCATATTAGCAAAAGGAAAGTCAAAAACCACATGATCATCTCAACAGATGCAGAAAAAGCATTTGACAAAGTCCAACATCATTCATGATAAAAACTCTTACCAAAGTGGGTACAGAGGGAACATACCTTAACATAATAAAAACCATTTATGACAAACCCACAGAAGATATAAAACTCCATGGAGAAAAGCTGAAAGCCTTCCCACTAAAATCTGGAATAAGACAAGGACGCCCACTCTCACCACTTTTATTTAACATAATTGAAAGTCCTAGCCACAGCAATAAGACAAACAAAAGAAATAAAAGGCATCCAAATTGAAAGAGAAGAGATAAAACTGTCACTCTACACAGATGACATGATACTATATATAGAAAACCCTAAGGACTCCACACAAAAACTATTCAAACTGGTCAATGAATTCAGCAAAGTAGAAGGAAACAAGATTAACATTCAGAAATCGGTTGCATTTCTGTATCTTAACAATGAAATATTAGAAAAGGAATACAAAAACTACAATACCTTTGAAAATCACACCCCCAAAAATTAAATACCTAGGAATAAACCTGACCAAAGAAGTGAAAGACTTATATGCAGAGAACTATTAAACATGAATCAAGGAAATTAAAGAGGCTTCAAAGAAATGGAAAGATATTCCGTGCTCCTGGGCTGGAAGAATTAGTATCATAAAAGTGGCCAAATACCCAATATTTGGAATACCCAAAGCAATCTTCAGATTTAGTGCAATACCTATCAAATTACCCATGACATTTTTCATAGAACTAGAACAAACAATCCAAAAATTTATATGGAACCATAAAAGACCCAGAATTGCCAAAGCAATCCTGAGGAACAAAAACCAAGGAGGTATATTGCCCAGACTTTAGGTAATATTACAAAGCCACAGCAATCAAGTTAGTGTGGTACTGGTACAAAAACAAACATATAGACCAATGGAACAGAACAGAGAACCCAGAAATAAACCCATACACCTCTGGTCAATTAATCTTCGACAAAGGAGGCAAGAATATAAAATGTGGAAAAGCAGTCTTTTCAGCAAGTGTTGTTGGGAAAACTGGACAGCCTCACATAAATCACTGAAACTGGCACACGCCTTCACACCATGAACAAAAATAAGCTCAAAATGGCTTAAAGACTTAAATGTAAGTCAAGACACCATCAAACTCCTAGCAGAGAACATAGGCAAAACATTCTCTTACATCAATCATACAAATATCTTAGGTCAGACTCCCAAGGCAACAGAAATAAAACAAAAATAAACCAACTGGACCTAATCAAACTGACACCCTTTTGCACAGAAAAGTAAAGCAAAAACAAAAACAAAAACAAAAAAACCAAGAAACCAATTGAAAAATGGGCAAAAGACCTGAGTAGACATTTCTCCAAAGAAGATATACAGATTGCCAACAGGCACATGAAAAAATGCTCAACATCACTAATTATTAGAGAAATGAAAATCAAAACTACTATGAGGCACCATCTCATGCCGGTCAGAATGGCCATCATGAAAAAGTCAACAAATAAATGCTGGAGTGGATATGGAGAAATGGGAACCCTCCTACACTGTCAGTGGCAATGTAAACTGGTACAACCATTGTGGAAAATGGTATGGAGGTACCTCAGAAGAATAAATATAGAATAAATATAGAACTACCATATGACCAAGCAATTCCACTCATGGAATCAATCTAAATTTCCAGTGACACATGAATTGATTAGGAAGATGTTGTATATACACACAATGGAATACTTCTCAGCCATAAAAAGTACAAAATAATGCCATTTGAAGCAACATAGATGGAACTAGAGACTCTCGTACTAAGTGAAGCAAGTCAGAAAGAGAAAGAAAAATATCATGTGATATCACATATCTGAAAGCTAATATATGGCACAAATGAATCTTTCCACATAAAAAAAACTCATGGACTTGGAAAATGGACTTGTGGTTGCCAAGGGGGAGGGGGAGGGACTGGGAGTCTGTGGTTAACAGATGCAAATCAATGTATTTGGAGTGGATAAGCAATGAGATCCTGCTCTATAGCACTGGGAACTATATCTAGTCATTTATGATGGAACATGATGGAGGATAATATGAGCAAAGGAAGGTATGAATGGGTCACTATGCTGTACAGGAAAAATCGACAGAACACTGTAAACCAAATAAAAATGGAAAAAAATAAAAATTTAAGAATCAAAAAATATTTATATTAAGAGACTGCTGGCAATTTTCTAACCCCTATATTATGTTTTCAGCTTTCAGTTTTGATTATTTGTGCATATTCTTTGAGATCTAGCAGTGAAGTTAACAAAGTAGATATGAATATAAAACAATGGATCATCAGAAATAGTGGATTTGGAAAAGTATAAGGGTAATAAACAGAGAATTTTAAGAACTTTCTGGGGCAGGAAACATGATTAAATAGGTCTAGATTCAGAAGGGCTCATACCACAGCTCAGAATAAAGGCTTCAGAAAAAAGTAAGAATACTTTGACTGATGAGGCTTGAGGAAATGGTGTTATATGTAAATAGAAAACTATTGTAGTGCTGAAACACTTGGTAGGTTTTTCATTTTATTTATTTACCTATTTTTTTTTTTTTGTCTTTATAGGGCTTCACCTGAGGAATATGGAAGTCCTCAGGCTAGAAGTCATATCAGAGCTGCAGCTGCCAGCCTACACCACAGCTACAGCAATGCCAGATCTGAGCCACATCTGTGACCTATGCCGCAGCTCACGGCAACACCAGATACTTAACCCACTTAGCGAGGTCAGGGGTTGAACCGGTGTCCTCATGGATACTAGTCAGGTTCATTACTGCTGAACCACAATGGGAACTCCCTCATTTTAGTTAAGTAGGAGATAATTTCATTTAGAGACAAGTTGGAGCAACAGCTAAATCAGCTGGGGATTTGATAGCAAAGCTATCTCAAGTAAACTGTAGGGAGAGTAGGGACCATGTATTTGTCAGAGAGTCTGAAGTAGACCAAAAAGAAGTGACTAGATTCAAACAATGATGTAAAAATATCATTTGGGGGTAGTATATAAATAGACACCTACTTTTATTAGAGTAATGAAAGACAGGGTTAATGATATTTTTTAAACAAACATATTTCAATAAATTTAAATATTTTCTATCTTGAGAAATAAACATAAGCATGCTTGGTCTACACAAAATTTTCCTAATATGATGGAACAGGATTGATTGATCAATGGTATTCTCTGTTATCTAATAAGAGGATATGAACTTTTATTTTAATACTTAAGAAGAATCTGTAAAATGGAAATATCTACATCATATACAAAATAAATATATGTATATAGGTGTGAAAAGAGCAGTAATGAGTCATTACTTCCATGCTAAACCCGGCAGAGGATTTTAGTGTATATATATATATATATATATATATATATATATATACACATATACATACATACATACGTATATACTGTCTCATAGGAAAACTAAATAGCAGGAAACCTGTCTCATAGGAAAACTAAATAGCGGGAAACCTGTCTCATAGGAAAACTAAATAGCGGGAAACCTGTCTCATAGGAAAACTAAATAGCGGGAAACCTGTCTCATAGGAAAACTAAACAGTGGGAAAATGGAATCAGTATTGTGACAATCATCTTTTAAAATACTAGGCAGACCCTAGGTTTGAGTTGTATTCCTTATTGGAAGCAGCTGTAACTAAAGTGAAGCATTGCTGAAACTCAGACCAAGGACTTAACTTATGATGTAATTCTGTTTGCTATGTCTACTGGGTGGCAGGATCTCTAAATTTTTGTTACAATTATACTAACGGAAAAAAATTACAAGTATACAAAGTCATTAATAGAGTTGTAGATAGAGAGGAGATAAATCGAATCTCTCTTCCAAAAAAAAAGTCATCTAATATTGTTGCAGAGAAGAGAGGAATTTGGTCAGACAGATACAAAATAGGTAGAAAAAAAAGGATGTTGAAATATTTTTAATAGTGTAATAACAGAAATAAGCATAGAATATACCTAGCATATTGTGTGGTTTAAAATATTTGTTGTCCCTTTCCTTGGCCCACTGACATTAAGCTTAGCTATATGACCAGCTTTAGAAAATAAAAGTGAATAGAAATGATGTGTTAGAGCCATCACAAGATTCTGCTATGAAGATGATGTGGGGCAGGGCATCAGCACAGAGCATGAGCAAGAAATAAACATTTTCTTTTTAAGTCACTGAGATTTGGATGTTATTTGTTACAGCAACATAATTTACACTATGTGATATTGTGTGTCGCTTTTTGCTAGAAGTTCTGACATAGATTCCATGAACAGGAGAAGCACATTGGGGAAAATATTAATAAGTGCATTAGACAAATATCCCTTCTTACCAAAATTACAAAGAGGATCCCAGGAAAGCACTTTTTATGGGAACAAATAACTTTTGTAAATTGAACTCAAGCTAGGTGGTACTTAACAGAAGGCAAAGAAGCAAATCACACACAATGCCAGGCAAAAATGAAGGATATATAGGATAACCAGTAGTCATAATTCTGACTTTTATAAATCCATTGTATGCTCCATTATATGATTCATTAACGAGTGAAATCCACATTTAGTTTTATTTTCTCTTGCTCTGTATCCTCTTTCAACAACACATGATATTTAACTGCTACTACCCAGAGGTGAATAGTTCTCAAAGCTGGTTTCTACCTTAAAATCTGCCCTTACATTTCAGAACCATATAACCAACCAGGAAATAACTCCAGAAAATAGTACACAGGCACCTTTCCATCTCTCATTTGGGACAAAAGTAATAACTTTACTACACAGACCAAAAACTTATGAGTTATTCTCGATACTTCTATTTCTTTAACCTTCCTTTTCTTAGAGATCCTCTGCCTATTCTCCTCATTATTTCACCTAGAATGTTACCATCATGTTTCTTTGCCTTCTGGCTCACTACAAGCATGTTAGTCCTCAACTTTATCATCTTAAGAGCTATCAAAAATGTAAATTTGACCATATAAGTGCCTCTTCTGTTTTTAAACTCTACAGTGAATCTCGACTTGCTGAAAAAAAAAAAGTGATGAAATTTTGTAGCACATAATTCCAGGCTCTTCAAAATTTTCTCTAGTTTCTTCTCCGAAATAATTTTCTGTCACTTTATTCATACAACCTACACACGAAGCTCATTAACCACTTGGATTTGCAAGATATTCCTTCATTAGAAAACACACATGCAAGTATGTCAGAAATATGGTAAAAGAATACCCAAATACACTAAAAGTGGTATTCATTCTGTATTTCTCCAATAAAGATTTTCACTTCCAGTCTTCAGCAAAGCTATTTGAATTATTTTTTTTTATGCCTTTGATGCATATGTTATCCGGACAAAGAAGGTAGCTGACGCCACGCAAAGTCATCTCAACCACAAATATCAGTCTAGTCTCACTGCACATCTAAGCAGATTTCAGAAGTATATTTCCACTTAGTGTCCATACAGACACAAAAACAAATTGTTTTTACTTCATAGTATGTGCACAGACAGTGGAACACAGTGTTTTTAGGACAGATTCCACTTGTACCTGATTCAGGAAAATAATTTAAACTGACAAAATATTTTAAAATAAATTGTTCAAGTTGTGCTCAAGTTAAAAATTTAGGACAAGTAGTTTATATATGTGCCTCAAGCTTAAGGAACAGCTCCCTCTTCTCATTGTTTGTCACAACAGGAGGGTTCAATGGATGAATGACTTTGAGATCACATTAAATGCCTTGCAGTTTACCCAGATGCTAGAATTGAAACACAGAAAACAAATATACCCATGTGGAAATCAGCTCCTTGCTAATCTAGGTGCAAAGATCCACTGCAGGGTGTTAAAAAAAATGCAGGGTCATTAGACCCAGCAAGGATACCTCACTCTTCTTAATTATAATGTCAGTCATCCTAGGTGTAGGATAAAGTTAGAATTCAGACAACAGTAAAACGAAATAAATGAACGCACTTGACCATTTTTCAGTCTCCAGGTTTCTGAGATATACTGTGAGGAAAAATGCAATTCTTACTTTTCCATACATTAACACTGAAAGCAATGATTACATTTGTTTTACCTATGATAAAAAACACAAAAATAAATTTTAAAACTTGACAAAGTCAGAGAGTACTTTTTGCTACATACTTATATTAACATATTATTTTTAAAATTTTGACTGTTATCTTTTACAACATGTGAAGTTAAATTTATTGGGTTTCCAACATGTCCTGGATATATATTTTAGGGGAAATATTTTACACTTGACATTCTTAATAATTCTAAGCTCAATTAAATTTATTTTTACTCTTCCCTTACCATTATTGAACTTACGCCCAGGTGACAAGATTTAGTTTTATCTAAGTCTAGGAAAATCATACTTTGGAGAATAACTATTTCATTGAGCAACATCATAGACATGTGCCAAAAACAAACGTACTATTTTTTTCTTAACTGCACTAATGTTTCTTCTCCATTTAGTTGAATAATTAAGTTTATGGTGCAATACCTCACTGTCACTTAAGATTACCTCAGCCTGTAGAGAGGCTGTTGACTTTGAATCCCCAGATAGCACTGAACATGCTAATATTGCAGAGAGCAAGGAAGAGAGAGAAAGAAAGGCAATCAATCAAACAAACAACCTAAAAGGAAAAAAGTTTGTACAGTGTGTGTAGATAGGAGTAGAAAAGAATGATAAAAGCTGTATCAAGAAGTCTCTGTTAAAGAATGGTTTCCTCATTTTCTGTCCCCTTTTCAATTCATTCTAACACGTACTAAAACCTGAGTTTTCTTCTCACCAAATTTCTTCTCATTTTAAAAAACGTAGTACATAAACATGAAAGTTCTCATAGTTCTCAACCCCCCTACAAACTCAATTACATCCACATCCATCTATATTTATTATTCTAATCTGCTCCTGTAGCTTCCTTAAGCCTTCAACAGCAGCTTAACCTCTCAGTACGTTCTCCTAAAACTGGTAATATGCATTCATATCTCTAAAGAAAAAGTTTAAAAAGTGGAAGTCTCAGAATTTCCTTCCCTCTCAAATGAAACAGTTAGTTTAAAAAGAAGACTAAAAAGAAACAGAAAATGTCTATGCCAACAGCTACCAAATTAAAAAGAAAAAAATGGCCAAATAGAATTTATTTAACTTTAAAAACTGGAGATGAAAGAAGTGAGGAAAAGATTTCAAACTGGCACAAAGAACCAGAGAAAGTTTTCATCCCTACATGCATGGACTCCCCAAAATCCACACTATTGATATGATTAACTTCCAGAAATAGGCCAAAAATTTCAGCTAAACCAATTAGATAAAAGTCTGTATATGTTTGGACTATTGAAACTGGCTGCTGAGAAAAATAATGAATTTCCATTAAATTAGGGGTACTTAAAATGGAGTTTTGATAACTGAAGCACTCTGCTCCAGGGACATTGATATGCTATCATCTGTGTGTGATATGTAATACATAAAGTACTACTATTCAACTATAAAGAAATCAGTAAGCAAAACAGACAAAAAAAAGTCCCTTATTTCACAGAGCTTTGGAAATATGGCATGAAATCTGCCAAGTCAGTGACAGTTCTAGACGAACTGAGCAAGCTATTCCCTATGCTTTTCCTCACTTCTTTCATAGGGAATACCTTGCACTTCTCTGTATTTCGTTTCTGGATAACAAATATCCATGAACTGACATTTGCTTTTACTAACTCACTTGTCACCCAAACTTTTGTTTCTCCCAAGACCACTTTTCTATTTACTGCAAATGTGCTGAAAGAAGTTATTAAATATTGGCATTGAATTTCCAAAATCTTACCGGGAGAAAAGAAAAACACTCCAAATGCGCATCAATTTAAAAAATAATTACAAGAATAAATTGTAGAGTAAATCAATTATTACCTGGCTATAAATATAGTAGAGACAATTTTAGTACACGGAATTCAGAGTCAGATTCTAGCTCAAGCCTATGCTGCCTAATATCTGGATAATCTTGAGAAATTCACGTCATCATTCCACACTTTGGTTTCTCTAACTACACAATTTGGTTAATAATATTTACCTCATAAGAATAGTATGACATAAAATATGCTAAAAATAGTTCCTGTCGTGGCTCAGTGGTTAACGAATCCGACTAGGAACCATGAGGTGGCGGGTTCGATCCCTGGCATCGCTCAGTGGGTTAGGATCTGGCGTTGCCGTGAGCTGCAGTGTAGATTGCAGACGTGGCTCGGATCCCCTGTTGCTGTGGCTGTGGTGTAGGCCGGCGGCTATAACTCCGATTAGACCCCTAGCCTGGGAGCCTCCATATGCCGCCAGTGTGGCCCTGGAAAAGGCAAAATGACAAATAAATAAATAAATAAATAAATAAATAAAAATAGGCACTGGGCTTCATATTCTACCTATAATGACTAAAGGATATAAGTTAGTTCTTAATGCTATTTTCATTCCCAATATACTTCTCTTTTGTTTCATGAGGCAAAAAACACATCTGGAAAATGATTTAAACAACAGTGGTGCTCAATCCTGCATAACATTAGAATCACTAGGGACGCTTTTTAAAAATACAAATGCCTGAAATCTTTCACTGGGGATTCTTATATAATTGGTCTTGGGAGGGAACGAAGCCTCATTTTTTTGTTTTCAATTTCCCAAGGTGATTTCTATGTGCAGCCAGGTTTAAGACCTACTTATTTAGAAACACTTCAAATGTTATCATTTGACTAGAATATTTTTAATTCCTTTAAATCATTTTACTTACATTTTGCTAACTTGTGTCTGCCCTATAAAACATCCGGTGTCAATCAAATGAAACTCTTCATCGATTTTACCTCCTAAATATTTCTCAAACCCATCTCCTACTCACATTCCCTCATATGAGCAGTCTGGCCGTCATCAGCTTCCTCTGGGTTATTAAGTCCTGACTGTGATCTCTCTTTCCGTGATTACCCTTCTCAAACTTTTTTTCATCTCCTAAATCTTGTCAAAGCTTACTTTTCATGCAAGATGGAGCACAAGCCATGTGCCTTGTCCTCCAATGTCCTCCTGCTTAACAATGAACATCAACTCTTGCTACTCCCACTACACAATCCGTGTTCAACTACCATCAGACTGACTGTAGTGTCATAACACTACATGAAACATTGTATATTCTTGGTTAACCCCATTCTATTTCTGAAATGCCCTTCCTTTTTTTTTCCCCCAGGATCATTCTTTGAGATTTCTCATAAATCCATCCTTCTGAAAAACTCCTAAGCTCCTTGTTCCATTCAAGAACTACCCTATACTCATAAAACTTTTGTTGCATTAATCATGCTACCAGAATTATTCCATTAAATTATAAGTTCCTCAGTGAAGTTACTGTGTTGATTTTAGCTTTGTACCCCCAAAGATTAGCATTTACCCATGATATCAGTAAATATGATTTAACTAAGTTGGCCCAAGAAGCAGAAAAATATCCAGTATAGACTTTGTGCTTTCTAGAGTAGAAAAATTCCTCACTGGAAATGGCAATTAAAACGTTTTTACTGAGCTTTTAAACAATTTCAGAGTTACAAATGTCTAAAACCAACTTTAGGGTTACTACAGATAGTAATGGTAAACGTGTACTACACATTTTACGGGATCATGATTTGTGTCCTGGAACATAGGGAATAAATTCATAGGATCTTATCCCTTTGAATTGTGCAAGTTAAATATGGCATCCTAGGCTAACATTCATCAAATACACTGGTGCAGTGAAACAGTAACTTTTAAAATTATGGCATTTCACTACGCTTATAAATTAATAGAAAAATATTCATCTCAAATTAAGAATTTTTTTAAATTAATAGAATTGAAAATATCACTTTTAATGTATTCCTCAAATCTTTTTTAAAACAATGGAATTTCTCAAAGAGCCCCCATTTAAAATTGGATTTTTTTTTAAAAGGTAGCCCTTTTCTGTTCAAACACAGATTTTTTTTTTTTTTTTTTTAGGGCCTCACCTGCAGCATATGGAAGTTCCCAGGCTAGGGGTTGAAACAGAGCTTTAACAGCCAGCATGCACACAAGCCACAGCAACACAGAATCAGAGCTGCACCTGCAATCTACACTGCTGTTTGTGACAAGATCAGATCCTTAGCCCACTGAGTGAGGCCACAGATCATACCCACATCATCACAGACACTATGCTGGATTGGGTTCTTAACATGCTGAGCCACAAG
>PVHT021183528.1:8005545-8052556 GCA_004024745.2 Catagonus wagneri
AAAAAAAAAAAAAAAAGCAAAAAGACAATTTACAGAATGGGAGAAAATAGTTTCAGAGAATGAAATTGACAAGGGCTTAACCTCTAAAATATACAAACTTACACAACTCAACAGCAAAAAAAAAAAATTGAAAAATGGGCAAAAGGCCTGAACAGACATTTCTCCAAAGAAGATAAACAGATGGCCAACAAGCACTTGAAAAAATGCTCAACATCACTGATTATTAGAGAAATGCAAATCAAAACTGCTATGAAGCACCACCTCACACCAGTCTGAATACCCATCATTAATCAGTCCACAAAAAATGGAACTAAACTAAGTGAAGAGACAGCGAAGTAAGTCAGAAAGAGAAAGACAAATACCATATGATATCACTTATAACTGGAATCTAATATATGGCACAAATGAACCTTTCCCCGGAAAAAAAACTCATGGACATGGAGAACAGATTGTGGTTGCCAAGCAGGAGGGAGTGGAATGGACTGGGAGTTTGGGGTTAATAGATGCAAACTATTGCCTTTGGAATGGATAAGCAATGAGATCCTGCTGTATACTACTGGGAACTATGTCTAGTCACTTATGATAGAGCACGATAATGCGATAAAAAAGAATGCAGACATGTACATGTGACTGGATCACCTTGCTGTACAGTAGAAAATTGACAGAGTACTGTAAACGAGCCACAATGAAAAAAAACAAAAATCATTAAAAATAAAAAATTAACCACAATTTTTTTATTTAAATGGTCAACTAGAAAAAATGAGTTCTAGGACTGTTCTTTTATAGTTGACTTATACTGTTGTGACAGATCTAACATCATGTTTACATAGATGACATATGTATGCCATACTGTTTTAATGAATGTAGCTTTGTAGTATAGTCTGAAGTCAGGGAGCCTGATTCCTTTAGTTCTATTTTTCTTTTCCGTATTGCTTTGGCTATTCAAGGTCTTTTGTATTTCCATACAAATTTTAAAATATTTTGTTCTAGTTCTGTAAAGAATGTCATTGGTCATTTGATAGGTATTGTATTGAATCTGTAGATTGCCTCAGGTAGTATTGTCACTTTGACTATAATGATTCTTCCAGTCTAAGAGCATGGTATATTTTTCCATCTATTTGTGTCTTCTTTGATTTCCTTCATCAGTGACTTATAGTTTTCAGAGTACAGGTCTTTTGTTTCTTTAGGTAGATTTATTCCTAGGTATTTTATTCTCTTTTTTGATGAAATTATAAATGGGATTGTTTCCCTAATTTCTCTTTCCAATCTTTCATTGTTAATATATAGAAATGCAACTGATTTCTGTGTATTCATTTTAAATCCTGCAGCTTTATCAAATTCACTGATGAGGTCTAAGAGTTTTCTGGCAGTGTCTTTAGGATTTTCTAGGTATAGAATCATGTCATTTGCAAACAGTGAGAGTTTTACTTCTTCTTCTCCAATTAGATTCCTTTTATTTCTTTGATTGTCATGGCTAGAACTTCCAAGATTATGTTGAATAACATTGGTGAAAGAGGACATCCTTGTCTTGTTCCTGATCTTACTGAAAATGCTTTCAGTTTTTCACCATTGAGAATGTTAGCTGTGAGTTTGTCAAAAATAGCTTTGGTCGTTGAGTTTTGTCAAATGCTTTTTCTGCATCTACTGAAATGATCACATGGTTTTATTTTTCAGTTTGCTGATGTGGTGTATTATATTGATAGATTTGCAGATTCTGAAGAATCCTTGCATCTCTGGGATAAATCCTACTTGATCATGGTGTATGATTTTTTTAATATATATTTGTATAGAGTTTGCTAAAATTTGGTGAGCATTTTTGCACCTATATTCATCAGTGATAGTGGTCTGTAATTTTCTTTTCTGTGGTATTTTCACCTGGATTTGGTATCAAGGTAATGGTAGCTTCATAGAGTAAGCTTAGGAGTGTTCCTGTCTCTGCAATTTTCTGGAAAAGTTTCAGTAGAAGAGGCGTTAACTCTTCTCTGAACGTTTGGTATAACCCAGCTGTGAAGCCATCGGGTCCTGGATTTTGTTTTTTGGAAGTTTCTCAATAATATTTTCAATTTCATCACTTGTGGTCTATTCACATTTCTAATTTCTTCATGGTTCAGTCTTGGTAGGTTGCACCTTTGTAAGGATCTGTCCATTTCTTCCATGTTATCCATTTAATGGTATACAGTTTCTCATAGTAGTCTCTCATGATTCTTTGTATTTCTGCAGTGTCAGTTATAACTTCTTTTTCATTTCTAATTTTATTGATTTGAACCCTCTCCCTTTTTTTCTTGATGAGTTTAGCTAATGGTTTATCAATTTAGTTGGTCTTCTCAAAGAACCAACTTTTATTTTCATTGATCTTCTCAACTGCTTTCTTTGTCTCTATGTTATTCATTTCTGGTCTAATCTTTATGATTTCTTTCCTTCTACTAATTTGGTGCTTTGTCTGTTCTCCCTTCTTTAGAGGTTTAAGGTGTAAGGTTAGGTTGTTTGAGTTTTTTTCTTCTTTCCTAAGATTGCATTGCTATAACCTTTCCTCTCAGAACTGCTTTTGCTGTGTCCCATAGATTTTGGATTGTTGTATGTCCATTGTCATTTGTCTCTGCATCATTTAATTTCCTCTTTGGTTTCTTCAATGATCCATTGGTTGTTTAGTAGCTTATTGTTTAGCTTCCAAAAGTTTGTGTTTTTTGCTGCTTTTTTTTTTCCTGGTAGTTGATTTCTAGTCTCATAGCATTGTGACCAGAGAAAATACTTGAAATAATTTCAATTTTTAAAAAAAATTATCAAGGCTTGATCTGTGGCCCATGATGTGATTTATTCTGGAGAATGTTCCGTATGCACTTGAGAAGAAAGTATATTCTGCTGCTTTGGGCTGAAAAGTTCTATAGATATAAGTTAAGTCTGTTTGGTCCAGTGTATCATTTATGGTCTGTGTTTCCTTACTGATTTTCTGTCTGAATGATCTGCCCTTTGCTGTAAGTGGGGTGTTAAAGCTCCCCACTATTATTGTGTTACCATCAATTTCTGATTTTATGGCTATTAATAGCTGCCTTATATATTGTGCTGCTCCTACACTGGGTGCACATATATTTACAACTGTTATTTCTTCTTCTTGTATTGATCCGTTGATTATTATGTAATGTCCTTCTTTGTCTCTTGTGACCTTATTTTAAAATCTATTTTGCCTGATAAGAGTATTGCTTTCCCTGCTTTTCTATAATTTCCATTTGCATGTAATATTTTCTTCCATCCCCTTACTTTCAGTCTGCATGTATCCATAGGTCTGAAGGGGGTCTCCTGTAGACAGCATATCTTTGGGTCTTGCTTTTGAATCCATTCATCTAGTCTTTGTTTTAGTTAGAGCATTTACTCCAACTACATTCAATGTAATTGTGGATAAGTATGTACTTATTGTCATTTACTTATTTTTTTATTGCTATTTTGGGTCTTTTTTCTTTCCTTCCTTTTTTTGTTGCCTTCTAATGTGATTTGCTGACCATGCTTAGTGTTATGTTTGGCTTGGTTTTTCTTTTTTATGTGTGTGACCATTATAGTTATTTGATAAGTGGTTTCACTTATATATTGACAAATACATCTATATGTGTGCAGAATTGTTTCGGCTTACTGGTCTCTCAATTTCAAATGCACTTTCAGTGTTTTACATTTGTCCACTCCTCATGTTTGCTAGTTTAGATATCATATTTGCAATGGGTGATTTCCTGTATTTAAATTATTTTTGCTTTACCAGAGACCTTTTCCTTTCTTTCTTTCTTTTTTATTTTTTTTTTTTGTCTCTTTGCCTTACTTAGGGCTACACCCGTGGCATATGGAGGTTCCCAGGCTAGGGGTCTAACAGGAGCTGTAGCTGCTGGCCTTGGCCATAGCCACAGAAATGTGGGATCCGAGCCTCGTTTGCAACCTACACCACAGCACATGGCAACGCCGGATCCTTAACCTACTGAGCAAGGCCAGGGATCAAACCCGCAACCTCATGGTTCCTAGTCAGATTCGTTGGCCACTGAGCCACGATGGGAACTCCCTTACCTTTTTCATTTTTAATATTCTTATTTCTAATTGTGGATTTCATTTTCTTCTTTGAGAAGTTCCTTTAGTAGCTTATGTAGAGCTGGTTTGGAGGTGCTGAATTCTCTTACCTTTTGCTTGTCTGTGAAGCTTTTGATCTCTCCATCAAATCCAAATGAGAGCTTTGCTGGGTAGAGTATTCTTGGTTTTAGGTTCCTCCTCTTCATCACCTCAAATACATTTTGCCATTCCCTTTTGGCTTGTTATCTTTTTAAATGAAACTTTTGTCCAGATATATGCCCACGAGTGTGGTTGCTAAAGCATATTGTAGTTTTCTGAGAAACTGCCATACTGTTAACCATGGTGTTTGTACCAATTTACTTCTCAGCCAACAGTGTAGAAAGGTGCCCATTTCTCTACACCCTCTCTAGCATCTGTTATTTGTAGATTAATGAAGGCTTCTCTGACCAGTATGAAGTGGTACCTCATTGTAATTCTGATTTTCATTTCTCTAACAATTGATAATGTGGTTAGCTCGTTTACTTTTAATAACAACGCTGCTGAGGGAAGATACATTATTATGCCTGTTTTACAAATGGGGAAACTGAGGCATGGGACACCAAATAACTAAATAACCTATCCAAGTACATATATTCTTAGTGATAGAACTGGGATTCTAGAATATGTGCGATTAGCTACTATGATATGTTCTCATTTATAATGACTATATAAATTTTTTCTGCTTTTTAAAATTGACTGTTGACTCTAATTTATTGAATAATAAAATGAGCTTTGCTCAAAAAAAAACCAAATTAGCATTTATAAAACCAACCAACCAAAAATCAAATTATTCTGTTACTTTTATTCATGGTATCCAAACCTAATGAGCCATTTCACTTTAATAAACTTGAGGATCAATGACTCTCAAGAAGCACTTGCTCACGATGTGTGGTCATGCCGTTTGATTTAAAGTGTTTTCAAGCCTATTTAGTTTTTTAATTTTCCTTAAAATGCAGAAGAATATTAATTATCATAGCCAGCATTTGTGGAATCTGTGGAAGAAATTTCTTTCACATTGACCTCAGAAGCATTTTTTGATGAAGATACACTTTTTAGAGACTGCTGAGCTTGAGTTATAAATGATCAGTCCTTTTTTTTAAATCACAGCTGGTTCAGTTAATCACTCAGCATGGATAACCATGTGCTGAAATGTACCTCTTCTCTGTGCATATTCCTAAGCTTTACTGTTGGGAGATGTCTGGATTAGTTACTTTGCAGCTGCCAGATATGCCTTGTTATATATTGCTTAAACATGAGTTTCTAAGAACATGAATAAACAGTGTTTTTGATAACAATAGCTATCACTCTCACAAAGAAGTGGCCTGTAATTTAGAAAATTTTCAACTGAAAATGTAAAGAAAATATGCTAAATAAGCCCGATACCAGAACAGATGTTCTTTTGCCTGGTTTCCAAAAAGTTTACATAATTTAAGTGTGTAAAGTGTTCAATAAACATATTTCCATAAACACAGATTATTTTTATTCTCAACAGCAAACATTTACTAAGGCTTGATATGTGCTGCAAATTCTGCTAGATATTATAACTCAAAAATACAGTCCCTGTTCTCAAAATTGTGTTTGGGATAGGATAAATCATGGAAAAAATCAGATACTAGATGGCTATATGACTAGATAGGAAAATGATTTATATCTATATAAGCAGAAAGATAGCATAGGAATATGGAATATGAAATTTTAGTCGAATTTTTTCTGGACAAGGATAACTTTCTTAATTTCACAAATTCTGTACTGAACATTTGTAAAATTTGGCTAAATGGTAATAAAATATGTAAAACATGCCACAATACATAACAATAATGGTACCTCACTGTATGAAGTGAAAGGCAAAAGATGTGGATCTACTGTTGTGTTCACTGAGGCTTGGTTAATTACTGACTTTTTGAAGGTTTATGATAAATACATGGTTTAGAAGGATGATAACATGAAAAAATTGTTTCAGGAAATCAAGAGCAGTGATAAGGGCTAAAGCCTTAAAGAAAACTTTCCCAGCATTATTTAACTTGAGTTGTACATAGGGAAGCATTCTCGAAATTACATAATTACTGAGAAAGTAAAAAGGGCAATCCAGAAAATCCAGTTTTGGAAGTAGACTTACAAAGGTTGAAATCTTAACAAATGAAAGAAGCTTACTTGTATAGGAAATGTGTGCAGAAATCAAATTTGAAAAATAGCTAGAGTGATAACATTATAAAGATATGCATATATTTATTATATATATTTATTAAATATATATATTATAACAAATATTTTATGCATTTGTTATATTTACATGTTATATATTTATTATAAAGATATATAAAACACATTTTATATATTTTATGTTACATATTAAAATATAAACATATTTTCTGTAAATATACAAATATACCATGTTGTATATTATATATTGCATAAATATATATTATATTTATACCATGTAATTTAGATATTATAAAGATATATGTAAACACATATATATTATATTTTTATATTATGCATATTTATTACATACATATATTAAGAAAACACAGTTTTTATCCACTCATCCAGGAGGGACACTTAGGTTGGTTTTATTTCGTGGTATTGTGAATAATGCTGCAGCGAATACGAGAGTTCAAATATCTCTTTGAGATGCTGATTCCATTTCTTTCTTATATATACCCAGAGACAGGGTTAATGGAATATACAGTAGTTCTATTTTTTAATTTTTTGAAGAATCATCATACTGTTTTCTAAAACAGCTATACCAACCTACATACCAACCAACAGTATACAGGAATTCTTTTATATCCCCACCCTTGCAAACATTCATTATCCTTTTGGTTTTGTTAATAGCCATCCTACATTGTGTGAACTGTTATCTCCCTGTGGTTTTGATTTGCATTTCCCTGAGGATTAGTGATATTGAGCATCTTTTCATGTACCAGTGGGTCATTAATATATCTTTAGAAAAATGTCTATTCAGGTCCTTTGCTTATATTTAATCAGTTTATTCATGTTTTTGCTATTAAGTTGTATGAGTTCCTTAAATATTTTACATATTAACTCTTTATCATACATACAAGGCTTGCAAATATTTTCTTCCATTCTGTAGGTTGCCTTTCTTTCCTTTTTCTTTGGCCACCCCACAGTATATTCCACAGTATATGGAATTTCCTGGCCAGAGATCATATCCAAGGCACAGTTGCCACCTACACTGCAGCTACAGCAACATGGGATTCTTTAACCTACTGTTTCGGATCATGGATTAAACTGTGTCCTAGCACTGCAGAGACGCTGCCCATCCCATTGCCCCACAGCAGGAACTTCAGTAGCCTTCCATCTCTTTTGTATTATTTTCCTTTCTATGAAAAAGCTCTTTAGTTAATGAGTGAATTTAGAGGGCATGCTAAATGAAGTAAGTCAGGCACAGAAAGACAAACACTATATGATATTATTTACATGTATAATCTAACAAAAAATAAGGCAAACTAATTGAGAGTAAAATGATAGCTGCCACGGACTGGGGAGGGTGAGGAAAATGAGGAGATATTGGTCAAAGTGTACAAAATTTTATTTATAAGATGAAAAGTTTGAGGATCTAATGTATAGCATGGTAACTACAGTTAATAATACTCTATTGTATTTTTGAAATTTGCTAAGAGTAAAATTTAAGCATTCTCATAAAAAAGATAATGAGGTGATGGATGTGTCAGTTAACATTTTGTGGTAATCATTTCACAATATATATATATCAAATCATCATGTTGTATACTTTATATATAACTTTATTTGTCAATTATACCTCAATAAAAAGTTAATATAAAAAAGAGAATAACATCACATAATAATAAAATAAGAAGTTATTAAAGTTTTGGGAATGTAAGGATAAGGTGTAAAACAGTATGTGAGAAGTACAAAATAAGTGAACAGAAAAAAACTGGACTCCATGAGAAATACTAAAGCAAAAAGAAAGAAATAATTATCCTAAACAAGCCAAGAAGAGCTGTATATTTAAAAGTCACTCATTTGAGAGACTGAGAAGAAATAGTTCAAATAGGGAAACAATCCTTAATGAATTCAGAGACATATTTTTCCTAAATGTGGCTAAAAAATCATAAATTAGGATAATATGAAATGCAAGCAAAATCTTCAATATAAAAATGGGAAAAATCAAAGGTAAGGACTACCAAAAAATACCTATAACTCATTAGAAAAATAAAACTAAACTGCATTAATTCAATAAATTAGGTAAGTACATCTGATAAGTGCTCACAGAATTAGGGAAAGTAAAATTAGATAAAAACAATGAATAAAGGTCTTTACTAAGAAGCACAGAGAATGAACCAAGATGAGAAGTAGTTTTACACTGTTAGACTCTAAAAGAAAAAGGAACAAAGCAATAATCAAGAGATTTAGAAATAAAAGTTACTGACATTAAAATTTATAGATCTATAGATCTAAGTTTTAGATATATGGATTTTATAAGTGTTATTGGATCAAAGTCCCACATATCCCCTCTGTATTGTTTATGTCTACTTTTATAACACTAGATTTAAGTAGTTGCAACAAGGACCATATGTCTCATGAAGCCCAATCTGACCTTCTAAAGAAAAAGTTTGCAATGCCTGATGTATAACAAACCACACCTGATAAATAGTAGCTGCTTATCATTATTATTACCTTATTTGTATTTGAAGTATTATTCAATTGTGTCCACCTCACCTGAAAAAAAATACACAGCAGCATCATAAATAAGAATAGACACTTTAACAAAATCATAAAAATACAATGTTCTACAACAATTTAGACATTTTCTACTTGTCACACAACATAATAAACGGGAAGTTCAAATTAGTGCAAAAAATTTAAAACAATTTGAGAATGGACAATAAAAGAAGTTTATCCTTCCAACAAAGAAATGTCAGTTTCTGAAACCTACTTCATGATTTTGGAAATAAATATAAATAAAGATTTACTCTATGAAAATTTTTTTTAAAAATGATAGAAAGCAAACCTGAAGGAGCTCATTTGTTACATAAAGTACTATAGTATACTAATGTTTTACAAAGATTTTTAATAAAAATATTTACATATACTATATTGCATTTATTCAGTTATGTATTCCATCTCCCTAATAAATATACATTTATTTTATCTATCTTGTCTAGACACAAAACTAAATATAACAGTAAACAAGGAATATACTATTATTGTCTTCTTGGAGCTCATAATCAATCTATTACAGGTTAAATGACATCAAATTGTCTTGCAAATGTAAAATTGTGTAATGTGCTGATGTGAATAAACTGTGTTGAGAAATACACTGCATTTAACAATAAGTGTATCTAGTCTTCTTAAATGGAGTTCAGGGAGTAGTAAGAGGGGCACAGCATAAGAAAACTGGAAGCTCTAGCCAGTGTAATAAAAGAGGAAAAAGTTCAAGGACTGGAAATTTTTAGCTATCATTATTTGCCAAAGACATGATTGTGAATATAGAAAACAAATCTGCAGACACTATTAGAATTAATAAATTAATGGAGTTTGCTGAAAGCATAGTTAGTAAAGAAAAATCAATTCCACTTCTCTATGCCAGTAGCAATAGAAAATATAATTTAACAGAGGAGCCGTTTTTCAATAGCATAATAAATCAAAGAGCTAAGAGAAATGCATCAACAGTATATAAGAATTCTACTCAGAAAACAAAAATGTATGATTGAGAGAAATTGAGGAATTATGAAATAATAGACCATAAGCATGACTATAAACTGTCAATTCTCTCCAAGCTTATATATGATTTATTTGAAATCACAATCAAAATTTAATAATTGTTTTGGGAAAGTAATTGATAAGCTGCTACCCATACTTGCATGACTGCAAAATTTAGAGACTAGCTGAGCTAATCTTGAAAGAGAACACTAGGACTACATGACAAGATGTAAAGATTCATTAATACTTCACAGTAAGTGAAGGTGATATATTGGCCCCCAAATAGCTAAGATATAGAACAAAATAGAGTCTAGATTCATAGCCAGTTGTGTGATTTATAACAAAATTTATGCTGAATAAACACAGGAAAAGGGTGGGATTTCAATAGAAGTTGTTGAATCAACCGGATTCTCACATGCAAAAAATTAATTGTGAAACTCACCATAAACAGAAACATACAGGTGAATTATAAATTTATTATAAATCTAAGTATGAGAGGCTAAATCAACATTTTAAAATATATATATGTATATTCTGTTATGTATATAATACAATATCTTTATGATCTTTGCTATAGTCCTTTTCTAAACAGAGTATCAAAAGCATTCATAATAAAGAGAAGAATTGATTAAGTGAGCCACAAAAAATTAAAAATTTCTTTATTGAAAATGTGAAAAGGCAAGCCACACAGTAGATGTTTGCCCAAAATATACCTTAAAAAGTTTTATACAGAATATATTTAAAACTCATATGCACCAATAAGAAAAAGCAAACTACAAACAACTGTACATATAAATGGCAATAACCGATATCCAGATTATATATACCCCTGCAAATCTATAGGTAAAAGACATAATCTAATAGTAAAATAAAAAAGAGACATTTAGAGGGAAAAATATTGTTTTAAAATGACAAACACATGAAAATTAATGTTCAGCCTCAGTAGTAATAAGGGGACACAAAACTCCCAGTGAAATGCTATATTATACACATATGTTGGGCAAAAATTTAGAATACTGATGATAACTAATGTTGGTGAAGATTTTGAAAAAAAAAAAATGGGACTTCATTCTTATCTGAAAAATAAAATGTGACGACAATTTTGGAAACCATAGACCATTATCATGTGAAATTACATGCTACTGCATTGTACTTCAAGATATGTGCCTTATAAAATATCTGCCATATGTGAACTAAGCGATGTGTACAAGAATACTCTTAGCAGTATAGTTCTTTAAAGTAAAAGAATGGAAACTATCCAAATATCTATGCATAAATAAATAAATTATTATTTACTTAAATAAACAATATTAAACAGTGGAAATGAATGTAGAAGAAGCAGCTGACAAAAACGATATGAGTGCTGAATACAAATAAATTGAAACACAAACAAGAAAGACTCACATTTAGAATAAACTCAAAATTCTTTACGGTTTCAATTTCTACACATTGCAGTCCGATCTGATACTATTCTTACTCATAATTTATTTGTTGATTGATTTACTTTCTGTCTTCCTCTTGCTGGAATGGACTTTCCATGAAAATGGACTTTTTACCTATTTTGTTCATAGAAGAGTAACTGACATTGAATGAGTCAACATGCTATCACACTTAACTATTGTTGATTTTTGCATTACTGCAATCTATTTACTGCCCCTGAACCTTTGGATTTGTGATGGTGATGGCAGCTTCTTCAGGTGCAAATTAAGTTTGACTACTGTATACATTGTTGATGATTTACCTCGTATCTACTCTCTCCTTCCTGTTTATTAATATTAAAAAAATGTATTTTGTTTAGGGCTCTCATGTATGTAGAAAAGTATCTAAATATATGAGTTCCCTTACAGATATATGAACAAATGTCACACTTTTGACCAATGACTGGAGTAGAAGTTGAGATAAGCATTCTAAACAGTAAGAGACCCTATGGAACATTACATGTATTTTCCCTGTTCTCTATATTTTCCTGCCTGGAATATACCTGGAGCACCCAATCTATCAGAACTGTGGGATGGTAAGCTTGAAGACAACCGCAATATACTAGAGATATATGAACTACATCAGAAGTAGCCTTGTCCTTGCTGCCAATCCATACTTGGACTTCCTCTCCTTTTATAATGTAAGAAAATTTAACTGCTGGAAATTTATATTTCTTTGGAAAAGAGAAATACATGTGTCAAAACTTAGAAAAAAGTACAAGAAAAGGATTGAAAGGTAAATCAACAGATTCTCCAAGAAAATAAAACTAAAGATATTTAAAAAAATGAGAAAGGAGAAAAAGAAATAGTAAGCAATTCTAAGTTCATTATGTGACTATTAGGATTTCCAGAAGAAAACATAAAATGTGTAGGAATAATCATAAGCAAAATCATTTTTCCAGCTATGAAGGACTTTTATGTTTCTTAGTAATAAATGAATGGAGACTTACACCAATTCGTATTTATTATAAGCTTCAGAAGACTGAACTTACAGCACCCTGAGTTTTGACATGTGAACTTACATTCAGTCATTCCCCTTATTCACCCACATCTTCTTTCTAGCAGCTTCTCTATTCTTTGTTTGATCAGGTCTTAACTAGAGAGACTCACAGAATAAATAAATATAAAAACTTCATATATTTAAAATTGTGAGATTTCAAGCACAGCATTGTAAAGTCTTCCTGTTTTTAAACCATTTCTTTCTCGGCCAAATATTTGAAAAGCTCAGCACTGTGTCTGGGTGTATTATGTATTTAAGTGTGTACAAATAAACATATATATACAAATGTATGTATATATTTATGTATGCATATAATTACGTACATGTTGTACACATATATATGGAACTTAAGTATGCAGACGTGTGCATAAATATACACCCATGTATATTTACACACTATTCTATGTAGGAGTCTTATTTGTAATACCACTTGCACTTTGTTATTTTTTAAACTATTTTAAACTATTTTTATAGTCCTATAAGAAAAAAATGTCTTAATCTTCTACTTTGTTTGAAAAATCTCCCTTGTATGGAATCTCAGTGAAGACTATCTTGAAGAAGACATACTTCAGGTGTGAAATTTAAGACATCCACTTGCCAGAAACTTATTTTCTTGAGTGTTTGATAGTTAATGCAGTATCCTTGGCCTGCTTCCTTGGTTCTCAAGTTGGCACCCCAATACAATCATCTAGGAGATATTAAAAATCCTGATGCCCAGATTTACTGGCAGACCAATTAAGTATGAATCCCTGGGAGAGGGACCTGGGCATCAGTATTTGTTAAAACCCCCCCAGTGTGACACCAAGATTGAGAACTAGAAGGCCTGAAGGGGGTAGGATGAAGCACAAGAAGGTATTTATGTGTATGTAGGGTCGGAGCTCTTCATGGGCAGTCTAGTACAACCCAAAGAAAGGCTGCATAATTACCATTCATAAATAAATTAAACAAATAAATAGATAATTGATGATAGACAATTTTTCTCTTACACACACGTATTCAGCTTATATTTTGTGAAAATAAAATAAACATCTCCATTTCACTAAAATTCCAGCTCATTTTTTTTATCTTTTTTTTTGCCTTTTCTAGGGCAGCATTTGTGGCATATGGAGGTTCCCAGGCTAGGGGTCTAATCGGAGCTATAGCTGCCAGCCTATGCCATAGCCACACCAACGCGGGATCCCAGCCACATCTGCAACCTACAGCACAGCTCACGGCAATGACGGAATCTCAACCCACTGAGCAAGTCCAGGAATAGAACCCACAACCTCATGGTTCCCAGTTGGGTTTGTTAACCACTAAGCCACGACGGGAACTCCCAGCTCATTATGATGTGCAAAATTCATAACTGAGAAGTCATTTTCAGAGACGGGTTATGTACCGTAAGTACTTGATAAGTTGACGGTCCCTGTATTTACAATCATCAATGTTATAGAAAAATTAAGTAGATTATATATCTCCATGAAAGATAACTATAATCAAAAAAGTCTCTCCCTAAAATACAAAAATGTACTAAATAGAATTGATTCTGAATATAAATATATGAGAAAAGTTTTTATTAAAAATCATAATGTAAATTTTACATATAAATTTCTCAATACTTTAAATAGGTAGATTTTTACCTCAGTTATTCCATATATCATAGATTTCTTCTGGGTTAATTTATGTGGAGGTAAAAAGCAGGAACAATAAGTTGTTTCACTTTACTATAACAGTTTCCCAAATCAGTTTCTTGGTACAACTAAAGAAAAATTGTGTTTTTGACTAATTTGGCTGATATTAAGTTCAAATAAGAGACATATAAATTTTATTCCCTAGAAATCTTTCAAAATATGCAGCTTCTTTGAAGACTATGGACAGTGACAAAATGCCTCACTATGATTTTGTATCTTTTTGCGCAGGGGAATCACCAAGTGAGCTTCAAAGAAAAACCTGACTCCTTCTAACACTGAGAAAATCTGACTGATCCTTTGGGATGTGGTATTATAAACACTGTGACTTTTAAAAATTCCCCTTTATTTTACCCATTACCATAAAGCTAGTACACATAGATTTTATGTCTCAGAATGTGACAGTTCAATATTTGGTGACTAATATTTCATATAAAAATGAGAATTTTCATCCCTTTTGGAACCATGAGCTTTCCACATTTGCCTAGGAGTCATCATGAGAAGGTCCTAAAAATACAGTGTTTCTGCTGAAATCATAAAAATAAAGAAATGGACATTGATGGGTATTTATTATATAATTTCCTTCTATCTAAAAAAGGCCAGATATGGCAGTAATGCTACATTGCTTCTTTTTCTCATGTATTAGGGTTTTCACGACATTAACTAAAATGAGTTTGAATATCTGAAGTTGATGGAATCATTGGGGAGAGGTGGGCAGAAGGTGGTTTTAGACATTCTTCACAGCAGGGTAACAATGTGGAGAAAGTTTTATTTTCCCAGTAGCTGAAGGTTCCTCCATTCTTTTACTTCTGTTTCTCTTTACTAAGACGTGAGAGTTTTTATTTTTATTTATTTATTGATTTATTTACAAGAAGCTTCTTGGAGTTGCACAGATGGTGGCAGACAATGAAATTCATCAAGAATATACTCAAGTATAATAGATGGTTTTTGGACTGATTCTAAGAGGGGTAGGAGATGCTAATTCCTGGGCTTGGGGATTTTATTAAAAATAAAGATTGTGAGTTAATAATGGTGGTCTTATGGATAAAAAATGGAGATAGAGTGGAGTGGCTAACACTAAAATGAAGAAATTTGTGGGAAGGACAGATTTTTTTTTTTGAAAGAGATGCGGATACATTGTTTCTTGTTTCCCCGTTTCCTTGTTAAAAATTAAATTTCAACTAACCTCATAAGTACCTCCTAGAACTAGAACTAGTAACCATGAGGATGCAGGTTCGATCCCTGGCCTCGCCCAGTGGCTTAAGGATATGGCATTGCTGTGAGTTGTTGCTGGAAGAAGCAGCTGTAGCTCCAATTTAACCCCTTGCCTGGGAACTTCCACATGCCACAGGTGTGGTCCTAAAAAAAAAAAAAGACAACAAAAAAACAAAAAAGCAAGCTGAATCAGAAGTCTAGAAATAGAGCCCAGCAACCTCTATTTCAACAACCCTTCATATTATTCTGATGATGCTTAAACTTGAGAGCCACTGTTTCACCAGTACTTCTCAAATAGTAATGTGCATATGGGTCATATGGAGATGTTGTTAAAATATAGATTCTGATAATGCTGGTCTGGAGTGGACTATGAAATTCCTCATTTTTAATATGTGCTTTGGTGATTCTGATTACCATACTATATATGTGACTATTTAAACTCAATATCATTTACACAGGCCAAAAAAAATTTCAGGTCTTCAGCTATACACAGCTCAATGCTACCAGATCAGATAGTGCAGGTATCGAATATACACACCATTGCAGACAGCCTATTCCAAAGCATTGCTCTACAGCTTCTGAAGCATGTAGCTGAAAGTGATACTAGCATCTATTCAAAGGACAAAAATCCATGCACCTCTACATTTCCCCAATTTTTCATCACTAGCATGAGGAAAATGTCTGTTAAGGGATTCAGGAAAAGTATTTTTAAAAGTAAGTCTTTGAAAATGATCTCTAAGTCATCAATTTGTGAAAGTCGGGTGTCATTTACATTTAACGTATGATGCATGAAAAATACTCTTGGTTAGAGCATTTACAATATCTCTTTTCACTTTTCAGGCACTGAAGGATGCCTCAATCAAATTAATGTGGATTGAATTTGAAAACCCACTTGGGACAGTCTCAGGAATGAAAGGATGGAATTAGAGTAATAAACTTGCTTGCTTGCTTCATTCCTTCCTTTTTATTTTTTTGGCAGCCTTCTGTATTTAACCAAAGAATGGTAAAAACATCAAGATGTTCTGTTAAAGTATATTGGGTGTGACTCTGAACACACACTCTGAAAATGCAATGCCCAATCAATAGTCATCTTCATTATATCTCTTCTATAGAAGAAGAAAATCAAAAGTTATTAGCTTTTACTAAAAGGCTACCAAAAACAACAATAAAAGTTTTAAAATGACAGTTACATGGGGGAAAAAAAGCTGGCAGAATTTATAGGTGATGGTAACTCAAAATTCATCTTATTCTGAAAATTTTAACAATGAATTGTTAAAATGAAAGTATGGCGAAATTGAAGTTGAATCTTATGATTCAACTAATCTCATGAAATTCATCATGAGATAGGATGTAGAGAAGGATAGGAGTCATGTTTATAAACTGTTAGTTGGGTAATTTTGGCTTAGCAAGAAGGGTATCCAGAAAGAATTGGAGATAAGTTCTTAGTGTCAGAAAAAATATTTCATGTTTGTCATATTTCACATTACTATCCTGAATATATAATACATACACATATACACACACATAAACAACCTTTATAATTACATATTAAAGACTAGTAAACATAAACACTCAAAGCACTTATGGTTTTACTCAATTTACTAAAAGTTATATCACTGTTCTTTAAACTACTTAAAATTTTAATATCATAATGGATATTGTCTTTACCTATAATATCCAGGCTTTATCTTTCTTGTAAAGAATATATCCACTTAAACAGGACACATAAAAGACAAAATAGCGCATTGTCCTGGCAAAATGATTTCATTCATCCATCCATCCTTTCATTCAACATATCAAATACTCAAGTATTGATTCAACATATAATACATCCACTGTTTTAGACACTACAGATGCAGCAATAAACAATCCATTAAGATTCCGAACCAATGGTGTTTATTTTCTATTAAGTGGAAAGACACAATAGATGAAAATAAATAAGAAAAACTCAGTAGTGGTCAGTGCTATGATTTTAAAGGAATCAACATAAAGAGCACACATTATCACTAATACTAGCTCCACATGTGCTCTTTCTGAATTTGGTTTTCTAACCCACTCTTCCAGGCTTAAAGCTAGTCAGAGAATATTTCTTTTACATTTATATTGCTTGAAACCAAAAATCACTAACTGTTGATGGTACTATAATACCACCGAGTCCTAAATCCCTTCCATTCAATTTGAACCATTATTCCATGTCCCACAAATTCCTATGCAATGAGACTAAAGTCTTTCTCTGGTATGAGAATTTTTTTTTTTTTAATTTTATGGCTGCACCCATGGCATATGGAAATTCCTGGGCCAGGGACTGAATCTGAACTTCACCTGTGACCTGTGCCACAGTTGTGGCAACACTGGATCCTTTTATCCCACTGTCTCAGGCTGGGGAATTGAACCCACACCTTCTATGACATATGCAACATCTGCTGATTGTTATTATTTATGTTCAACATAAGACCTATAAATAAAAGATTCACATACTCTGTAACCTTCACATTCAAATCCTAAATCTCTTCTATTCCACTGGCCTCTCAGCCCTTTGGGACCCACAGGACCATCTGGATGTTCCCCACACCATCTCAGTTTACGTGGATGTGGGGACAAAGGAGGGCTCTAGAGGTGCTACCTCTCAGAAGGGCTATCTCAAGCCATCTCGAATTCTATTCTATTGAGAAAATGCTTTGTTGTCCTGGGCACTCTTCCAGTCATCCTGGTCAAAGAATTCCCACTGTGTAAAAGGGTAGAAACCACCTTCGCTTTAAAATTCCCCAACCTATTTTAGGGATTTTATTCCCAGCTTTCCAATTCATATGTAATAAACAAGGAATAAGCCTTACAACTATCTTATCTTGTAATAGGGAACAACAAATCTGACTTCATATTGGATCTACTTCTTTTACTTTAATCTTTGTATTCTATTGCTTTTATTTCAAGTTAAGAATGTTGCCTCTAGCCTGAACTATACAGGATAACCCATTCTCCAGGCTCCAACCTTTAAGGTATAATACTTTTCCATTCACATAATGATAAGATGTTGCATAACAGAGAATGCGGAATGACATTTCTCATGTTGGAGATTTACAGGAACATCCTGACCTGACCTACATGGATAGATGCAAGAACAAGGAATTCTGATACCAAGAAATTTATAACAACGGACCACACTCCTTTCCCTTTTAGTATAAAAGAAGCCCGAATTCTGAGTTGGATAAGATGATTCTTTAAGACATTAGGCCACCGTCTTCTTGGTCTGCTAGCTTTCCAATAAAGTCATTATTCCTTGCCCCAACACCTTATCTCCCTTTTTATTGGCCTGCTGTACAGCAAGTAGAACAACTTTGGACTCATTAACAATTTCTGAAATTCTTCAGCCTCCTCCCCTAGCACAGGTAAGGATTTGACTATTTTTCAGGGTGGGGTTGGAAGTTTGATCTTTTTTTTTTTTTTTGCCTTTTGTCATTTTATGGCCGCACCCGCAGCATGTGGAGGTTCCCAGGCTAGGGGTCTAATCGGAGCTGTAGCCACTGGCCTGCGCCGCAGCCACAGCAACGCAGGATCCGAGCCGCATCTGCAACCTACACCACAGCTCACGGCAACGCCAGATCATTAACCCACTGAGCAAGGCCAGGGAACAAACCCGCAACCTCATGGTTCCTAGTGGGATTCGTTAACCACTGCGCCACGACGGGAACTCGGGAAGTTAGATCTTTAAGAGAGATCTCACCTTTATCTCTAATTAAGATTATCATTAATAAATTTTCTGCTCTAGATGTCCACGCTCTAGCGTGATATTCTAATCTAAGATATTTCAGAATTCAAAGTAGAACTACTTTCTACTTCCGTGGGTTGAGATTGGTTTCAAGAAAATACTATGCCTTTAAGTCTTTAAAAATCATTGTGAATTTGAACTATCTTCTATTTCTTAGACCATATCCACCTTATCCCTAAAGCAATAAAAGCCACAGACCCAATGAACAAAGAGATTTGGGGCATGGTTAACAATTTGGGAAAGAGAAAATGCCTTCTAAAATCTCCAAATTTTACTCATTTACAATAGCATTACATTGATGGCTGCAACTTATCAATCCATAAAGAAAATTTTTCAATAATATCCATATGTCTATAACATTTGATACAAAAACCAACTGAAGATGCTTGCTTAAAATGGGTAAATGTTATTTGAAAATACACAAAGCAAAAAAAAAAATCCACAAAGAAAACATGATTTCAATGCCATATTAATAAGTAATCTATAAGTAAATAGAAAATTATTTGTAAATCATAAATTTGGTTTATCCACAGTATTGTAATTTAACCTTGATATGGATAACCATGAATTTATTGACTTAATAACAGAAAAAATAAAAGTACATGGATTTATTCATTTAGTCAACAAAAAGATACTGGATATCTATGTAAGAAAAGCTATGAGAGGCACTTTGTAAACATTTCTAAACATAAAAACATTTTCTGTCTTTAACTCATATTAGCTGATTGTTTTAACAATAAAAATGCTAATAATATATTTCTATAAAATGTTTTATAAACTCACATTAAGCGATTTGAAACACTTTATTTGCTTATTATGTGAGGACTTTAAAGGAGAGTATTTTTTTTTGGCCTCAATAAAAATTTCAACAAATTATTTTTTAAATAATAATTTAAAAATTTCAGTCGTTAGAGGTTCCATGAGATTCTAATCACTATACAAGTTGGAGCTATTATTTAAAAGTCCAAATATAAGTGTAAAATCATAAAGAATTGTTTCTGATAAAAAACAGACTTGTGGTTGCCAAGGGGGAGGGGGCGGGAATGCGATGGATGAGAGTTTGGGGTCAGTAGATGCAAACTATGAGATTTAGGATGGATAAACAGCAAGGCCCTACTTTATAGCACAGGGAACTATATCTGATCTCCTGAGATAGACCATGATGAAAAATAATATAAAAAAAGAATATATATATATATATACACACACACATATATATATGACTGAGTCACTTTGCTCTACAGCAGAAATTGGCACTACATTGTAAATTAACTATACTTTAAAAAAATATATAACGAAAAAGGAAATATGAGGGGAATTCCGTCATGGCTCAGTGATTAATGAACCCGACTAGCATCCATGAGGATGTGGGTTCGATCCCTGGCCTTGGTTAGTGGGTTAAGGATCCAATGTTGCCCTGAGTTGTGGTGTAGGTCGCAGATATGGTTTGGATCTGGCATTGCTGTGGCTGTGGCGTAGGCCGGTGGCTACACTTCCCATTCGACCCCTAGCCTCGGAACCTCCATATGCCATATGTGTGGCCCTAAAAAAAAAAAAAAAAACGCAAAGAAAGAAAAAAAGAAAAAGAGAAATGTGAGTTTTGTCCAAGCATCAGGAGGGAGCAGTACTGAAGTAACATTTAATTCTGGAAGAGACTCTGGTAGCCACAAGAACACATTTTGTAGACTACTAACTACAGGAAGCACAGCTGACCCAGGGAGACAGAAATGCCTCTGGAACTCATCCCTGTGCTTAATCAGAGGCCACACCTCCCATGAGCTGCTCCCAGTCAACTACTGAGCATGAGCAGGTCTTTCCTGGGAGACAAGGAGTTCCTCAGAATGCCAGCTTCGACTTGAGGAATCCTAATGGCCTTGGCAGACATACCTTGGTCTACAGTAGTTTAGAACTTTTTCAACCAAATTTCCTTCCCTCTCTGTTTTACATGGAGTCAGATTAGCATAGATATCAGATGGCTATAGCCTCCCAACTCTCCTACATTTTCTCTCATAGGTGTTTCCCCTGCAAAATTCCTTGCACAATGAATCCTGTCTCAGTTTTTGCTTCTCGGAGGACCTGAATCATCACAATGCTAAATGGATACCTGTGCCAACAACAACAGTCAAGTATAATCTAAAAAGAAAGAATTAAGTACTCTACTGGGGGAGAAAGCAATCTGAAGGAGTAATCTTCAGAGGTCAATTATTTTCATTGCTATGCTTCCTGATTTTTTAAATACATGCGATAGTGTCTCTTCACAGTGACATTTTATGCCAAAGATGAAGACTGCAGTTTAAGAGACTAAGCAAAAAATTAATCTGATCACCCACTGTTTGGAGAGGTGGTCCTCTCTCGGTCCTGGGTATCCTTGTACATATTTGCTGAGGGTGCCCTACTGCAAGACTTATTCTTCTAATATTTAATACTGGGTGGTTTCCATAGTTAGGCATAGAAGCAACCAAGTAGGTCAAGACTATGAGAATAAATGCTCTCTCTCTGCAAAGAGGAAAGCTGGCTTGTTTGCTGCTTTCAAGAATGTTTAGTGGCTCAAAAACATGGATGAACCTGAAGGGCAGTGTGCTAAGTGAAATAAACCAGGCTCAGAAAGGCAGATACTGTAGAATATCACTTTTAGATGTGAAATCTAAAAAAATAAAACTCAGAAGCAGATAGTTGGAAGGTTAATTGCCAGGGGTCTGTTGTGGGGGTGTGGGGAATGCGGAGATGTTGAACAAGGATACAAAGTTTCAGTTACGCAGGAGGAATAAGTTCTGAAGATCTAGTGTATGATGACTGTAATTAATAATAATGGATCATATACTTAAAATTTGCTAACAGAATAGATTTTAAATGCTCTTGCCCCCCCCACACACACACTATGTGAGGTGATATTTTAATTAACTTGATTATACTAATCATTTTATAATAAGTACATATATCAAAATAATCACATAGTATACTATAAATATTTACAATTTTTAATTTGTCAATTATTTCTTAGTAAAGCTGGAAGAAAGCACTGGACCCTTGACCTTGGTTACCTCTCCTATAAGGCAACCCACTCTACACATAGGTGTCATCATCCCTCTGCATTGCTCAGCCGAACTGGGGGTCAGAGAGCAAAGACAAACTTACTGACCCTGCTTACTGCTTTTGCTGTGGTAATGACTCCTTTGTCTCTGTTTCAGGAGCCTCATACCTCTGTCACCATATACACACTGGGTCAGATTGAATTGTTACCTTGCAAACGGTGTAAAATTTCATACCATTCTCAGTAGGTGACATTTATTATGTCTCTCTTTGCAAAGTTGCTTCTCCATGTTCCCATTTTTGGTGAATGAGGGTCCTTTTCATTCTACAAAGAAAATTTCTCAAGTATCCAAGAATAATAATTGAAGTCCAGTGTAGTGCATAAAGGAAATTGTTTAAATGTTCTTTTTCTTTAATCAGAAAACACTGTTCTAATTAACTTAATGTAATTCACTACCATTCACTGAAGAACGCATCCTATAGGATTTAATGAGACACCATTCACGTTCAGGTTATGGTTAGGAGAATAATAATCATGCATTTAAAATAAAAATTAAATTGGCTTGAATATAACATCAGTTAATGAGCTGTCTTTTTCATTCCAATGCTTTTATTCCAATCTTACAATTTACCTTAATTAAGTATTTGAGATAAATTATAATTTAAAGGGTTTGCACAAACACAATTTAACTGTTCAGCTCTTTAGTATGTTTGGTTTGAGCACAGACCTAGATATGTGTGCATAAATTCCTATGCAATAACTTCACAAAATGAAGTGCATTATATAATTATACTCTCCCTGCTGGCTTTTGGCCCATCTTTGTTAAACTTCCAAGTGTCCAGATGTTTCAGGAAATGCCCAGATAACTGGAGATTACACATAAAAATATCTGTGCCAAATGAAAAATTAATGTTTCTCCCAACATCTTCACAGTTGGAATGAAATCTGGTCTAGAAATACAAATATATAGGATGTAGAATTTTAATTCTTTTAAGATAAAGTTACATAAACTTGTAAAATCAAAACTTCACTATTGAAAGTATATGGCTTTTTAGTGCAAAGAAATAATAAATCATTTTATTTTCCTTTTATATTGCCTTCAGTCTAAACATACCATGAGGAGTTCCCATCATGGCTCAGTGGTTAACAAACCTGACTAGGATCAATGAGGACATGGGTTCGATTCCTGACCTTGCTCAGTGGGTTAATATCTGGTGTTGCCATGAGCTGTGGAGTAGGTCACAGACGCGGCATGGATCTCGCATTGCTGTGGCTGTGGTATAGGCCAGCAGCTATATCTCTGATTTGTCCCCCTAGCCTGGGAACCTCCATATGTTACGGTGTGGCCCTAAAGAGACAAAAGACAAAAAATACATAAATAAATAAACATACCATGAAACAACAAAAGCCCCTGTGTCCCAGGTATGCAACTCCTACATTATTAATGATTTATTAATAGCATTCAGCTATGCACAGTACATGACACTTTTTTAAAAATTTCAGTTGATTTACAATGTTGTGCTAATTTCTGCTGTACAGCAAAGTGACCCAGTCATACATATACATACATTCCCTTTCTTATATTATCTTCCATCATGGTCCATACCAAGAGACTAGATATAGTCCCCTGTGCTATAGAGTAGGACCTCATTGCTCATCCAGTCTAAATGTAATTGTTTGCATCTTCTAACCCCAAACTCCCAGTCCATCCTACTCCCTCCTTCTTCCCTTTTTCAACCACATGTCTGTTCTCTCTGTATTGAGTCTGATTCTGTTTGGCAGACTGGTTCATCTGTGCCATATTTTAGATTCCACATATAAGCAATGCCACATGGTATTTTTCTTTCTCTTTCTGACTTACTTCATTTAGTATGAGGGTCTCTAGTTGCATCAGGCATACGTTATTCTTAACCTTGAAAGTATGTGAAAAATTATTTTGTTCAAGTTCATTTATCACTTTATTTAAAGCCATTCTCTATATCAGTTTTTGAATTAAAACTATTCATCGTATCATACAGAGGAGAATTCCAGCATAATTACTACAAGGAATAAAGTAGTCTTCTAAAGATAAAACAAACAGCTCTAATCCATTAAACAAACAATGACCCACTTGTATTCCCATTGATCTAAATATCTACCTGGAATAATCCTCTAACTAGAGAAGAAAATGCCGAGTTGCAACAGATTTCATTTTTGGTAGTTCTGAAACTTCAGGTGCTCACCTATGTTGCCATAATTTGACTCCTGTGCCCAGCAACTTCTCATTTTAGCAAATAACAAGAAAGAAATTCCACCACACAGAAGCATTTTAATTTATGGCAATTGGAATTGAATGAACAAAAGCATTTTAATAACTTAAGGATTTCATTTTATCAAAGCTCAGTTATTGTCTCCCAAAATGATTTCCTTGCCTAATATAAATTTCCAAAATTGAAAGCAAAGAATAGACAACTTTAACTATCCATGTTGCCTGGCATCTGTGGTAAAACCATTTGCCAGGAATTTTTCATGGGGATATAACAGATATTGTCATATAGAATCAATAGAATCAAGTATGTCAACCACAGTGTGTCCCGTAATTAAAAAGATAGGTCACAGGTATAAACTGGAGTACACAGGAAAAGCGGTTAAAAAAAAAAAAAAAACAAACCCAGATTTTTAATCATTGAAGCAGTGGTACAAAGGACAGGATTTGAGTGAGCATGCATTACAAAGGAAAAACAGCTGCACACCTGCATCGTGTTTTATGAGCATCACGAGTATATTTGACGCTCAATTAAATCATCACAATGTTAATTTAGGGGCCACCCTCAAGAAGGAATATCTTCACTTTAATTATCTATCCAGGAGTTACAAGTCTGTTTTGCATCTATATATAAGCAATTACGTTGAATTATAACACAACAAACCAAATTTTAAAACTGTCTGGAAGATATGTTTGAAAATACATAATAGAACCATTCATGCAATGTAATGTTTATCTACTTTTATTTTTATAAGTTCTTACATTGATTGTGTGTGTGTGTGTGTGTGTGTATGCCAAATAATCTTATATCAGTGGTGAATGATGAATATGTTTTTCACTATTGAGGAAATTTTCATTTTATTTAAAAATGGAATTTGAACAATGTGTAAGTGAAATATGCTACTGTTACTAACATCTACATTTTGTTAGAGGCTCTCAGTGATTTACAAATTTTTAAACACTTCTCCCTCAATTAAGTTTTCTTTCACTAGAGTTGCACCACAAAATAGTTATGAACCCTGGTCAAATTCCTAAACCTCTGTCTTAATTTATCATTAATAAAGTGAGAATGACAATGATATCTATTATCAGGAAAATTTTAAGAACTAATATAATTAATAAAGGTAAATTTCCTAGAAAATCCTTAGCACACAGCAAGAAATTTATAAGTGTAGCTATGTTTTGAAGATAAAATCAAGAAATAGAAAGGCTAAGTTATTTGTCCAAGAATGAGATAGTTTAAAAGTAATATTCAAGCACAATCATAATGGAAAACAGTATGGATGTACCTTAGAAAAGTAAATATAGAACTACCATATGTTCCAGCAATCCTACTCCTGGCCATATATCCAGACAAAATGTTCACTGCAGCACTATTCACAATAGCCAAGACATGGAAATAACCCAAATGTCTATCTACAGATGAATGGATTAAAAAGATGTATTAAGATGGTATTATGGAATACTATTCAGCCATGAAAGGACAAAAATAATGCCATTTTCAGCAACGTGGATGGAACTTTATATTCTCATACTAAGTGAAGTCAGAAAGAGAAAGAAAAACACCATATGATATCACTTAGATGTGGTGTCTAAAATATGGCATAAATGATTTATTTACAAAGCAGAAACAAACCATGGACATGGAAGGCAGACTTGTGTTTGCCAGGGGGTAAGGGAGAGAGAGGGGAATGGACAGGGGAGTTTGGGGTAGGTAGATGCAGACTGCTACATTTAGAACGGATAGGTGATGGGGTCCTGTTGAACAGCATAGGGAACTGTTTGGTCTCTTGGGTTAGAACATGATGGAAAATGAAAAAAAAATGAATGTGTATGAGTGACTGGGTCACTTTGATGTATACCAGAAACTGACGGAACACTGTAAATCAAATATACTTTAATTAAAAATTAAAATGAAATAAAATGAAATAAAAACTATTCAAATTTAAGTTTATGACTTATAGGATGATTATGTTAAAACTAATTATATATAATGCTGTATTTTTTCTTAAATATTTCCTGAATGTTTCTGTAGAATGAATTATTCACAAGAGCTTCCATTAACAAAAAGGGAAATGTTAACCAGCAGAAAAAACAGATCAATATATGAAAAACATTGACAAGTCTCATGTCAAGTTTAGTTATTTGACTTTATACAAATATAGTACCTACATTTTAGTAGGGCTTTGGGTAATTTAATCAGCACAGAGATCACAGAAAGAGGAAACTAGGATCCAGAAAGTTTAATGAGTTCTACATACACATTACTGATGTAAAGTTCTGTAGTTTTTCTTTTATTAAACTACAGATTTCTTTTATTGAACTCTACCACATCCTTACTAATGTCCAATAAAAAGGCACACAGCATACACTAGGTGCACACACAAACATATATGTACATACATGCATCATGTACACAAGCACAAATACTTCCCCCCACACACATATATTTCTACATTTATGGTGTTGGACTTTTATACATTTATGTCGTGAATCATCTATTATTTTATTCTGTTACTAGTGATTTAGGTAACATTCAGATTGGTTGCTGAAACAGCACCAAAATAAACACCCAGTGATTAGTAAAATTCACATTTTTTTTTCTTTTTTTGGTTGCACCCAGGGATTGTGAAAATCCCTGGGCCAGGAACTAAACCTGTGCAACAGCAGTGATCCAAACTGATGTAGTAATAATGTTGGATCCTTAACCTTCTGTGCTATAAGAGAACTCCGGTAAAATTCACTTTTAAAACAACTACTTATACTCTCCATTCCATAATGGAGATCAAAGATCAATGACATCATTACAGGTGACAAGGACCTAACCTGATTTATTCCCTATTCAAAGTGAGAGTTCTTTCTTCATTTGAAAATGTTTAATCCTATACATCAGAGATCCTCTTTAACTTTACACTAAATTTAAATCATGTGTTTCAAAAGCTAACATTTTTTCCTCAATCAGATTAACTCTTGCCATCATAAAATGTTGTCCACACTGTAATCTATATTTGTTATACCAAAGGATCTATAATACTTCATTTTGTTTATTTAGATATCTATCTCGTATTCCTAAATAGTGATCTCCTTTTATATACTATCTGACTTTGTGTATTTAGCATGCAGTATAGAGAGTGGTTCATTATCTATATATATATATATAGATATAGATATAGATATAGATATATATAGATATATAGATATATAGATATAGATATAGATATTTATAACAGTGAGTTTTATTTCAATTATAGGTGTACAAAGATTATCACAAGTCGATGTGATACATTTTGTGTCCCAAACCCACAGTGCATCCCCCCACCCCTCAGATTGTCTCATTTGAAAAACCAAGGTTTTCCAAAATCTGAGTCATTGTCTATTCTTCAAAGAAGTTCATTGTGTCACTTTAGTTGCCACATGTAAGCGGTAGCATTGGGTGTTGCTGTCTAATTGTCTGACTGGTTTCACTTCACATGATAATTTCTAGTTCCATCCATGTTGCTATAAATGTTGTTAGTTCGTTCCTTTTAATGGCTGAATAATATTCCATTGTGTGTATGTACCATATCTTCCCTAGCCACTCCTCTGTCGATGGGCATTTAGGTTGTTTCCATGACCTGGCTTCTTCCCTCTCTAGCTGCTTTAGATGTAAGGTTAGGTTGTTTATGTGAGCTTTTTCTTGTTTCCTGAGGTAGGCTTGTACTGCTATAAACTTTCCTCTTAGAACTGCTTTTGCTGCATCCCAGAGGTTTTGGAGTGTCGTGTCTTTGTTGTCATTTGCTTCTAGGTATTTTTTAATTTCCTCTTTGATTTCTTCAGTGATCCATTGGTTGTTTAGTAGCATGTTGTTTAGTCTCAAGGTGTTTGTATTTTTTGCCATTTTTTTCTTGTTGATTTCCAGTCGTAAAGCATTGTGGTCAGAGAAGATTCTTGATATGATTTCAGTTTTCTTAGAATACTGAGGCTTGATTTGTAGCTCAGAATGTGATCAATCTTAGAGAATGTTCCATGCACACTTGAGAGGAATGTGTATTCTGTTGCTTTTGGATGGAATGTCCTATAAATATTTATTAAGTCCATCTGATCTAATGTTTCATCCAGGGCCTGTGTTTCCTTATTGATTTTCTGTCTGGATGACCTGTCCATTGCTTAAAGTGGGGTGTTAAAGTCCCCCACTATGATGGTGCTATTGTTGATTTCTCCTTTTAAGGTTGTTAGCAGTAAAATATATTTTTGAATGAAGGAATAAATGAATGAAAACATAAATAGAATATAAAATAAATAGAGCCATTTCAATATCAATTTTGATATCAAATTGATACTTGATATCAAAAAGTATATGGTTATAAAAAATTTTCCTGAAGACATTACATAACTATTTAGCCTTCATATGTAAAAAGATACTAGTAGTAATAAAAGTCTCAAATGATGGTTATAGAGAACAAAAGAGGTATATATATATATATTAAAACTCAGGTAAACTGAGCATTGTGGAAATATGGGTTATTTTTATGTCTGTTTTCTATTAATTTTATTTTATTTATTTATTTATTTATTTAGGTCTTTTTCCCTTATGTAGGGCCGCACCCCCGGCATATGGAGGTTCCCAGGCTAGGGCTCTAACAGGAGCTGTGGCTGCCCGCCTCTGCCACAGCAACATGGGATCTGAGCCACGTCTGCAACCTACACCACAGCTCACGGCAACGCCGGATCCTTAACCCACTGAGCAAGGCCAGGGATCGAACCGGAACCTCATGGTTCCTAGTCAGATTCGTTAACCACTAAGCCACGATGGGAACTCCTCTATTAACTTTATGATGAAGAGGATTTTTCCCTTTTAAAAGATACTTCTAATTAATTCTACTTCTTGTGATATCCACTCATTCCATCCTAGTACAAAATGTCATCAGGTCTCTAATACCTGAACATAAGCAGTAAGTCACAGATCTGCTTCAGCTGAATTGGGAATGCAAGAAATTTTGTATACATAGGTCTTTATTACTAGAAATATTTTTACTCTCATTTACATTCCAGTCTCTTTTCTCTTTTTATATTACCTCATACAAGTCCATAATCTGTATTAACTAAATAAATCAGGTGCGTTACAATAAATTGTCTTAATATCTTTTATAACATTCAAACTGGATACTCCTTGTGTTTCCTTTAATGTATTATTAACTTAATCACCCTACTTCCTTCATTTATACTTCTCCCCAGGTGTGAGCTTCTCCATACTCTCCAGATAGATTTTATACTTTGAAAGCCTCCAAACTTACTCCCCTGATCACTGACATTGTAATGAGGTCATCTGAGGAAAGTCTTCCAGATAGATTTTATACTTTGAAAGCCTCCAAACTTACTCCCCTGATCACTGACATTGTAATGAGGTCATCTGAGGAAAGTCTTCCAAGGGAAGACAAAGAATAATTTCTGTAACAATATGCCTTCCATTCTGAACCCCCCCCAGGCATATCTACAATAGTGTATCATCTCACATACTAAATGAATTAAATTCAAAAGATTTAATTTGATGATGAAAATAATTGTACTTGAATCAACACTGCTTCTATTGTCTTATCCCAGGGGTTCACAGAGAATACATCACACAACTGCTTTGAAATATTTAGCAGCAAGGGGGGCAGATCAAAAAAAATTATTTTCTTTTATTTACTTTTTAAAAATGGCCTCCATTCTTATTTTAAAGAAAAAACGAATCTTTAAACACTTAATTTAAATTGTACACACACACATATACGGTGGAATTTCTATAAAATAGATATGACCTCTTTGGGAATTAACTAATTTATTAAAATATTTTCATTTGCTCATTAAACAAGTATATTCACAAATTTAAAAATAAACTAAAAGAAAATTCTGAAGATAGGGCATTCTATTGGAGAAACAGACATCAAATGAAAGCTCTAAAGGAAGTAGCTAGTGTAATTTATCTGTAGATAAAGCTCAGAGTTTTAGGCTTCTATACTTACCCTGAGGCACTAGTCTCATTAGGGAGGGAGAAATTGTGCCATATATTTCATGTTAGTCCTTTGAAAGTACATATTTTTATCTCAAGGATAGAAAATAATAAATGCAATTTTATACCCAAAGTTTACTTTCCATTTGAATATTTTAAATTTGTTAGCATCTTCAGTTAAGTCAAATAATACTGTATCTCATATGTTGTCATAGTTCCTATATATTTTAAAGTCTCATTAATAATAATAGCATAATAAAAGCAAATCTGTGGCCATGTTACTACTGAATATGAATGAATTCAGGATAATTCTAAATTAACAGTAAACCACAACTATTTATTATATTTCAGCAATTCAGATTTATAACTCAAATTATTTGTTAATTCTCTAAGCCAAAATGCAAGAATATATTGATATTTCATTACCTCATGAAACATCAGCTGCTAAAAATATGCAATACATTCATATATCAGGCTCATAATTCCTATTTGGTTAAATTTATACAAAAGGTGTCACTTGACTACTTGTTTAAAAAAAATCGAAAAACTTCCTTCTTTTTGGAAACAAAAGCCCAGTTGAAATTTCTTTGTTTTCCTTTCTAAGCTGATGGAAACTTATCCTTTATCCCTGTACCTTCCTCCCTTCACACACCCCCAACAAATGCCAAGTAGAGCTTATCACCTTTGTATTTGTTTTTGGATTGTTCAATACAGTTAAGTCATCACAATAGGCACTGAATCATAGTAATAAAAATTATAATAACAATAAGCTAACATTTCATGAATATTAAGCCCTAGGCACTGTGTGAAGTGCTACATACTCATCACTCAATGTTAATACTTATAACAACTCTGTGAGCTAAATATTATTATCCTTGTTTCACGAATAAGTAGACAGGGCTTAGAGAAGTCAAATAACTTGCTCAAGGTCACAAAACTAATCACTGACAGCTTTTGGTATTCAAAGTTGGATCTATCTTAACTACTATGTTATACTGCCTCTCATGTGTGTATCATAAACATATTTGGTTCAATCTAGAAATGCAAGCATAGTATCACATGGGAAAACCTATAATTGTAATGCATTATTCAACAGAGTAAAAGAAAAAAATACATAAATAATAATCTTAATTGGCACAGAATTTTCAAAACCTTGCAAAAATCAATAATCATTTTTAAAAGAACTGGTAAAACTAAGAATAGAAAGAAATTTTATTTTATATCATAGGTTTACCAAACAGTTTGTTACAGACATACCAGACACTGCTGGTGCTCTGTCTACCTTCCTGTGATTAAAACCTTAATGTCTACTATAAATTAGGGTAGGCGGTTCTGCATTGGTTTTGACTCTTTATGATCTTGTAGTGTCTTGTCTGAAGTACATGCCTAATGACTTAATTTTCTGCTCAGCCTTCCTCTAAAATTACAGATGCTAGTGAGAATGTGCACAGCCCTTGTGCTGGTGCAGACTGATGGCAGAATTAACACCACTGGGGTGATCCATGACCAAAGGGAGATAAGGATCAGCCAACTACTGAGGACATTCTGGAAGAAGTTTCTGGAGATCCTAGAAAACCTGAGTCTCACTGCCCACACTGCTGACCTCAAAACTTAACCTATATTTGATTTTAACTTACCTGTTTTACTCTCCACAGTCTCTTACTCTAGTTTCCTGGGGTAACCTCTAAAATGAAACAGCTGCAGAAGTTCTTGTCCTATGCTCTGCTTTTTAGGAATCCAAGCTAAGATAATAAGCCAACAAGGTGCCTCCTGAAACAGACAAGGGTCAGTAGGAGAACAAACTCAACTATCTTTGTGATGATTCCATAGAGGACATTTAAAAAAGGTGAAATAGTCAAAATGTATAAAGCATTGAAAAAAGAAAAACTAAACCAGCAAACCACCACCACCAACAAAAACCCCAAAACATGATGAAGCAACCAAGAGATAGCCACTTCTAAGGCCAAGACTTGACAGACAAAGGGAAGAGATGATTTTATTTGAGACAAATATCTGGGACCATCTAATGAAACCTAGACCCAAGGTAGCATCTATAGGAGCTGCCACCCCTGGGAAAGGCGCTCCCTGGTAGAAGCTGGAATTACAGAGGAGAAACAGGTTTTCCCGCAGACACAGTACAAACCAGAGAGAAAGTTATGTATGTCCTAGATTCTCTATTAGTCTTTAATCTCTTCTCATCTCATTGTCTCACTTTGGCTCAAGGAAGATAATAGCCAGTTGGCAAAGATGCCTATGAAATAGTTTCCAGAGATTCC
This sequence comes from Catagonus wagneri, assembly GCA_004024745.2. Taxonomy (NCBI): domain Eukaryota; kingdom Metazoa; phylum Chordata; class Mammalia; order Artiodactyla; family Tayassuidae; genus Catagonus; species Catagonus wagneri. The sequence goes on from PVHT021183528.1 coordinate 8,037,963, forward strand.
TCTGCATGGAGCAGAAAAGAAGAGCAACCAGAAAATTGATCTGAGAGCAAACAAGCAAATTGGACTTAGCCAAGCAAATAAGAGGTTAAGAGTGGGAAAGAAAGAACTAATCTCCTTTCAGATGAGTATCTATGTAGATAATCCAAGGGAATTTGTAGATGAAAACAGCTGTTACAATTACTGAGAGCTTAGAACTTTTGCCAATTAGAAGAGCACAGTAAGAAAAGGAAGGATATTTTTATAAATGTATAGTGAATACAACAGAGAAAAGAGCCCATATACAAGATAACAATAGAGATAAGAAACCTATAGATTAATATGGCAAAGTTTTGTAAGGATTCAATGGAAAAAAATTGCAGAATATTATTCAAGCATAATTATACTAAGTAACGATATTTAACCTAGCATAACAATATTTGGTGTATATGTCAGCAAAGACTCTATTTCAAAAGAAAAAAAAATCTTAGTGACACTGGTAAGAACAGATATATGGGAAGAACTGGACAATAAATCCAACTCAGGAAGGTCTTTTTCCCCACATTATTACTATTGGAGGGTCTAGAAAATATTAATCAACAGGGTTCTCAGTAGGTAGTTTGGTAAGGAGAGGAGAACCCATTAAAAATATAGGGTATAGGAGTCGCTATTAAGTCTAGGACATAATTTTGAACATGGTTACAGAACTAAGATTATAGACCAGTAGACAGATATTTCTTGTTGAATCTTATTTAATGTATCAGTTTAAATGAATTTTAGTAATTTGTTGACATGTAAAAATTTAAACTTTGATCTTAATTATCGATATGGAATGAAAAAATGCTTTTATTCTCTTACATGGATTTTTTATTTTGGAACACAATTACAATTATTACTCATAAAGCCAGTTAAAAGATTAATGTGTTTTTTTTTGGGTGGAATGTTGGGTTTTGTTTTTGTAAGTCTAAAAGTTGGTCAGGAGTTCCTGTTTTGGCTCAACATAAACAAAGCTGACTAGCATACATGAGGACGCAGGTTTGATCCCTGGCCTTGCTAAGGATCCGGTGTGGCTCTGAGCTGTGCCAATTAAGACTATTATTTATGTATTTTTTCTTTTACTCTATTGAATAATGCATTACAATTATAGGTTTTCTCATGTGATACTATGCTTGCATTCCTAGGTTGAACCAAATATGTTTATGATACACACATATGCACACAAAGTTGGATATGAACTGATGAAATTTTAAAAAGATTCTTGCAAACCAACATTCAGAAATTAGATTACATGCAGAATAGTGCCCACCCTTACCTCAAGACAGCGCCTTCCTAATCCTCAGAATCTGTGAATGTGTTATTTCATATAGAAGAGACTTTGTATGTATGATTAGATTAAGGATCTTGAGAAAAGGGAGATTATCCTAGATTATTTAGGTGGGATCAATTAAATCTAATTAAATGGGTTCTTTCAGGAGGAAAGACAAGGGTAAATAGGTAGAAGCCAGGTCATGAAAAGCATTGCATACTCTGCCATGTGGACCACAGAAGCATCTTAAGAAGAGGGACTGTTTTCTAGAGAATATTTTAAAATGTAATTTTTTCCTCATGTCTTTCTCCCAATATTTTGTCCCTATTCAAGCAGAAAGCTATTGTGCACATACTGTCAAAATAAAAGTAACCCCACTTCCTAGGTAGAGAATCAGGGAAGTATCAATATTACAGAAACAGAAGATGATTTTTGGTATGTTGAGAGGATAGGCTTTCAGATGCATTACTGAGATCCTTGGTGCTCTTGTATGACAGAAGAGCAGCAGCATGATTGCTGAGTATGCAAGAACAGGCAAAAAGATGTACAGTGTTCTGCTAGACCTAAAAGGATCTAGTAGATAGGGTCTTGAGGCATCTCCAAAGACACTTGTCTGAACAGATAACACAGAAGACAAGATACCCCTGACCTTTAGTAGCCTTGACTATATATAAGTAACAGCTTGCTCTCTTTATTCAGATTATAAACAACTTCAGTTCTTTCAAATGGTAAAAATTCCAATAACAACATAAAAATCACCCCTTTGATTCCACCTTTTCTTGAAAGAATGGCTATATTTATTTTATCACCACTCATTCAACTCACTCATGTGTTATATAGATATTACTTCATATTACAAACAAGAAGGAAGTCTCTTAATAGATACAGAGAACAAACTGGTAATTGTCAGAGGGAAGGGGTGGGAGGATGATTGAAACAGGTGAAGGAGATTAAAAAGTTCAGACTTCCTATTATAGAACAAATGTGTCATGGGGATGTAATATACAGCATAGGGAATATTGTCAATAATATTGTAATAAATTTGACAGTGACAGTAACTAGGCTTAATTGTGGTGATTATTTTGTAATGTATAAAAATATTGAACTACTATGTTGTACACCTGAAACTAATACAGCATTATAAGTCAATTATAATTCAGAAAAAAAGAGAGAAAGAAAAGTTCTTTCCCCTGGGTTGGCAAATTGAGAATGTGAGGTAGTAGGTGCCTGCAGCTGTTTTTCTTCCTCACATGAAGAACAAGAATGAAGTAAACACAGAGGGTAGAGCCAAGAACTAGAGAAAGTAAAAGAAAGAGACCAAAATTATTTGGGTACCTAGATCCAGCCACACCTTAAGGTAGTAGCTCTGAAATTTTTTTTTTTTTTTAAGATTTACTAACAATTTTTTTTTTTGGCTTAAGAAGAGAAAGAAGTCTCTCATGAAGACTCTGCTAAAACTATCTTAGCAGAGGTTAATTGGATAACTGTGTAAGATGGTTTAGTCCTACTGAAAGGAAAAATGAATATTAAAATATCTTCAAGGAGATTATATAGTATACATCTCTCCATAATATTTCTCAGTGCAATGATCAAGTATTTACTTGAGAAATTGTGTATTGCAAGATAAAGGGCAGCTTTGAAGTTCTGCAGGTAGGTTCAGGTGGGGGTACAACAAGGGACAGCCAAGTGCATCTTCCCTAGTGGGCACTTGAGTGACACCAGGAGACTGGTAGTGGCCACCTCACTCTTAGCAGTCAAGTTTCTCCTTAATCAGTGCCTGGGAGTGGTCTGTGTTCTGCATTATCTTTGATCAGAGTTTTTGTAGAAGGGTTCGTATAGTCAACTGCCTCACCAGATACACAGACAAGGAGTAATTCTGTCCCAACTCAGACAACTAGTTGACCACAATGGTATTGGGAACAGTAACCAAGAGTCCAGCCAGGGGTATAATTCTGATGGGACAACTGGGCCTCTTGGGGTCAGCCCCATTCTTGGTTGGAGGGAAAGTTAACCCAGCAGGGGGTCATAGTTTAAAAGCTAAATAAAACATCTCAGAGTTAATACTGATGGGGGACTAACTGTATAAATGGTCTAATATTGAAATGAAAATGTCTTTGAAACATTAAGAAAATTGTGATTATTCTTTTCCTTTTTATATCTCCCTTCACACCTGACATATAAGTTGATAATACATTACAAAATGACCTTCACAAATCTAAAATAATGGCGGCCTAGAACAGATTACAGTGTTATGGACTACCAAATGAATGATGATCAGTTCTAATGAAAAGGTATAGTGAAACTTATTCAACCCTGCCACTTCTATACGTCCTTTCAAAAAGTCACAGTAATACCTCAGTCCATTCATTTCCCATAACTTACTGATTTCTAATTTAGCACATCTATATCAATAAGGGGAAAAAAATCTCTGGAAACTTCAATCCTAATTAATAAAATTAAGCTCAATGGTAGAGGAAAGCAGTAAACTTTCACTGGCAATAGTAAAATTAGAACCTGATTTTTCTGCCATACCAGCCACAGATGGAAAGTGAGAGTATGCCTGTGTATTATCTAATCAAAAAGATACTAAATTAAAAAAATCAACTTTATCAAAAAAATTAAAATAACTCTTTTCCCTAGAAAGCACTTTTAAATGGAGTTTAAACATAGAAAAGTTGGGACATCCTGACAAAATTTAATCTCTTTGAAAAATATATTTCTAGGACTAAGTAATCAATGGACATTTGACTATTTTAATTTACTGAAGCATCTATTTGAGCAAATTCACTGTACTTTGAGCTTATGAAATCGCATAGGTTTTTAAATGCCTAAGATATGAATGAACTTTAAAACTGCAGCAATAATACCATCAAAATAAAAATTAGTAAGTCGAGATCAGCATATTTCACATTAATACTTTTTATAGCGTCCTAGAAGTTAAGAAACTGTATCAAATTCCACATGTATAATCTGCCTCCACTATAGTGCTAAAGTAAACTCAAGCTAACTTTCCTCTCTGAAAGGTGTCAATATTTTTTCATTTTTGCTATAGCAAAGACAGATTCATATTTCACCTTTCTATGTCATATTGCCAATAACCAATTTTTATTGTCTCCTCTACTATAAAGCATGTCCTCTTCTTGTCAAGCTCAAAAGGGCACTGTGATGAACCTTGCATTTCATTGGCTCATGATCATTTTCCTGTCAACATCTATCATAATACCTCAGAAAGAGTGAGTGTTTTTACTACAGTTGCCTCATAAGTTTATTATATGATCAGCACTTACTAGGCCTGAATATCACTGTTCAAAATTTCATTTATCAGGAGAAATTTAAAGTCTTGCCTGTTCTGATTAATGATATGCAGTAAGATACACACATATATAACATTAAGTAATTATACTCCAAAAGAACCCCACATTTAAAAGCAAATTTTCTGAATTATTCAAAAGTATCAATAAACACCAAGGATAAAACTCATGTGAGTCAACTTCAAACCTAAACCTAAACATTGCTTTATAGTTTTAGAAAGCCAGTAGGATTTTATGTCTTCAGAGTAAGCTGATATTATGAGTAATATAATGGAGGAAATTGAAGGAGAAAGTTCAACAAGGTTATGAACTGCAAATAAACCAGGAGAACAAACTAGCTGAACTATTAAGAGTTTATGCTATAAGGAAACTATAAGACTAGTTAAAACATAGCTTGCCAAGTGAATATCCTGTGACAGAGATATGGAAAATCAGAGTCATTCCCTCTTCCTCTCTCATTTTTTGTGTGACCTGAAAAGGCTCAGTCTTGAAATTGAACTGCCCTGGGTTCAGTTTTGTGCTCTGCTGCTTTCTTACTAGCGATATGACACCGTGGCTATAATTTATATTTCTTGTCCTTTAGTTTCATCATTCTTCAAACCATGAAAGCTTCGTGGGTAGATTAGAGGGTTTCTTTGTTGTTGTTGTTGTTGTTGTTTTTACAAAATATATAGGTTACTTCTGGTGATTTTTAAATCTGATGATAAAAATGGACATGAAGATAGTTTAAATGATAATATTAATGAGACTAGTATAGCAATTCCAGTCTCTTGTCCAAGAGCCCTCACTGATTTTAATGTTACATAAAGAATCACCTAGAGGTACTCTGTCGTTATCCTGGGTGGAGAGATTTCTAAATGGTCTATTTCCTAAGTGAAAACCATTCCTTCAAGATTGGATGAAAATGCTTCTTATGTGCATGTAAGGAGGAATTTTTCTTTCTATATTTACATATAGGTTTTTTTTTCCCATGTAAAAATGAGATCAATTTCATCCTCATAAAGCCAAGAAAGATATCAAAGACAACTAAAAAAGAAACAATTCCAAGTAAAGAAAGGGGAGTTGGTTTTTGACTGAAGCAACAAAAACCTAAGTGAAGTAACTTTGGGATTGACTATTTCAAAACAGTCTAGTGGCAGCTGCAACTAAAGAGAGAGACATGAACATTATCAAGCCTCCCTTGATGTTTTTGTTTGTGATCTGTACGTCTTTCAGGTTCTCAATCTTCTATTTTAAATTCAATTTTCTACATAGAAATAGAACCATTCTCACAAACAGCCCAGGGGTCAAATGTTTCTAGCAACACTGCACAGGAGAAAACCCTGCCTTTCAGTATTAAAACTCTTAAGGACAGTTTCTAATTGCCCTAAATTAGGTCAATTTACCAGCCCTGGGAGAATTATTAAAACCCCCTAAGCATTTGACACACCAGAAATTTCCCAGACTTGGATCATTTGACTATAACTGTTAGTGATTAGTGTTTTTCACCCTCCATCCAACATAAGAAACTTTTAACTTGAAAAAGATTCATTCCCCTGGAGCATAAAGTACTAGTACCAATAAATAAGAGAAGACATATATACTGTAATAGGAGCACAAAATGTTGTATATTATGTATAATTAGCATATATTAATATAAATGCATAAAGTGAAAATCAATTTTTTGGTAATGTTCATCAATGAATATAGCCCTATTCATCGTAGAGGGATATATTCAAACCATATGTAGTGAAAGTCAACATAATTTACAGAAATGATGATCATGAAAGGAAAGACAGTAGGAGCAATAAGCAAAGGTGGGTTAAGGCAGAAAAGAAACAAGATTGATTTACTGACTTTTAGATTCAAAGTAGACCTTTTTTTCCTACCTACTCCATATCCCTCTATGTATTTACATATGTATATGGTTTATAAATTATCAAAATTACTTTTAATCCATCTGTTTATGCAACTCAAGTCAAATTGAAATTCATTTGTTCTTAAAGGACAAATTTAATAACCTTTTCATAAATTGATTGTATTACCTAGTCAGATGCTATACTACATAAACATTATTATTAATTAAGGTATGTCAGCCACAAATAGCAGAAAACATTATAAGCAGTGGCTTAGAAAAAAAATGAGTTTATTTGTCTTAACACAACAAGAAGGCCAGGGTGGATAATCCATATTGGTATGGAAGCTGTAGCAGTGTCACCAGACACCCGTGCTCCTTCCATTGTCCCACTCTGTCACCTCTGGCTGTGGCTTTCATTCCAATGTTCACATGTTAGTCACCCTTCCAGGTATCTAGTTATCACGTCAAAAAAGACAAGGGGAAGAAGAAAGGGTACAGACCAAATAAAGACAGAGCAAACAAGCTGCATTTCCTTTTATAAAGGATTTCGACTTTCCTGGAAGTCTAACCCAGCAACTTCTTGAAGTGCATTGGCCATAACTGCATTAAAAGGGCCTTCTAAGGCCTCAAGTTAATGTGAGAAAATAAATATTATTAATTATCATATTTTACCCAAGGAAAATTAGAGTTCTTTTTAGTCAAGAAAGAGAGTCAACTGGATAAGCAACTACTTATACTAAGAGTGCTATTATGACATAAACATATCACCTATAATTTTCATCCCACATAGGCACTGGACACATGCAGTATTACAAATAAAAGCAATAATCAAAAATAATGGTAGTTACAGCCAGCTAATACCTAAAAAACATTTTAATAAAAAATAAATTGCCAGTTACTATGGGCAATTTAAAGCTGAGTGTCTGAAGAACTTTTCAATTTGCTATACATTCCATGTCTTTTTAAAATTCCATATGAGTAATTCATGATATAGGCATATCCTTTTTATGGATTAGAAAGCCAACTTTCCCAGGATTCAAGTAATTTCCCCAAGTCCCATAGCTAGAAAATATCAGGGTCAAGAGTTTAACCCAGATATTTTAAAGTTCACAATTCTCTTCCATCTATCATGCTTTGCTGTCAATTCACAATTTTATGCTGAACTATTTTGCCTTTTGTTTCTTCCCCAGGTGTACACTGATGTTCATTTCAACCAAACACAAACTTTTAAAAAAGATGTACGGCTTAGGGTGTAGCTTATGTATAACTGGTTTTAGGCTTTAAATCCTTGGGAAATTAACCCTGAACACCTCAATACATTAATTGTTGCTAAAAATAATAAACATAAAAATAAATAAATATATTATAATTAATTAATTAGTAGGATACTGCACTAATGCACTAAGTGTAACTGATAAAGAAACATTTTAATCATACCAACACAAGTTTATCTTTGGCAGAAATAGGTGTTTTAAAAAGCATAGTTATTATTACAGTGATAGATGGAGTTTTAAATATATATAAAGGTCTGATTAATTCTGACAGGAAAAGTGTTTCTGAATAAGAATGAAATCTTTGAAGAAATCTTTGAAGCAAAACATAAAAGTTCTTAATTAAAATTCAGTTTTACTAAAGGTTTCATATATGGCTCTAACCATAGAAGTTTTGTGGAAATCCACACCTGTTAACGTAAAAATTTCCATCTAAGAAATAACAAAACAGGACCTTCCATGACATCATGAAATAATTTAAAATTTTTGTATTTAAAAAGGAAAATAAGAAAATAGTTACTCTATTTATCATTCAGTCTTATCCTATCCTTTGCTAGTTAATATATGAGCAAATTATAAATAACATTGACTATACATTGCTGTCATTAACATACAAAGGCAGATTGTGCTTGATCTTCCCTACTGATGGTATTAGAGAAGAAATTACTTGCCACCTGAATGGTAATATACATATATACATATATATTTTTCTTTATCAGTCTAATCTCTCCTAACAACTAATTTCCACTTTGTTAAGAACATGAAGAAGGAGAATGTTTACATTGTCCCTGTTATCAGGACAGATATGTAATATATAGGAGGTTTTGACATATTTCCAGAAGTTTTCTATGCATATTTTTATCAATCGCAAAGTAAATAAAGAAAATGAGCCTCATACTTTATTGAGACTGAAGATAAAATTGTCACAAAGATCATGCAGTCAAACTAAATAGGTAAAAAGGTAATTAAACAGGCTAATACATTGTAAAAAAAAAAATTCTGTGATAAGAAAGTAAACCTTAGAGGAGATAAAAGTTGAAAATAAGGGAGAGGTGATATCAAAGATGATTCTGGAGGGCTTGGATGGAAAGGACATTCCAGTGGGTGATGCAAGTGTGAAGTTTAAAAGAAGAGAGACAGAGACAGGGACAGAGAGCATGGTATTTTCCAAACACTGAACATAATTAAAAAGCTTTAAGAACAGCGTTACTGAGATCAGAGAATGATCCATTAGGGTTATTTTGTGAGCTAGGGATGGCATAAGATGGCCAAAAGTCAGCACTTAAATGCTATGGAAATGCTAAGGAAGGCACTCCAGAATTTTAAGTAATGAAGTGATGCTGTTGCATTTTCTGAGTAGAAGAATCACTGGTGATCATAATAAAGGTAAATTAGAGAAGGAGGGATAAATTGATGGCAGTGAATGACAATTAGGAAGTTGTCACATTCATCCAGATAAGAAATGATGAGGCCTGAATTATGTCATGGCAGTGGGAACGAGAGAGAACAGTTTGGAAAGATGTCGAGGTGCTTCCTGTAAATGGATACATCAAACCTGAACACCAGCAGCATACTTTTTAGATGCTACCTTATTACTTGCTATGAAAATCTTCCCTGAGTCATTCCTGGAGGAAAAATATACAAGAGATAAAATTTCATTTGGTAGTCAAGTCAACTTATGCTGGCTTTAAACACTAGATGATGACAAATTATTGGATTCATTACTTTATTTGTGATCCCAAAAGAAAGTTACAGTTGGTGTATAGTAACTACCATGTGTTCCCTTCAAAGAAATAGAAAATAAAGGAAATAAATTTGCTCTGAGAGCTAAAATACAGAATTACCACAAAAGTTCTGAGATAAAGTCACTTTGAAAAATAGAAGTATATCAAGCCACCAAATTTGACTGAAACTAGACTGGTATTTTTTTTCTGTACAACTCTGGTAACAAAGATCTGTGTTTATGTTTTAAAACAGGTTGTTTGAGGCTGCTAAGTATGCATTTACGTCTGAGTAGACACCATTCTCAATTTAACAGTTTGAGATGTTTGATCCATATGTACACCTAAAGGTTAGTTGAGGGAGGACTGGCTCTATTACTTGCTTAGTCTTCAGCATTTTTCATTTTTGTCATCTCCAAGAAACATAAGGAATTCTCTTTGTGGCTCAGTGGAAACCAACCCTGACTAGGATCCATGAGGATGTGGGTTCAATCCCTGGCCTCCATCAGTGGGTAAGGGATCCGGCGTTGCTGTGAGCGGTGGTACAGGTCACAGATGCGGATCAGATCCACTGTTGATTCTGCAGTTCTGATTCTATCCCTAGCCTGGGAATTTCCCTATGTCATAGCTATGGCCCTAATAAAGTGAAAGAAAGAAAGAGAGAGAGAGAAAGAAAGAAAGAAAGAGAGGGAGGGAGGGAGAGAGGGAGGAAGGAAGGAAGGAAGGAAGAGGGAAAGAGAGAAAGAGAAAAAGAAAGGGAGAAAGAAAGGGAAAGAAAGAAGGAAAGAAAGAAAGGGAGGAAGAAAGGGAAAGAAAGAAAGGGAGGAAGAAAGGGAAAGAAAGAAAGAAAGGAAGGAAGGGAGGGAGGGAGAAAGAAAGGGAAAGAGAAAGAAAGAAAGAGGAAGAGAAAGAAAGAAAGAAAGAAAGAAAGGAGGGAAGGAAGGAAAGAAAGAAAGAAAGGAAGGAAGGAAAGAAAGGAAGGAAGAAAGGAAGGAAGGAAGGATATCAGAGTAAAGTCAGTGTTTCTGTTATGTAAAGTAAACTTCAGTTTGAAGGTAAGTTCTAAGAATCCAGCAGTAGTCCACTAGAGATTGCTCCCTTAAAAGTCCTCTTTTAGAGAAATTATACAACAGCCCGATTAATTCAGCTAGTAATACTCATGACCGGAATCCCTCCTATGGGGAGTTCAATAAGTTAAGGACACCAGTGAGACTCCTGAGGACATAGCCAACTTGCCTTTCCTGTAGGTTACCTTCTTTCATGTTCACCCTTATTCAAATGTCTGCATAATTTAATAAAAGTAATTGTTCTCTAATTTGTACAATGTCCATGTTTTATGCATACCTCTTTCAGCCCCTTTTAATACAGAATTTAAAACTGGAGCACGGAGGAACACTGGAAGCAAACAATGTAAGCTGCTATTACCATGACTTCACCATGTCTTCTTCTACACTGTATTTCTGGCAAATCACACAGTAAAGATAGTATGGAAGAAGTAAATTTATAAAGAACAGAGCCTAAAGAGTCAGTGACACCTTCTGTGATACTAATCCCAGGCTCCTAAGGTAGCACTGGTTTTGCTTTAGTTAAATGTGGAACAGAAAGAGCATTTAAATAATTATGATTCTCATCAACTGAGAAAGTGATTACTCTTATTACATCTCATCAGTATTAAGTGCTAAACACTGTGTTCATTTTTTAAAAATACTTTGAATTACTAAATATCAAATGAGAAAGGATGAGAAACAAACATAACTGAAAAATATGACTGATAAGACGTTTATAATTCTTAGTAGAGCAAAGGCTATGTTAAACCCAGGGACAGATACAATTGAACTACTCACTGAATGAAAAACACTATGGTTCTATCAAGAAGACTACATTCATTTCCTTTTGCTATTATAACAAATTACCACAAATTTAGTGACATAAAACAACTCAAATTTATTGCCACATATTCTAGAGGTCAGAAGTCCAAAATGAATCTCACTAGGCTAATAGTAAACTATCAGCACAGCTGTATTCCTTGTGGAGAATCTACAAGAGAACTGGTTTCCTTGCCTTTTCCAGCTTCTAGATGCTGCCAAATTTACTTGGCTCAAGGCCTCCTTCCAGACCTAATTGCATCACTACAACCTCTGCTTCCATCATCACATCTCTTCCACTTATTCTCTTGTTTCTTCTTTCCCTTATAAGGGCTCTTGTGATTATATTGGACCGCCACTCAGATAAACTCCTCCTTGCAAGATATTTAACTTAATTATATCTAGAATGTCCCTTTTTTCAAGTAAAGTAACTTCCATAGGTCTCAGAGATAAAGACACAGGCCATTTTGGAGGACCGTTATTCAGCCTACCACAAAGACTACACTGTGTGCCTAGTTAAATACTAGCCAGTCAGAAATTGACTTCCAATTGTTGCTGTTACTCTTGGATGAAAGGAATTGTTATTGTCATAACCTAAAGTCTTAGACGATGGCACTTTTCACAATTATCATTATTAAATTTACATATTTGTCATAGGATACTCCACAGCTAGTTTCCGTTTTGTCTTCATACTTGCAAAAAATTGGTGAGGAAAAAAAGAGGAAGAATATGATTTTAGGGAGTTCCCATTGTGGCTCAGTGGTAAGGAACCCGACTGGTATCCATGAAGATACAGGTTCAATCCCTGGCCTCGCTCAGTGGGTTAAGGATCCAGTGTCGCTGTGAGCTCTGGTGTAGGTTACTGATGTGACTTGGATCTGGCATCACTGTGGCTTTGGAGTAGGCTGGCAGCTGTAGCTCCTATTCGACTCTTAGTCTGGGAACTTCCACATGCCATAGGTGCAGCCCTAAAAAGAATACACACACACACACACACACACACACACACACACACACATATACATACATATATATGACTTTATTCTAACAAATGCTCAAAACTGGTCACCCATTTTGCAAATGAGAGACAAACTGTACTGTTGAGTTACAAATGCCACAAGACACTGTGTCATTCCCTACTCAATATAAAATAAAACAGAAAATTGTACACACAAGGAAATATTTTATGTGTAGGATATGGACAGATTCTAATATCCCTAACTGCAGTGCATCTGCGAACAAGGAACTTAAGCTGTAAGATACTAGCAGCCAATCCAGATAAATACTAATCTCTGTCCCTGGATATACTTTAAGATAGAATCTCTCAGTATTGCTTTTTCTTGTTTTCTTACATTCATAAGCTGGTTCTTCTCTATTTATATAAAACACTAAAATAATAGTCTCTGAGATATTATCTTGACTGCCATTTGAGTAGAACTATGTAGTATTAGCCAAGTTACTTTGATGGGCTTTGATAAGTATAACCATCAAGGCAGTGAAAACAATTGATTTATTGTGTTTTTCTAGAAATACAAAGTTCTGAAAATAAAGTCAGAATGGAAATAATATATTCAAGAAATGTTCTCTATGGGGGTTAATATAATTGTTAATGAATATTATCTTATCCCTGACAATCAATTATACCTTTAATTTTGACAGTGATCTCCCAAATGTAACTCTCAGGCTGTAGAGAGAATTTTTTTGACATGAGATAATGGTATTTGTACATGTTCATCACTTTGTTCAAAAATAACTAGAAAAGTATGAGTGTGAGTCTGTATTACCAACTTCATATAACAACCAATAAGAAGAGAACCAGATTATTATAATAAAAGTAACGATAATGCTAATTGAGTACCTACATATGCGAGGCTCTGGACTGACAGTTTTAAGTGATTGATTTATTTAATCTTCATAGCAATTTTATAAGGTATCATCATTATCATTTTGCATTAACATTTAGAAAATTAAGGTTTCTAAATTACAGATTAGAAAATTAAGGTAAGTTTTCCAGGGATGTTCAGTTGGAAAAAGGAAAATCTTGGATGAGAACCCAGAATGTGGAAGCAGCACATCTAACTGTCTGTAGTTTAAAGACGAACATGAAAGAGTGAGTTGAAACAGAAAATGTACCACCAGGACTGATTTCTAGTGGGTTATCCATTTAGAAAAGAAATTAAAAGGCAGAAATAACCCTTATTACCTTGTGGTTTAGTCTAACATTATCCTTATCTTAATCATTCAATCTCAGCACTTCTGCTAGGCAAGAGACACTTGAGGTTTCCAAACAAGACACATAGGTTATTGACACATGACAGCTGAAATTGAGAACCATTACAACAATCTCAGCAAATTAAGGCTGTAATGAGTAGCTTTCGTAGTATCTTTTGTGTGTGTGTGTGTGTGTGTGTGTGTGTCTGTGTGTGCGTGCGTGCGTGTGTGCGTGTGTATGTGTTTGTCTTTTTAGGGCCACACCCTGCAGCATATGGAGGTTACCAGGCTAGGGGTCTAATCAGAGCTGTAGCCGTTGGCCTATGCCACTGCCACAGCACTGCCAGATCCAAGCCAAGTCTGTGACCTATACCACAGCTCACAGCTAGATCCTTAAGCCACCAAGCAAGGCCAGGGATCGAATCTGCAGCCTCATGGTTCCTAAATGAACATAGAATCAACTGGAAATAAGATCTAAAATGGCAATAAATACATATCTATCAATAATCCCCTTAAATGTCAATGGTCTGAATGCTCCAATCAAAAGACACAGAGTGGCAGAATGGATAAATAAGCAAAACCCTGAAATATGCTGCCTACTAGAGACTCACCTTAGAGCAAAGGACACAGATAGATTGAAAGTAAGGGGATGGGGAAAGACTTTTCATGCCAATGGACAAGAAAGGAAAGCAGGAGTGGCAATATTTGTATCAGACAAAATAGACTTTAAGGTGAAAGCCATAAAGAAAGACAAAGAAGGACATTACTTAATGGTTAAAGGATCCATTCAAGACAAGGATATTACAATTGTCAATATATATGCCCCCCACATAGGAGCACCCAGGTGCCTACAACAAGTACTATCAGACATAAAAGGAGAAATAGATGGCAATACAATAATTGTAGGAGACTTTAACACACCACTCTCATCAATGGACAGATCCTCTAGGCAGAAAATCAGTAAGGCAACAGAGATCCTAAATGACACAATAGAAAAATTAGACCTAACAGACATTTTCAGGGCATTACATCCAAAAAAATCAGAATATACATTCTTCTCAAGTGCACATGGAACATTCTCAAGGATAGACCACAT
>PVHT021183528.1:8056252-8110435 GCA_004024745.2 Catagonus wagneri
ATTTTTGCTATATATTTTCCAAAATTTAATTGACTTAAAATCAACATCTTTAAAGAACTGGTCAACTCTCATAGACTTTCTAATGAATGAATCTAGTGATTTGCAGAACAGAGAGAGGGGAAGATAAGTTTACTGAGCATGTAATTATTTAGTGGGAATACTACTGATGGAATTTATTATTACTATGGGGTAATTTTATTTACCTCCTCTAAAATATGTTCAGTTATACTTGACTCAATATGGTAGATTAAGCTGGCATGGAAAGACCATTTTTTTAAACTCAAGATTCTTTCGAAAGTGCTTCAAAAACGACTCCTAGCTAGCTTTACCCCTTTCTTTGTATTGATGGATAAAATAATTACTCATTTTTTTTAAAAGCCCGAAAAAGAAATAGTCATACTTACTTAATTTTTAGTATAGACAGATATTAAAGATATTTTCCGCCATGTTAACAATGGTTTGGGACATTATACCACCATCAATGTCCAACTGTTCTCAAGCTACTATTCAAGAAGCCTCTATGTTTCCCCTGTATTGACTTCCACTACACAGTGATATATTCAATCCTGAACCAAGTGTTATGAGATACAAATATATGTTCTAGCCACTGTAGTTGCATTTTATCTGCATTATTATTGAACTTAATACTTTCTGCTCACATCTAACAACTCTGATTAAATGCAATCCTGACTGGAAAAATTTGAGGCCTTTAATTTTTATGTTCTATGTTTTCTTATTAACTAAAATGTATAATCGTGGGTTATAAATAAATCATTACATGACCAATTTATTTCACTTTTTTGTGGTCTAGTTCCTCTCCAACAAAAAAAAAATATTTCCTTGTGGTAAATAATTGGACCAAATCCTTTAAACTGCTGACTTTTCAAAGAATAGACTCCTGGAAACAGGATTTGGGTTGACATTGGGACGACACTCAGTCCATACCAATATGCTGAGTCAGGGCTTCCAGGACTCACCTACCCTTCCTCCCTTCCTTCCTTCCTTCCTTCTTTCCTTCCTTCCTTCTTTCCTTCCTTTTTAAATTCATGAAATAGCTTACTATTCTTTTGGATTTAATTTTCCTAGCCCCAGGAAATCAAATAAAAGAGTTTTTGACAGTCCAATCTTGGATTCCCTCTAAAAACTTAACTTTGTGGTTTTAGCAATAGTTCAATACTGTACAGCTCTAAATTTTACAAAGCAAACTTAAGGAGGCCTAAATAGTAAACTATCACTCTTTTCTACCTATGTAATAATCAGTCCGAAACTAATGTTACCAGTCTCATTTTGTGTTTAAGAGTTATATTTCTTTGGGATGATTATCATCACAAGTTGGAAATAGGTGGCTTGTGAAGGACTTTGAAAATAGTAAAATAAGACTAGTAGGAGTACTGTCCAGGTCACCCTTTCATTATCTGTGCATTTCATTGTCTTAAGCTATTTTATAACTCTATTACGTAGCAAACCGATAAAAGTGCAAAGTATTGTTGACTATAGAGCTTCAAATTAATTATGTCCTGGGTAATACAATTGGTTATTGACCTGTGGCTGTCCATTCTGCATCTATCTGTAAATCTATTTCAAAATTCCCTATTTCTAATATATGATTCTGCTCTTCAAATTCTCGGTATCAGCAGCTTTTGGCAGGAAAGAGCTCTCTCCAGGAGGCCCCTTTTGTCTTGTTACTTTAGCAAAGCTATAACGTAACCAAATTTTGAATCAGGCATCCCCATGCTCTAACTCATCTCAGGCCCAAGCACACCTTTCGAATCTTTTGATCACACAGCACTTTGCCTATATGTTAATTCCTTCTGTAGAACAATGAACTAAAAATGAAGAATAAGTTATTATCAGATGACTAATCTCTTCCCTAGTTTCCCCTTCAGTAATCTCATGAACAAACCGTGTGACAAGATAGAATCTAAAGAAAGATCATAAGGAGTCAGTCAACCTGCCTGCAATGGAAAATCATTCAGAGCTTGACCTCCTGCATCAACGATTAATTAACTGAGTTTAATTCCCCTTTTCTCTTTAAAATTTTTTCAAGACTGAGCAGAATCTTTGGAGTTGGTCTGGGGACATGACTCTGCGTTCTCCGCAGGTTGCCTATTTTTCTGATTAAAGTAACTTTCCTTTCAACCAACGCTTGCCTCTCAAGTACTGGCTTTGAAAGGCAATGTGCCAGCAGCCAAATCTGAATTCAATAGCACCAATATGTAATATATTACCAGTTCCCTTCTTAAAAAAATAAACTAAATAAAATTTTGGCATGTGTTCATTTTAAGCATGTACAAGAATTACAATTATACACTTTTAACAATTTTTATATAATGTAATAAATATATCAAAGAAAACTATAAATTAGACATTATATTAAATATAACTTAGTTAGTAATAACTTTATTATAAAATTCTATTACTCAAATGCTCAGAGAATAATTTCACACACTATTGAGAATGTATAACCCACTTCATGAATAATCCTCTGTATTTCAAAAACAATCACTTTTGCAACAAAACCAGGTCTCAAAGATCAGACTGATGATGACATCTGTTAGGGTGATATAATTCTTACCATCAAGAAGATAATCTCTTGAATGGAATAGAATAAAACTGTAAATGCAGTCAGAAAAGAACCGATTTTTTTTTTAAATCTACTTTTACTAGAAGAGGCAGATCAGGCTAGAAAGTCTGAAAAGGTAGTTAGAAGATCATTTTACTCAATACAAAGCCCTGGCTTCCCTGGCATTATGGCAAAGATGCTTAGAGGTTTCCAGAGCTAATTAAAAATGCCAAGAAGCAAATTAACACTTTCTCTCTAACAAACTGCAAACACATAGTTGAGTCCCTTTAATAATGCTCCAAAATCCCCCAAAACAGCTGGAGCAAGCCCAAGAAGATTGAAATAGACAAAGCAGGAAATGCAAAATAGAGGCAAAAATGCCTTGGGAGTATAGATGGCCTAAGACTGAATGGGAGAAAGTAAAAGTCCATCTAGAATGAGAGCATGAAGAAGCTGGACTAGAACGAACAGAAATTAATAAAAACAGAAACCTAGTAATCTATTATTTCTTTGTCTCTTTGATCCATACCATTTGTTGATTTGCATCACTGTAGTTCTTTTCTTTGATACTACAACAACCTATTTGTCATTTTCTCTATGTAAATCATATCTCTTGCTTTTTGTTGATTTTCTAGCATTCAGCAGAATGCAAGACTAGAATAGTGCTCAATCCTTTTAATAAATCGATGAGTAAGTTAAAGAATAAATGTATTGATAAAAAGAAATGGGTTAGGAAAAGCTAAGAAATATCAAAAAATATTTATAATTTAATTAATAAAATATTTTTACTTGTAATAATTTACTCACTTCTATAAAAATGAACTTGTTTGTATGTCTTCTTTTCCTATCATCTCTTTTTCAGATGTTTTCTTTTTAAAACAATATATAGATCACAACCCTCTTCCATTCAAAAATCACCACTGGTATCTTATGACAGTTAAGCTACATTGAGACTTGGCCCTCTACCACCAAGTCCCTACTCCTACTCCTCTTTTACTCACTTTTTTTTTCTTTTTAGGGCTGCAGCACATGGAGGTTCTCAGGCTAGGGGCTGAATTGGAGCTGCATCTGCTGGCCTATACCACAGTCACAGCAATGTCAGATCCAAGCCACATCTGCAGCCTACCCTGAGGCTTATGGCAAAGCCGGATACTTAATCCACTGAGCAAGACCAGGGATGGAACCCAAGTCCACATGGATACTGGCTGGGTTCTTAATCCGCTGAGTCACAATGGGAATGCCACCTTGCTCACTTGCATTCCACTCACTTACCTGGCTTTAGCCCACTAGCCACCCTGTGTGTCTCTGGTCATAAAAGACTCCTTTTTGCCTGAAAGTCTTTGATTTTGCTTTTTCTTCCACATGGAATTTTTTCCCCTGAGTTTATTCAGAACTCTGATTAAATGTCAGTTTATTAGAAAGATCCTTCCCAAGCATAATGTCTAAAAAGGCTCCTTGTCCATTACTATTCCTTTACCTCTCTTTGGTCAAGGTTGATTTCTTTACTTTACAAACCTGTGTATCTGTGGATATTTGATATAGGGAAAGTTGGGATCATTTGTGAGAAAACATGTAAGAACATCATGTTTTTAAAAATTGACTTTCCGTAGGAGTAAAAAACAAATAAATCTAGAATTACTAGTAAAAGTAAATTCTAATGTATCGAAGACCTTAATGTGAATAACAACACTTTATAACAATTAAAAAGAAAGTAAAGTAAAACAACTTCATGACCTTGAAGTAGAAAAGTCTTTCCTAATGAAGAAAAAGAAAACATACCAAAAAGGAAACAGCAGGTAAACTAAGCTACAAGAAAATGTAAAACCTCTGGAGAGAAAAAACTTCATTAAAAAAAAAAAGTTAATGGACAAGCAACAGTCTGGGAAAATATACTTACTGGTTGAGATCAATTTTCAGAACCCCAATATATCAATCAAAAAATAATAAATCCAATGTAAAAAAGGGTAAAGGATATACACAAGCAGTTCATAAAAGAGGAAGTGTGAATAAATCCTGATTTTAAATAAACATATTTATAAACAAAATCACAATTATTAACTATGCTTGAACTTACTGTCAAAGAAAGAGTCCCAGACCCTACCCTACATACTCAGTCAAAGCTCTTACATGTATCAGAAAGAAACCTCTTCCTTTTTAAAAATACTTTTAAAGTGTGGTTGATTTACAAAGTTCTGTCAATTTCTGCTGTACAGAAAAGTGACCCAGTCATACATATACATACATTCTTTTTCTCATATTATTTTCCATTATGTTCTATCAAAAGTTCCCCTGTTATACAGGTAGGATCTCACTGCTTTCAGCTGTATCCTACAGATCCTTTCTCAATGGTCTAGAACTCAGCCCCACAAACTAAATAGCTTATACTTTAACTTTTGGGGTGAATTGGCTGGTAGTTGAAATTACTGACTTTTTCTTCAATAAAAATTATCATAGATATATGAGTTTCCCGGCGCAAAGTAGTTTCACAACGACGCTTTCTAAAAAATACCACCATTCATTCTGATAGTTTTGTAAGTGAAGTTCTGAGTATAATGGAAATTTGTGCAAAAATGTTCATCTTATCCCATCTAACAGTTCCATTGAAATCCCAATTGAATACTGAAATTAGGAAAATTTCTCATTCATTCTAGAAAACAGAGGTGGGTAGCAATCACTTGCTAGAAGAATCAAATAGTTTAATCAAATAGTTTAAAACACACACATATATATATATAAAATATTGATTTTATATATATTAAATTGACCATAATGAAAGAAAGGTGACTTAAATGTAACTTTCTATCTGTGAAGAAATAGCTTGCCTATGTGTTAAATGGAAAAGACCATACTCTCACAAAATCTCAATAATTCCCCCAAGCTAAAAAACAAAAGCAAAATGTAAGGCAGTCAGAAAGCGTATTTAGGAAGAACCAGTTATTCTGAGAAAGGTATCATAGGTTAAAGGCTTGGATGTGCCAAGCACAAAACATCACTTGTGTTAACTTCAATGAGGAAGGCTATGGTGGGCAACAAACTGCTTCTTACCACTTAAAATAGAGAAAACATTTCTTCACTGCAGTGCCAAAGCTAAGCAGTGTGCTTACTCCCTGTCCCTCCTTGGGAACATTCCTTCTCTGCCATGGTCATTCTTAGCAGTGAACCAGCAAAATCATATGTCAACAAGCCTAAACTTGTTTCCTTCCATTGCAGCCTTTCCTCCTGTACTGATTAGGATTCACAAACTCTTATTCCAGTACTGGGTAAGCCTAGGCTTTCCTCTGTAAGGATGAGCAGAAAAAAATATAGTTAAATTTAAGGTGTCTAAATGAATAATCAGAAAAAAGCTCTTTTCTATATAATAGAATCATTGCAAAGTTGTAGAAAAGACATTTAACTTGCAGTCTCAAGGAGATAAGAGGGTGTGCCATATATGATATTAGAATTTAAATTTGTTAAGGGTTCAGAAAAGAATTACTAAATCAAGAAAGGCTATTTTGCCTGTTGGCAACATTCACCGGTGAATATACAAATAGTGATGAGACCTCAACACATCCTGCTGTGATTTTTTTTTTTAACTTTTTAGGGCTGCACCTTCGGCATACGCAAGTTCCCAGGCTAGTGGTCCAATGAGAGGTATAGCTGCCAGCCTACGCCACAGCCACAGCAATGCGGGATCCAAGCAATGTCTGCAAACTTCACCGCAGCTCACAATATCAGATCCCTGACCCACTGAGCAAGGCCAGGGTTTGAACCCACATCCTCATGGATACTAGTTGGATTCGTTTCTGCTGTGTCACAACGGGAATTCCCTGTTGTGAACTTTTAATTTCATAGTTCAAAACATAGCCTACGAAAAATCAGAGCAACAAAACAAAAAATTTTGTACTTTGCCCTCATTCTTCTCAACAAGTATGAGTGTCTTAATTTTTAAAAGTGTACAATAATAAAAACAACCTTCATAATCCTTTGCCTCTCTTATCTCTGGGAATAATTGTTACTCAAAGGTAGGGAGTGAATGTTTTCCAAGTTATGGTTTGTGCAAGGCAGAGTCAGGATTAAGCCCATGTCAATCTTCAAACCCAGGATTGTTGACTAGTGCCTCTAGAGAGCTTTGTGTGAAAAAGGTTGAAACTCAGAAATCCTATCTTCAGCAAATTATTCTTCCAATTTAAAGTACAGGAAAAGATATTTACACATATCCATATTTTTAAAAATAAACTTTTTGTACAGACTCTCAGGTGTGAGAAAAATGCTCAAAGGTATATCTCTTTAAGTCAGATAAGCAATTCGTGAATGGAGAAATCAGGAGTTCCCGTTGTGGTTCAGTAGGTTAAGAACCCAACTAGTATCCATAAGGATACAGGTTCAATCCCTGGCCTCATTTAGTGGGTTAAGGATCTGTCATTGCTGTGAACTGCAGTGCAGGTCACGGACGTGGCTTGGATTCTGCATTGCTGTGGTGCAGGCCAGCAGCTGCAGCTCCAATTCAACCCTTAGCCTGGGAACTTCCATATGCTACACATGTGACCCTAAAAAAGCAAAAAAAAAAAAAAAAAAGGAATTGTACAGTGTACAAAATCAGTGATGATTAACGAAAAGTATATATTTAAAAAAATCATAAAACAGATTCAATTCTAAAATGATGATTCTTAAATTTTAATACAAATACCAAAGTCACTAGTTTGAGAAAAATTGCAGTCAAAATCGATAAAACTATTCTGCATTTAAAATTGAGATTATATTTTTAATAGGAAAATTAAATGAAAAAGAAAAGGAGGAGGGAAAATTGTACTAAAGTTCTGATGTAAAAATGTTTCAATCTTTATACTGGTAATTAGAAAAATGAAGGTCTAAATATATATTTTTATTCTTCATTTTAAGTAATCACAAGTGGATTAAAGTAGAATGTTCCTGCAAAAAAAATCTGAGTTATAAAGTATCTACCTCCTGTTCTACAGAAATTTAGGAGAAGAGTTGTCTCTCAGTAACTGCTAGGGACTGGTTCCAGGACATCTGCGGATACCAAAGTCTGTGAATGCTCAAGCCCCTTATATAAAATGTCATAGCATTTGTATGCACATCTTCCCAAGTACTTTAAATCATCTCTAGAGCACTTGTAATACCTAATACAATGCAAATACTATGTAAATAGGTTCCAGTGAGTGGCGAACTCAAGTTTTGCTTTTGGAAATTTCCCAAAGTTTTTTTTCCTTTTTTTCAAACATATTTGATCTTCAGCTGATTGAATCATGCGGAACCCACACATAATGGGGGCCACCTGTACAAGCTCTTTGACAATCATGGAAAAACACTGGCCCACTTAACATTCTATCGACTTCCCTTATCTCTCTTAGCGCATTCCTCTCCTCAAATAAGAATCTTTCTCTTGTTATTTTGATTCAGAGCCCTAGATATGATTTATTTTAACCTATTGCATGCATTTTCCTCTGCAAGATGTATTTATTTTGTTTACACGCATACATAGGCTCACTTTGTGAAAATTTAAAATACATTAATTCTGTGTATCCCACGTAAGAACTAAACATTGTAGTTCTGTATTCAAATGCTAACTGCAGTTTTTAACAAAGAGAAGACTGCCTGGCCTTCAAAGAGGAATATTTTCATCTGAAGTAAAAATACTGAAGAAAACAACTACGAAATTAAACTTGATAACACTGATTATTAGTATGTTTATAAAACTACTCCTTAATCCAAACTGGGGGCCAATAATGTAGATTACCATTTTCAGCAGTTACCCACCATTTTTTTTTCTCTAGGCACTAACCATTTTTACAATTAGTGTCCTAGATCTGATGGAAATTCATTGTTCTTCATACTTAGCCCGAGAATATGTTCTACAATACAGAACTAATCAGGAGAATACATGGAACTGTGAAAGTTAACCTTCATTGAAGTACATACAAATTCTATTATCAGTACGGAGAACTGCTAAACACCTTGTTGCAGGTGTCTTTCAGGGCATATCCCTCACTCCCAAGAGATCAGATATAACAATGCCAGTTCTAATAACTATAGTCCCTATTTCTTTATTATTACAAGATCAGATATCCAAAAGTCCATAGTAAATTTAGTGAGTTATTACAAGATTTATATATGACAACCTTTGATCTACAAATCATTAGGATAACATTAAATCCCTCACATGGAAATGCTGGAGAAAATATATGTGTATGAGTATGTTCATGCATGTGGATGTGTGTGTTTTTGAACCTAAAATAAAGACAATTTTCTTGTGTACCAAACCGAGAATGACAATTAAAATAGGAGACTATCAGAAGAGGATCCAGTGGATCACCTGAATACCAATAATTTGCATATATATACGCATATAGATAAATTTATATAGGGAAATATGGAAAAATGCAGTTGCATAGGTAGATATAAATAGATGGGGATATAGATATGGATATCCTTGATGACTGCCTATATATTTGCGCCTATAAATACCTTTTTTTTTTTTTTTTTGGCTCTGCCTGTGGCGTATGGAAGTTCCCAGGCCGCTTAGGATTGAATCCGAGATACAGCTGCAGCAATGTCAGATCCTTTAACCCACTGTGCCAGGCTGGAGATCGAACCCACACCTCCAGAGTGACATAAGCCACTGCAGTGGTATTCTTAACCCAATGCACCACGCTGGGAATTCCTCCTCTAAAGTCTTATCAAAGCAGTTCTGACATCATTTCATGTATGTTATTATTTTTATAAAAACCTCCAAAATCTATCCAATCAGTGAATTAGAACAGCCTTCTGGGTTCTTGCTAGGATTTCAATCCTACGTCACAAGAAAGAGCTCCCACATGAACAATCTCGCAATTTGGGAAAAATCTCAACACAACCCAGCTGAGCTTACAAATAAACTAACTCTCATCCCTTTATCTCTCCTTTATCTAGCTTTTTAAAAATTTTTGTTTCTTTATTTATTTATTTCGCTATTTGATCTAGGCCTTTAAAAATCTATTCTCAAGTTCTCAGGCAGATTCTCACAGAGCACATGACCCCTCTCTCTCTTTGACAGGTCCAAAAATATGCTATTTAAATTTTGCTGAAATTTTCCGCTCACATCTGACAGCTTTCCTCATAGGTCCCTGATTTGCCATGGCTAAATAATAAGCCTTCCTTGAAATTCTGTTACACCTGAAATTAACATTCCGCTTTATCTGCCATTCAGATACCAGACAGGAGACTCTTGCAATGCTGCCAAGGAGGCCCTCTCACTCTCACACTTCACATGAAATGTACAAACTGAAATAATATGGTATCATCTAATAACAAAATATGCATGAAAATTAAAATACGGCTGACATTTATTATTGGTACAGACACAGACAAAAGGAATTTGCATGTCTTGCTATTATTAATTATATATCGAGAATGTAGATTGATATATTCACATTCATTTGAATAGAAACGTGGGAATAATGTGATAAATTTGATTATTGTTCAGCAAATATTTACTCCCCCTTCCTTTCCAATCTCTACAAAAGGAGCATATTTCACCATAACTTTGATATTGGGCTTTTCCAGTGACTTGCTATTGTCAGTGAGAGATTAGCAAGTGTGATGTGCGCAGGGACTTCAAATATGCTTGCCAGTCTGTTAAAGGGAAATGAATAGGATCAAGCAGCTATATTACCTTACACTTTCTGAAGAACTGCAGATTCTGAAATGTGTTAAAAATGAAAGTTAACTTCATTTTCCACTTGCTGTTGTCATAACTGTTTTCATTTTTGTTATTCTCTGCAGAGCTTTTGAGAATAAGACAAATTTTTTTAAAATTTTGAAGATACTGTTTTTATCCCCAAATCCTGCTACCAACTAGTATAAGCCGTCATCTAGTGCAGTAGGAAAAGAGTACAGTTTGGTAACTGAAAGACCTTGGGTTCAAATCCTTGTTTTGTTAGGTGGCTCTAGACAACCAACATTCAATCACAGCACCCATATGAGAGTGACACTGTAAAGATGACATGAGATAAGAAAGCATAAAATGCAAAAGAAAAAAGAAAAAACCCCAAAAATAAATATGCTTGGTCTCTAAGGTTCCTGCCTTGTATTACAAAGATAATATGTATAAGGTAGCTGTCGACAAAGGAGAGTAAAAGAAATGTGGGGAGGACTTTGACCCAACCCTCAGCTCAGGGTAAATCCCCGGCAAATGCGTAACCTAGATCAACTAAAGAGCAGCCCAGTTTGCAGACACATGAGTGAAAAATACATGTCTGCTGTCCTTATGTCACTGAATTCTGCAGTGATTTGTAACACATCATTATTATGGAAATGAGTGAATAATTTAACTTCTTGGTGGGAGATGTACACTATGGTCTGAAAGTCCATTTATGTTTACTGTAGAAAAACTCCCACACATGTGTGGGAACTATGTAAAATGATGTTCATGGCAGTACTACTTGTTTTGCAGAAATTGCCTCACCTCCAAGCTTAATATTCTTTATGCTGTATTGCCTTTTGAAACATGGGAGCCAGCTAGCACTAGTCAAGAAGGACTTAATCATTTTTCTGCCTCTGAGCAATGTGATCATAAATTTCTTTGGCTTTTTGCCTCACAACAATGCTGTCCACTATGCTTTTTTAAAACTGGCTGCCCTCTCATGAATCCATAAATTTAGCCACATTTCTACCTTTTCTGTGGCTTCATAACACATGGTAGATGTTACTTGAGAAATTCCAAAAGTGGTCTCATGTATAATCAGCAAATCTCCTCTTCACTTTTCTTGATATACCATATTTCTGACTCATTAAAACTGAGTTTATGGTCCAAAGGACTATAACTCATGCCTGTGAAACCTATCAAACATACATATTTTCTCCATAAGGCACATCATGTCCTTCTTGCACTTGGTAGCACTGGACAGCAATTCACTACCACGCTGGGAGATATTTTAAATGGCACACTTTACAAAAATGAGAAAACAAACTTTTTTTTAAAGTATAACAAAATAAACTACCAAGATGACACTTGTTCACAGTATGAGAGCTGAAACAAGAAGGCAGAGTGTCACCTTGTTCAACCTGAGTTGAACAAGATGCATCAGGCAACTCAAAATGTTCGTGCCTCTGTGCAAGTCAGTAAATGACCAAGAAATTGCCTTGAGTATTGATTTTGGTATTACAAGTACATTTTAGCATGTAGGCAAATATGCAAATATATACACCATGTGAGTGTATAATGAGGAGTGACTAAATTTAGTTTTAGTAAAACATAAAAGTACACACAGAAATGACATTACCAAACCACAGTAGTTTTTATGTCTTGTGAGAAAGAAAGTGAAAAAAGATGTTTATGTGGGTGTTATTTTTATCTTTAATAGAAAAATATTTTAAATAAATGTTGCAAAATGTTGGTGTCTTTATAATACCTAATAAGTACAACTGCTTCTCGGTTTTGGGATATTTGAAATATTTTCTAACTTCATGTATTAAATTTTAAGTGTATTTATAAATTCTCTTTGAAGAAGAACATTCATGGGAACTGGGAACTTGAGCTAGGCAAGTAGTCTTGGCACAGAGGACAGATGCTGAGACATCGGCTGATCAAAGCACAAATCTGGTAAATGAAGCCACGGAGGTGAAGATCTCCACTGATTCCAGAAAGGGTCTCTTACCCTACATTTAGAAACCATTCAATTGTAGTTTTCAAAGAATAGTTTGATCATGGGCTACTATAAATTTAGTGTTCAGTTTATTTAAAAACTTAAACCCATTAAAGTATCCTGAGAAGGCAAGCAAGGTCTGAATTATTGATGCTATGGTTTTCACACATATCTCCTACAAATTGGACCAAATCCAAAATGGTGACCCTCTCTTCCTCATTAGGCATTGACATGTTTCTTTTCTGAACATTTCAGTCAAATAGAATGCCAGCCATTTTCCTGGTCAGGAGGTAACCTGGAATTACTGGTTGAATACTATGACTGAAGATCAGAATAGCTTTAGTTACTGCTTTTCCACAGATTACTGGTTATATTTTCCTATGAACTCCCAGGAGTAACAGCTTATTTTTGATCTTCCATATTAACCCTTTCTGGCCCTTATCTATGTGGCTAGAAATAACATTTATAGCCTAAATTTGTCAAGCTCAAAAATGACCACGATTATTGTCAGCACTCAGAAACTGCAGCATATACTATAGCACAGATTCAGATTTGATAGGAATATTTCTTAGATGGTACAGCTAGAAATTTCAAGAGTTATAAACATAATTTTATTCTCCTTTTTCCTTAAAATTATTTATTAATCATCTTTTGAATAATTTGTATAAGGCTCTCCTATTATAGGTAACAGATCAGTCTATAGTCATGTACATGTAGGTAATTATGTACTGATAATTGTATAGTAAAGTCGAGCTTTTTTTTTTCTTGAATCATGAGAGGTAACCTCTAAACCTTTGGAATTTCTCCAGTAATAGGAGTGTCTTTTTTTTTTTTCCCCACGGAGGGTCCCTCACACCACAGATGATATTTTATGCGACTGTGATGACTAGGCTAGCCCCATGTGACAGTCTTAGCAAAGAAGCTGGTCATGCCAGAGTAACCAAATATATACTTTAGGATGGCTGCTCTGGGTTTTGTGACATCATCTCAGCTCTGGGGATTGAGGGGACTAGAGACTGAGTTCAGTCATATGGGAAATTACTCAATCAAGCCTTCCTCAGAAACGAAGCCTCACTCAGAAGGTAAAGGGATCCAACATTGCTACAAGCTGTGGTGTAGGTCACCGATGTGGCTCAGATCCGGCATTGCTGTGGCTGTGGTATAAAGGATGGCAGCTGCAACTCTGATTTGACCCTTAGCTAGGAACTTCCAGATACCATAGGTGCAGCCCTTAAAAACAACAAACAGACAAACAAAGAACAATGATATTAACCTACTTTCAGCTTGACTGTTTGTTCAAGTATACATATCTATACAAACAGTAACAGAATAACTCTTAACCAGTACCTGTTAGTAATATGCTTTTAAGCTAATAGTGAAAAAATCTTAGTTAATAGCAATAATAATTATATTACATAAAACATATGTATTATATCTGTCTTTTTGGCATTTTAAAATACATCCTAGATCCAGCCATACCCACCTAGAATGTGATATTGTGACAGTGACCAGGAATTCTCTGCTAATTATTCTATACAACCGTAAAGCAAAACAAAACAAAACCCCTGATTTTTAATTGGAAAGATCAATCTGCCCGTGATAAATACTGCATGCTCTATTTCCTTGGCCCTCAGTATGCCTATGTGATAGAGGACTTCTTTTTTCTTTTCTTTTTTCTTTTTTTTTTTGTCTTTTTAAGGCCGCACCCGCAGCATATGGATTTTCCCAGGCTAGGGTCAAATAGGAGCTGTAGCTGCTAGTCTACACCACAGCCACAGCAATGCCAGATCCAAGCCATGTCTGTGACCTACACCACAGCTCATGGCAACACCAGATCCTTAACCTATTGAGCAAGGCCAGGGATTGAACCTGCATCCTGATGGATGCTAGTCAGATTTGTTTCTGCTAAGTCACAGAAGGAACTCTGTGATAGAGAATTTCTTAGCGGTAGCCTGAGAAGAATAAAACAGTTACCTTGGTAGCTAAAGATACAAGCAAGGAGTAAAAGATGGGAATAACATGGTGCCATATCGTCCAAGCCTTTATTGTTTTTACCAGATGACCTCCAAATAGCTGCTAACATTTTGGATTAGAAGAGAGGCTAGAATGGAGGGGAGTGGATGGAGTGCAATCGGTTTAAAAAGACCAGAGTTTTCAGATTTAAACACCATCTAGGCAACATCTCTAGCTTTATTTACATATAGTCAGAAACCTAGGTTTTCAGATAATGCTTTGACAGAGAACCGATCTAGACCTGCAAAAGAGATTAACTGTTCAACTCCAAGAGCAACACCTCGCCATCCCTCCTCCCATAACTCACACACACATTCCAGCTGCATCACCAGGATGCTGGCTATGAAATTGCGTAGTTCCTGAAAAGAACATTCCTGACAATGTTCACGTGAGAAATGACCAAGGAAGAAGATAGTCAAAGAAGAGCTCCCCAGTTCATTATGGACTACCAGGTGGTCTATCCAAAGAATTTTTACTTTATAATTTACATACAGTAAAATTTGATTATTGTTCTAGACTTATAATCACTATGTATCCATCATTCTCCTTTTCTCCAAATGAGAAATTTATGCTTATTCTGTGTATATGCTGGGGTGAGGAAACAATGACCCACAGGTCAAATCCAGTCTGTTTGTGTAAGTAATGTTTTATTGGAACACAGCCATGGCCCTCCGTTTTTGTATCTGGTTGTTTTCACCCTTCACTGACAGCTGAAAAGTTGTAACAGAGACAGTATGGTGTACAAAGCTGAAAATGCATCCCATCTTGCCCTTTACAAAGAAAGTTTGCTATCCCCTGGTCTGTGTAATCATTTTATACTGAGCATGCTAAGAGCAAATGCCTTGTTTCTTGATTAAGACTAACTATATCAGACTTAAGAGAAAAGATTAAACATCTACTAAAGATCCTGGGCTTTAAGCTGGATACAATAACTGAATGAAACTTTCCCTTAGAGAAGGGATGACACAGAAGGAAATGTATGGATAACAGGGTGTTCAAAAGGACAGAGGAAATATTCCTTTATTTTCCCTTCAGAAAGTAAAAGCGCATACAAGATAAAAAAGTGCATGTTTTTTATTCCTTGAAAAATGGGTGCTCTTTAACTGTTCTTTTAAATTATAAATTCTAGTCATGCATTTTTTAATCACAGATTCTTTAATTTTATAATTGCCTTTAAATATTACTTAGTCTTTACCCTGCAAAATGTAGGTCATGAAGTTTAAAAGTTATGTTTAGGATTAAATGAGATTTTTTTTTGATTTATGTATGGTGTATTTTTCTGTCTGCTCATTCTAGGAAAGATGTCAGGTGACTTATAATTCTATATAAAGTGTCTAGATAAATTAAAAACAGAGTGAAAAGAAGAGGAAAAAACAAGGTTGCAATGGAACGGAGCTAGGATACTTTAAACATCACTAGGTACCATGATCCTTTTGCTTGGAAAAGATGAATACATAGTATGATAACGACATCATGAATAAAGAACCTTAATAATATCTTTATAATAGGCCCAATTAGAAATCTCATATGATTGTTTCTTACAAAAAAATGATGAAATTCACCTTGTTTTATAACAAAATGTCTATGAAAGGGGAGTATCATGGCTAAATACAGCAAAACACACACTGATTCTTACATCGTTGCAATGTGGAATATTAGAACTACACCTTTTCTATAGTCATGTTAATCTCAATTCAAAACAGAAAAAGAAAAAGAAACATCTCAGTCTTCCACTCAGATAGTCTCTTAAAGCATTCACACATTTACATCAGGGCACAGTTTTTCATTTAACATGATTTCACAAACTGTGTCTTTGCTTAAGTGGTAATTCACCAATGTGAGGCCTTAAAAAAAGATTATAACTGATTTTCCTGATGAATGTCAGAATTCTACTCTTGGCAAACTTACTGAAGCTGAAATGATCCCTAGCCAACTGACATCTTATCCATAACCAGTCTTCAAAATTTTTCAACAATCTAACTGAAATCCAGCTGGCTCATACTCCATTATGATAAAAATCCAAAATGTTAAGTGACTAAGGAATAGAATTTGAAATTCTGACAAGAAATATTTCCTTACCCTTGACTGAATGAAGCAGTGGGCAGATGGTCAAGGTGACGCGTATTGTTGGGACTTTCAAATATTAATTTCTTCTCAATTCCTACATAGAAAGAATGATTAATTTTTAAAAAATATGCCATATTTAATCTCTGATTTAAAGTGTCCGTTGTTAACTCCACTATAATTTCAGTTTTTTACTGCAGCATTTACCATTGCCTCTAGTTTAGATTACTGCATGTACTTCCAATTCTACTACAAGCAGAAGTTTCTGTGGCAATTACAGTTCTTTAGAAGGACAAGAACACCAAGGTCACATCACATCAGTACTTGCTGCCCTGTACTGATACCGATCAAATTCTGAAAATAATTTAAGGTTTTGGTCCTTAGCCTTAGGGCACAAAACTTGATAGAATCTAGCAATTTGAGGAACTTTACCATGTTCAACACCACATTACTCATAGCAACTATTTTCAACAAGCAGTCTGTACGATTGATCCTAAAACTGAAATGGATAAAATTCTAGGTCAGAATACTCCTTTAAAAATCACTGAAATCGTGGATATTAGTTTGAAAACTTCTATCAGGACATCAGAACATTTTCAAAGAACTTGGCAACAATTTAGCAGGTTCATTCTTTCATTTGCTTATAAAAATATCAATCTTCAAGTCATAGCTTTATTCAGTCTCCTCTCCCTTCCTCCACGTAGGCAGCCTTAATTCTCTACAATTTTACCTCATACTTTACTGGAAAGACATAAAATCATGAACACCCTAGATTTCTGGCCCTCTATTCCACCCAATTATGTTTATTATTTTTAAAATTTTTATATTTTTTTGGATTTTTTAGGGCAACACCTGAGGCATATGGAAGTTCGCAGGCTTCAGGTTGAATCAGAGCAACAGCTGCCAGCCTACACCACAGGCACAGAAACGCCAATCCAAGTGGTCTCTGTGACGTATACCACAGCTCATGGCAATGCCAGATCCCTGACCCACTGAGTAAGGCCAGGGATCAAACGTGCGTCCTCATGGATACTAACAGGATTCGTTTCCACTGCGCCACAATGGGAACTCCACACCCATTTCACTTGCCTTCACTAATCAAGGTCGCTTTAAGACTTGCATATTCTCCCAGCTGCACAGAACTGATATGATGAGATGTTTGCCTGAGTTGTTTTCCAGGAACATGAAGTCACCTGCATTTAGTTAAGCTGAGCTGAAGTCAGCTGTGTCCAGTTTGAGCTGAGCTGGTCAAGACTGGATAGGACCACCAACCCTTCAACTGAGTATGTGCGAGGGTCCGTTTGGTGACCTTTTGAATTTTCAGAGTCCTGCAGCTCATATAATATCTGCACAAATAATTGTATCACATGTTTTTCTAATCACCTTTCCCCCTGCTCCCCATACCTCAAACCATCCTGCTTTTTTTTATTCATTATCCACCAATACACCAGCCCCTGCCTACGGGGAGGTGGATTTCAAACTTTCCTTCCATCTCTACCCTTGGCCGCCTTGAAATTATATCCTCTCTTTGCAGCAAACCCCAGTTTCTCAGCATTTTGGCTTGATGTGCTCCAGGCAAGACCAAACTGGTTCTGTAACTGCAACTAGGCAGCAAAGCTAGTTATTACAAAGATATTAACTCAATTTCTCTCTTTCCTCATTTCATTTTCTTTTTCCTCTTTCTCACAAATTAAGAAAAAGGAAGCATGAAGCCATAATTGTTGCTGGCAATGATATTTTAATTGTAAAGTGAAGCTAGACTTAGGGCTAAAACCAAAAATAAGGACAGCAAATAAGCAGACAGGAAGAATGTTTGAGATGGCTCCTGGATCTCAGAAACATCACTCTGGTAATAGGTATCCAACTTTACTCCAGAAAACTGTGTTCAGACCAAATTGATACTATTCCACAGAGTGGATTTTGAGGAATTGTAAACAATATCCTGAGACATTACTAGGAAAAGTACACTGGCTAGGGTGGTTCCTGCAAAGTTTTACTCATTCTTAAAGACAAAAAAGTAGAAAAGACTCATCTGCTTCTATCAGTGAGAAGAGAGTCAGAAAAGCAGAACTATATGTATGCTTAATTTTTTTAAGTGGGGGGGAGGGGAAATGCTCTCAACAAATCAGGAACAGAAAAAAATTTCTTTAACCTGATAAAAAATATCTACAAAAATCCTACATGCCACATCATATTCAGCCATGAAATAATCAATGTTTTCTCCTTGAGAATAAGGTGATATGTCAACTTTTACTACTAATTCTGTATTGTACTTGAGAGTCTATCCAGGGCAATATATATCCATATACATACATATATTACATAATAAAAAGAATTAAGCATGTCTTTATTTATAGATTTATGATTATGTAGAATATCCAAAGGAATGTACACACACATATGCATGCACACACTAAAACTAATAAACAAGCCTAGGAAGTTTTCAGGATACAAGAAAATATACCAGAAAAGAAGTGAAAATTTGTAAACTGAAAACTAAAAATGCTGCTGAAGGGTGGGGTGGGGGGGCACATCTAAAGGAAAGGAGAATCCATTTTCATGGATTGGAAGATAATTTATTAAGATGGCAATTCTCCCCAAAATGATTCAATGCAATTCCTATCAAAATCATTGCAGATAGTTTTACCAAAATTGAGTCTGATACTAAAATATATATGGGAAGATAAAGAACCCAGAGAAGTCAAAACAATCTTGGAAAAACAAAACAAAACAAAAACAAAGTTGGATGTTTTGTACTCCTTTATTTCAAGCTTTCTACTAAACTATGGGAATCAAGACTGTGTGGTACTGGCCTAAATATATAAGTATTATATAAATATAAATAGATAGATCAGTAGAACAGAATTGATATTCCAGAAACAAACCCTTATATTTATGGTTAATTAATTTTTGACAAAGGTTCCAATGTTTCATTGAGGAAAATATGGAGTTTTCAACAAATGGTACCTTTCCATCTCTCTAATGACTTGGAAGTTGTCAGTTCTAGTTTGTATCTTCATGACAGCTCTAGATAGTTTACCATATTTGCCAGACATAGGGGCTGCTAATTTCTACTAAAAATTATTTTTTTCATTCTCTGTTTCTAAAAGTAACTTCATCTAGTTTGGGGCTGTTTGAAAGCTCTACACTTCAATTTCCTACGAAGTTTTAGCAGATGTGATTAAGTATATAGTCAGTATAATATAGGTGGAAATTTTGGGTTGGGCTTTCTGTGAAAGCTTTCTTTAAAGACAGATCAGAGTTAACTGTGAGACCATTTGCCTTTGACACATTCTTACTACCTATGTCTTTGTGTTGGTGTCTGGCAATGGGAAAAATTGTCCACAGTGGGGGAAAGTACAGTCACTGACATCCAACCCACTGCAAAACATAAGGCAGAGAGTCTGGACTTCTAAAGCAATATGGAGCAGCCATCTCTGCCTTAAACTGCTTAGCTATTCTCTTATTTTGTATGATAGAAAATAAATTCCTAATCTGTTTAAGTCAGTCATTTTTTTATTTCTGTTACAGGAAGCCAAACGCAATTTCTAACAATGATAAATAGATTTAATATTTAATTACTACTCTAACATTCCTCTCCAAAACAGCAAATTACAACACATTAAATCTAATCCCCCTCATATTCTAATGTAGGCTATGGTTATGGTTGGCTATCATTTTAATTCTATTTTTTAGGTGT
Source organism: Catagonus wagneri (assembly GCA_004024745.2). NCBI lineage: Eukaryota > Metazoa > Chordata > Mammalia > Artiodactyla > Tayassuidae > Catagonus > Catagonus wagneri. The sequence goes on from PVHT021183528.1 coordinate 8,076,219, forward strand.
TTTACTTTTTAAGCCCACGAATTAGGCATCTTATTATTGCTTTATAACTTAATACTTATTTGGATTTGTTTGCACGTGTTTAAAATATTTTTCATTTATCATTCCTTCTCAACCTCAGGTCTAATTTATAGTTAATTTCCTTTATTCCTGAGTATGTTTTTTATACTTTTTTTTGCTGTGCTGATAGTGGTCGAATTTAATTATTTTGCAAATGGCTGTCCAGGTTTCTTGGTAGCATTTATTGAAGAAACTATCCTTTCCCTATTGAATACTCTTAGCTCCTTTGTTGTGAATTAATAGACCATACATGCATGGGTTTACAATGAATCTGTTGATTACTTGGAAGGTATAAATATTTTAACAATAATAATTCTTTCAGTCTATGAGCATGGGATATCTTTCCATTTATTTGGGTCTTCATCCTCTTTCACTATTGTCTTATAATTTTTAGTGTACAGGTCTTTCACCTCCTTGGTTAAATTGATTGCCAGGTATTTTTGATCTTTTTATTGGAATTGTAAATGAGATTGTTTTCTTAAGTTCTGTTTCTGATAGTCTGTTATCAGTGTATAGAACTGTAACAGATATTATATATTGTTTGTATCCCGCAAATTTACTGAATTATTTTATTAGTTCTGACAGCTTTTAGGGTTTTCTATATGCAATTTTATGTCAGCTATAGAGACAGTTTTATGTCTTCCTTTATAGTCTGAAGGCTTTTTATTTCTAATTCTTGACTAATTGCTCTGGCTAAGATTTCCATTACTATGTTGATAAAATGATTATTGTAGACACTTTGTCTTGTTCTGAAATATTAAAAGAAAATTTTTTTTAAAAAAAGAAAAATCTTACTTTTGGAGGAAAGTATCGAAAAGTGGAATGAAAATGAAATAGAGACAAACACAACAGAAAAAAATTTAAAAAAACTAAGTGCTAATTTTTTAAGATAAATAATCAAACGAACTTTTAGTTAGACTTACAAAGAAAAAAGAATGAGTACTCAAAGAAAATTATAAATAAAGAGATATTACAACAGACACCACAGAAATACAGAGTATCATAGGAGATTACAATGAAAAATTAAATAAAAACAAATTATACAATCTAGAAAAAATAGATATATTCCTAGAAAATACAACCTACTAAGACCAAATAATGAATAGAAAACCTCAACAGAATAATCAAAACTTCCCAACAAATAAAAGCCCACAACCAGAAACAGCAGAAACAACAGAACAAACCTTTAAAGATACCATCATCCATTTTCAAATGCTTCAAAAAACGGAACGAAAGGAAAAACTTCCAAACTCATTTTATGAGTCCAACATTACCCTGTTACCACACCAGATAGAGATACTACAAAAAAAAAGGAAGAAAGAGAGAAAGAAAGAAAATTACAGGCCAGTATCCTTGATAAACATACATATAAAAGCCCTTAATAAAATATTAGCAAACTGAATTTAATACATTATAATGATTATGTACCCTGATTAAGTTAAAATTAACCAGGGAATGCTAAGATGGTTAAATTAGTCAATATAATACACTACATTAATAAAATTAAGGATAGAAATCATATGATTATCTCAATAGATGCAGAAAAATCATCCAACAAAATTTATCATGCATTCATGATAAAAATTCTCAATAAATCGGGTATAGAGAAAACCCACGTCAACCTAATAAAGGCCATATATGACAAGCCCAAAGCCAACATTATACTCAATGATAAGTAGCTGAAACCTTTTCTTCAAAAAATCAGGAAAAGATAAGGATACTCACTCTCTCCATTTTAATTATATTTTCTTAAATTATTGACGATACTAAGTCTGTGGTGGTTTTGTTGTTTTTGTTATTGTACTGTTGTTTCTGCTGAGTTTCACCCATGGTTGTTGTTTCTTTACATGTTATATCCAACTGTACTTCAAAAGAATGGAAAATTTTGGAGGAGATGAGAATTATCTTTGGCAATCGTCACCTTTATCTGTACTTCCAGGTCAAGTGTATATTGAATAGGGGAACAAACATAAAATGAATTACTATTTGAAATGACTGAATGAAAAAGTGTTCCCAGGTGAGATCAAGGTTTCATTTAGAAAAAAAAAAGGATTAGGTGAACATTCAGAAAAGTGAGGCTACAGAAAATCTTTTGAACGTACCATTAGGTCCAAGAATCAGAGAAGAAGCATTTATTATAGGGGATGAGGAGAGACTGGTGAGAGACTGAATCAGATCAGAGGATATATAGGGCAATATAAGTATAAATCTATGTAATGAATGTCTAAGGCCTAATGAATGCTGCTAGGCCTAGGGTAAAGAGGCATATAACACCTGATGAAATATTTCTTTCTTGTCACTTACTATAAATTCTAAAAAAGCAAAAATCATTCTTAGAAAAACTTGAGCAAAACTCCTTTCAAATTTGTATACTACCTGGAATAAACCTCTCAACTCTCTTGGGCCCTAACTCCCTTCTCTTTAAATGAGGAATACAGACAAAAGCATATGGTCATTTACATGACTGATTTTTTCTAAAAATAAGTTTAAGAATACATAATAAAAACTCATTATAGGATATTAATTTGGATTTTAAAACTCAGTATATCTGAATATATTTTTTCAACTCTTTGTTAGAAGAACAAGAAATAGATTTCAGATTGAACCCTTAGAATTCTCTAGACAACTAGCAATTGAAAAAAGTAAATACGCATTATAAAATTAATGTGTTTTTTAGAAGCAGCAAATTTCTAAATAAGGAAACATTTTCTTTTTACTTTTCTATTAAATTTTCCATTCAGCAAAAACTTAATAGAGCAAGCATTAACCAGTTATAAGAAATTGCTATTTACCAGCCATAGTCATGTTTATTTCTCTTAACTTTATGAGACAGATATCTTTTCCCCCATTTTGAACATGCAGATGTAAAGCACTGGAAGTTTAATGGTCTGTAGTTATGAATCAGTTGGTCCTACGCTCACTCTGCCTTATATATGGCCTTTCCTTCCTCATGCTTTATACCTGACCATGAAGCAAAGATCCAGGTAATACAGAACTTAACGCTCCAGTTACACAAAGTATGATTAAATATTTTATTATGGTTCCTGATGTAGATATGTTGACTTTTTAAATAATACTACAATAGATGCTACATGTACTCAGCTCTTTTCTTTAGAATGTAGTGTTACTATATGCAAGAATCGTTGCCTCAGACCTTTCCTTTGCCACAAGACCATGCTTAGTTTTGTGAAGAACATGCAGGAATTGCCAAGAATTACACTATCAAGAAGAACCCTCAATCAATGGAGAACAGAAATTAGTGGATAAATACTACAGCTGTCCTCATTAATGGGCCAAATAGCTCTCACAGGCCCCAGAGGGAATTAGCCCCAGATGGACATAGCATACTTATTAATATTCTTTGAATGGCTTCCATATTTTCCTAATCTCACATTTTATTCAAGGAACTGACTCCAAATATTCTACCATTACTACAATTCTTGTTTTAGAGTCTGTTAATGGGGTAACTCAGTCTAAGTCAAATACTATGTAAGATTTTATTACATTATTGGGTGGTTTCTGAGGTTTAAGACTATTATCTATAGTAGATTTTATTATTTAAAATGAACTATTATTAAGCTCTTTTTCTCATATATGGGATATTTCTGAATGAATGTAATTTTAGGAGTCTAAAAATTATGTGTTATAAATACTTGTCCATAGAAGCAGAGCTACCCATCTTCAAATGGACTGCTTGGACTGACTAATGAGAATGTCAGCATTGACCATTATGAAATAAAGATTACAGGCCCTTTTGCCAAATTATCTGGTCTACACAAATCTTTAGAGACTTCTGAATGAACTATGTACTCAATAATAGCTTCTTGAATTGATGAATAATTCCTTTGTCCTATATTGGATTTTGGCAATCTTACTGTAGGTACAGACACAGATAAATTATGAGACATTTGAAAAAGCGGTAGGGAAGTTAAGAGAAAAGCTATATTTAACTTGATTTAGAATAATTTTGGTAATATAATTTTTACTGCATTCAAATATACTTTATATACTTGAAAATAATTCATGGACACTGTATGTTGACGTATTCAAGAATTTCCATGTTTGCTACAGTCAAGAAATACATATTTTATAAGTGAATATGAATATGGTGACTCACTCTAAGAATTATTTACCCTATCCTAGGAAAAGTGATGTGCTGAGAGTCATACATCAGGAAAGCTATAATAAAATAAATTTGATGGACATAAATTTAAGTGAAATAAAATCTTTCTGTTCTAATTTAATTGTACAAAGCCACTAGAATCACCTAAAAAAATACATATAACCCAAGGTTAAGCTCTTTACTCTCCAATGACTTCCCACTGTACTGTAAATTTCCCATGGATTTCTCTGTCTCTGTGTGTTTAAGTGCACTAAGGTTCAGGTGTTCTATACACACACACACACACACACACAACTTTTGAAGTTACTCTTTGCCCAGTGGCACTGCTGGATCTCAATCCCTTCAGGCTTCTTGCCAAACTCCCTAATAGACTGCAAGGCTTTTCATAATCTTACTGCTTTTATAACCTTAAGATAATTTCAAATTATTTTTCATACCTTAACCCTACCCTGTCCACTGGCCTTCTCTCAGCTCCTTTAATACTCAAGCCCTTACCTACCTCAGGGTAATTCTGCATGGATTTTTCCTTAAATATAGTCCTGTGATAAAATTTGCAAAAATCCTAAGATTTATAACTAAAAGTAAGGAGAATTGGTGTTAAATTAATCACCAGCATTTATTTTCAACCAATCAATACATATCTTAGGAAAGAAGATTTTGGTTTCTTAAGATATATAGTCCTTTTAAAAGATCTGATGATAAAAGTGTAAAAGGATATTTGAGGCTTCATTTGGGAAGTATCTGCATGTTTTTCTTTACAAATCTTACCACATATTTTCACTTCTCTGAAGAAAGAACAGGTTCAGATTTATGCAATTTACATCACAGATTTATTTCAAATAATATATTTCCCCCATTTCAATTATTTTTCTATTTCATGGATAATCAGGCTACTAAAGTGCCTACCAATTCCCTAAATTTAGCACCAGTCCATCTCGAACTATTCAAAACTAGTGTGACTGTTTATATCATCATCAAAATCACAACCAAGTAACTTGCGGAAGGCAGTAGGATAAATTATAACCTGGGGAAAATATGTTAGCAAGATTTCACTTTATTAATTTCAATTTCTATTACACTTAAAACTCTCACCTATAAAATAGTCTCTGAGATACAATGTCTTACTAGTTTGTCTTTCTGAAATAAATTGTATTTTAAACAAGTCATGATTTTTATGAAACTGTGCCAGAAATGACAGTGATTATTTTAAAATGTAACAGTGGCAGCAGTAGGGTAAAGTGGTGACTGGTAATACGGATTTGGTGGCTGATTCCTACTAATTTTCTTTATCTATTGCCCTCAGATTTACATGAGGACAAGGTGCTTCTTGCAAAAGACCTCAGGTGGACAATGATTGATGTCGAGGCTATGTCTGAAAAGAAAAAGAAAATCTGTGTTTGGCATTGGATGGCAAGAAGCATGGAGAGATTGAGATCCAGCAGTAACACTGGGCAAAGAGTAACTTCAAAAGTTGTGTGTGTGTGTAGACCACCTGAACCTTAATTCACTTACACACACAGAGACAGAGAAAGAAATCATCTATGGGAAATTTAGTTAGTCCCTGCCTCTCTAGTAAACAATGAACTAGATGGGAAGGTATTTTCCCTTGTCAACAAAGCTTTGAGTTTAAACTGGAGAGGACCTTAGCTGTGTTGACGAACATAAAGAAAATAGAGCTATGTTCATAAGTAAAACAAAGTGGTACTAACTAAAGCAACATCAGCCCAGGGGAAGCAGTTAGAGACTGAAGTGCCCTCTTTCTGGGAAGCAAATAAGAAAGGAACTGAATTTAGAATACTATATAGTCAGCTGGCACGCTAATGTAATGATTAAGAAACAAATGGGTCATAGAATTTAGTCAATTCCTTAAGGAAATGGTTTTCAAAGTGTGGGTCCTGAAAGAGGAGCATTAGCATCAACCTGGGACTTGTGCTCAAGAAGTGCAAATTCTTGAGCCTTGATCCAGATTTATCAAACAAACTAGGAGGATGGATCAGCATTTTAGCTCTTTGGGTGATGTAGATGCATACTGAATTTGAGAAACACTGTCCCAGAGATTTCCCAAATATTTTCAAAAAGTATGTGTATCTGGAAAAAAGACCGGATTTTTCAGCTACTAACTGGAACTGCAGCTTTGAAGTGAAAGTCAGTGAAATTCTGTTTTGAAGTAACAGACTGATAATGTTTGGGTATATTATGTACATTAATACGACTGCATTTAAATCAATGTATGATTACTTCTGATGACATTTTGGTTGCAGAAAGTCACTGAGTATTTTCTGATTTAAGAAATTTTCACTAAAATTCCCTTTTAAAATACAAAAAGCAATTATTTTATGAAATATAAATTTCTATTACAGTAAAAGTTCAAACTAGTCAAATAGAGACAGACTTCTGAGGTCTAATTTTACATTTCTATAAATGAATTCAGCATCTCCCAAAATTTATTTAAATTCTATTTCTGCAGTAAATGTAGGCACATAAAATCATGGTAGCTTGTTCATTAACTGTTTGCTCAACTCAATTTAATTGCTGTTCAGAATAAAGATAACATCTAATAAATGCATATTTTAAAACAGCTTCACAAATTAGTTTTGCATACATTGGTCACAAGAGACATCTTAAAAACAGACTGTAGAAATAAACAGCTAACTTTGAATCTCTTAAAAGTGCCTTTACAAATGGTTAAAATGGGAAAGTTGATTTTTAATATAATAAAAACAGAATCAGGGGCTTGGTTTTATTACGCTTGCCAAGTTATTTCAGCTGTATTCATTTCATGAGGTCCCACTCAGATAAAATACTAGTACCAACTCTCTCTTCTGTTTACCATCCAACAGATAACCTGGCTAGACACCTTTCATCTTCTCCATTTGCTTTGTTCCTTCACTGTGATTTCTGTCTTAAATAATTTTTCAACTTTGTGAAAAGTTTTATTCCAAATACTACTACATATTTCCTTTTATGTAAAGTGTATATTTATACAAATAATTTAGTTTAATAAAACTAAATCCAGAGTTCCCATTGTGGCTCAGCAGGTTAAGAACCCTACATAGTGTCTGTGAGGATACAGGTTTGATCCCTGGCCTCACTCAATGGGTTAAGGATCGAGCATCCCACAAGCTGTGGTGTAGTTCGCAGATCAAATCCAGCATAGCTGCGGCTGTGGTACAGACCCGCAGCTGCAGCTCTGATTCTGCCCCTAGCCCAGGAACTTCCATATGCCTCTCTGGTGCAGCTGTAAAAAGGAAACAAACAAATAAACAAAAAAACCCTAAATCCAAAACTATTAATTTAACTAAATATTCCTAAAACTAGGTTTCTAGGTAATGCTAAGTATTTGATGGAATATAATTAACCTCTTTTTCCTCTACGAAATTATTAATACACTCTAGTCAAATTTTAGGGTTTTACAGTTTTTTTCTTTTAGTAATATCACAGTATTTGTTATACTATCTGCATTGAAAAATTTAGATGACAGTTTTAAATCTTAGACTTTTTATAAGACAATAATCACTTTTGCAAAAACTTAAATACAATATCTCAGTGTTTGTCATGGCCAAATAATCCTTATCTTGTACAAAATCATTTTTGACTGAATTCATTTAAAATTTAATGCAATCAAGCATAAATAAAAAATGGCGTACTGTATGCATCAAAAATGGACCATCATAATTATTTTGAAACTTACATACTGACTCTATATCTTGGATTAGTAACAAGGTAATAGTTTGCATTGTCATCAATACTATCCGATTGCCCTGTAAATAGCCATGTTTATCATCCAATCTCATAATAGCTGAATACTAATAACCTGTTTTGGTAAGTTCTGGAAGGATGTAATCCTTTCATAGACAGTACAGTTGAAAAAGGCACATGAGGGGAGGAGGACGGAATGGGATGGACTGGGGATCTGGGATTAGGAATGGATAAGCAATGAGATACTGCTGTATAGCACTATATCTATATCTAGTCACTTACGATGAAGCATAATGGAGGAGAATGTGAGAAAAAGAATGTATATATGTATGTGTGACTAGGTTATTTTGCCGTATAGTAGGAAATTGACAGAACACTGTAATCCAACTATACTGGAAAAAATAAAAATCATTATTTTTTTTTTAATTTTTAAAAGGCACATGACATTGATATACCAAATGCTAAGTGAGTAATACTGTTAATTTGCTAAAATATGCCTGAATTAACTCATCATAAATGAAATAAGGATAATATCAATGCGGAGAGAGTAAGAATCAGAAATACTGTCTTTTCATTAAATTCACTGACCACTTGAGCTGATTACATTAGAAACATATCTGAAAGTTCTTTTGTTACTCTCTGATGTCATGATATGCAGTAAATATATCTGTATAATTCTACATCCAACACAGAACCAGGTAATGGCATTTAACTTCCCTGCAACACAAAAAATCTGACAGGTTGCATTGTATTTTCAAGTCAATTTGGAGCCTCTGATATAGCTACGTAATGAACAAATATTCAAAAGTCATGCTGCAAAAGACTTTTCTTCACTCTGTCTTCTGCCTGACACAAGGGAATGCTATGCAGAAACTTAATATGGCATGTAAGGGATGTTAAAATAATGTCCTGATTGCTGAATTCATATTATCCTCTCACCAGGGAGCCATCAGCCTCATAGATTAAATAAAAATAAATAAGAGAAAGAATCCATTCTTGTGGTTGCCAGCTGAAAATAAATTAAAAGCTGCTTCCTTTTTAACTATGTTCAATTGTCCTTGTCCACAGGGACCATGCTTTGGAAATGTAAAGTAATATATTTAGTTCTTGATGAAAGAATAATAATTTGGTAATTTCTCCTAGGGGGAAAAAAAAACATTAAAGCTATGGTTACACAAAACCATTTTCTTGTCTATGAAAACTTCCAGATTTAAGACTAAAATGCTTTGGAAAAAATTATCTCAACACCCCAGTGGCACAATGTTTTAAATACCTCATTAAAAAGAAGAAACAGAAAACACTGAAGCATACATATGCTAACAGGCTTTTCTGATCTCCCAGAAGTCAGCACTGGAACCGAAACTGTAATTCTTGATATGTGGGTGATCTTCCCAGCATATTGTTTTTTCAATCAGAAGTAATTTGAGGAAGGAAGAAGAAAGCCCAATTTTCACTTTGAAAAGTATAAAATAAGCTTTACAATAAAAGATTATGAAATATGAACTATTCTGGATTTTTTTTACTATCATTATATGTTTTTTTGTTTTAAAATAAACAAATAGGAAATTATGGCATTGTTGACCCCAAAAGGAGTTTCAAGTAAAAAAAAAAAAATAGAAAGAAAAAAACAGCAATTTTTATTTTTAAACTGTACTAAAGTAACATTATCTGAGTCCAATTACATAAGTAATTAAAATCTGTTAAAAAATCACATTAGTTTCATTGTAGCATTCATATTACAAAACTATTGAAAAACATAAGCAGTCATCAAAATATAGTCTTTTCCTGGAAATAAGGTGAATCTCTGTTCTTAAACAAGATCTTTCCAGATCTTGAATAGAGCCAACCTAGTTTTTCTCTTTTATTAATTTTCATTTGCTCTCTAAAATATCTGCATTATAAGTCTTTACATTTAATTGCAAACCTTAAATATTCTCATATACACCTACAATTCAGTGTATGCCCACACTTTTTCTAGTGCCTACAGAACTCATATTCCTGTGCTATTTCCTGTGCTTGTATTTGATACAAAGCAAGGTTAACAAACATTCAGTTCGGACATAGGGTTGGATATTATTGCTTGTATTCCCAAATAAAATTACTTCATCTGTTATTCACAGTCAGAAGATGTTCACATACCTTCCCGAGGAATGTAAAGGGACTGCAGACCCCTCTTTTTCCAACTGACTAGATGAATTTTCATGCAGATTGTTAAAAGGGGCCTGTGCTATTCATTCCTCTAGAATACTGCTTACAACTTTCAGAACAAGAAATTGATGTACCTGTCACATATAATAAAGATTATAATAAATAGTATTAATTAGAATTTGCTACTCTACATGTTTTATCTTAAAACATAATGACCCTGCACTGCAGGTATTATTATTCTTATATAAAAAATAAATAAAACTGAAGCTCAGGGAATTAGATTGACTGATATCAAGTAGCTTCTAAATAGTATACAAGTACAACCTAATACTATTTGAAAACAAATTACATGTCATTCTAAATAAATATTTAGCTTTACCCAAAATCAATTTTCTGATCACTGGCATGAATTACAATTTCCTCTGATTTGTCTAAATTCAATTGTTCTATAGAGGCTCTTCTACCTCAAAAAATTACCTCATTATCACCACTGAATATATGATACCCTTGGATTCCAATATAAACAATAACATATACCAATGCTGGTTTTTTGACTTAGCAGTTTTATTGTTTTCCAGTACATGAATACTTTTAAGAAAACTAATCAAATTCTATCTTTTTCATATGATCACCCATTGGTCCAGAAATTTCACTTACAGGTATTTATTAAATAGAAATAAAGCATTAGCATTTCCACAAGAGATTTGTACAAGAACACATTCATATCACCTTTATTTATAATATGCAAAAAGCGGAACCAACCCAAACCTCTATAAAGAGTAAAATGAGTAAAGAAAGGATATTTTTCATTAAATAGTAGGATGATATGTCGCATATCTAAAAAAGAAAATTCCTAGTAAAGCAACAACATGGATAATTCTTAGGACATCAAGCTGAGCAAAATAAGTCATATAGGGAGTTTCCATCATGGCTCAGTGGAAATAAATCTGATTAGCATCCATGAGGATGCAGGTTCGATCCCTGGCTCCACTCAGTGAGTTAAAGAATCCAGCATTGCTGCGAGCTGTGGTGTAGGTCGCAGATACGGCTTGGAGCTGGCATTGCTGCGGTTGTGCTGTAGGCCAGCAACTACAGCTTCAATTCGACAGTTAGCCCAGGAACCTTCATATGCCACAGGTGCGACCTTAAAACAAAACAAAAAGACAACAACAACAAAAAGTCAGACACAACAAAAAAGTGTGAAGTATGATATCATTTGTATGAAGTTTACAAAAATCATTGTTCTAAGAATTGTGCTTGGATCCTGGAGTATGATTCTGACTAGAAAGAAGCATGAGGAAAGGTCAGAATAAGAGAAATGTTCTATATCTTGATCTTTGAATGATGGATATCCAAAGGTATATATTTGTAAAAGCTGACCAATCTGTACACTTAAAATCTATGAATGTAGCCATGTATTACATACAACTCATGAAAAGTATGTGTGTTATTTTAGTAAACAATGTGCCCACATTATGGTCCTAACATTCATCTCATCTCTAACATTTCATATACATCAAGAAAAAAAGTTTATTTCTGTGCATGGTGTGAGGGTGTGTTCCAGGTTCATTGATTTACATGCCACTTTCCAGTTTTCCCAGCACCACTTGCTGAAAAGACTGTCTTTTCCCCATTTTACATTCTTGCCTCCTTTGTTGAAGAATAATTGACCGTAGCTGTCTGGGTTTATTTCTGGATTCTCTATTCTGTTATTGGTCTGTCTATCTGTTTTGGTACCAGTACCACACTGTCTTGATTACTGTGACTCTGTAATATTGCCTGAAGTCTGGGAAAGTTATGCCTTCTGCTTGGTTTCTGTTCCTCAGGATTGCTTTGGCAATACTGGGTCTTTTGTCATTCCACATAAACGTCTGGATTGTTTGATCTAGTTCTGTGAAAAACGTCATGGGTAATTTGATAGGAACTGAATTGAATCTGTAGATTCCTTTGGGTAGTATGACCATTTTTACAATATTAATTTTTCCAACCCAGGATAATGGAATATCTTTCCATTTCCTTGCATTCTCTTTAATTTCCTTGATTAATGTTTTCTAGTTCTCAGCACATAAATCTTTCATCTCTTCGGTCAGGTTTATTCCTAGGTATTTGATTTCTGGGGGAGCAATTTTAAAAGGTATTTTATTTTTGTAGTCATTTTTGAATATTTCATTATCAGTATACAGAAATGCAACTGATTAATGAATGTTAATCTTATATTCTGCTACTTTGCTGAATTCGTTCATCAATTTGAGTAGTTTTGGGTTGAGTCCTTACGGTTTTCTATATAAGTAAAATGTCATCTACATACAGTGACAACTTTACCTCTTCCGATTTTGATACCATTTATTTCTTTTGTTTGATCGCTGTGGCTAGGACTTCCAATACTATGTTGAATAACAGAGGTGAGAGTGGGCATCCTTGTCTTGTTCAGATTTTAGTGGGAAGGCTTTCAGCTTTTCTCCATTGAGTATCATATTTGCTGGGGGTTTGTTGTAAATGGCTTTTACTATGTTAAGGTATGTTCCCTCTATACCCACTTTGGTAAGAGTTTTTATCATGAATGATGCTGGACTTTGTCAAATGCTTTTTCTGCATCTACTGAGATGATCGTGTGGTTTTTGACTTTTCTTTTGTTACTGTGGTATACGAGTTGATTGATTTGCATATGTTGAACCATCCCTGTGAGTCTGGGATGAATCCCACTTGGCGGTGGTATATGACTTTTATATGTTGCTGGATTTGGTTGGCTAAAATTTTCTTGAGAATTTTTGCATCCATATTCCTCAGAGATACTGGCCTATAGTTTTCTTTTTTTGTGGTGTCTTTGTCTCATTTTGGTATTAGGGTGATGGTGCAATCATAGAATGTTTTGGGAGTGTTCCTTCTTCTTCTATCTTTTGAAAAAGTTTAAGGAGGATGGGTGTAAGTTCCTCTTTGTATGTTTGGTAGAATTCATTTGTGAAGCCATCTGGTCCTGGACTTTTATTTGTAGGGAGTGTTTCTGTGACACATTCAATTTCATTTCTAGTGATTGGTCTGTTCAGTTGATCTATTTCTTCTTGAAACTGGAACACACCCTCACACCATGCACAAAAATAGACTCAAAATGGCTTAAAGACTTAAATGTCAGAGAAGACACCGTCAAACTCCTTGAAGAGACATGGGCAAAACATTCTCTGATATCAACCTTACAAATGTTTTCTTAGGTCAGTCTCCCAAGACAACATAAATTAAAGCAAAAATAAACCAGTGGGACCTAATCAAACTGACAAGCTTTTGAAGCAAAGGAAACCATAAAAAAAAAGACAACTTACAGAATAGGAGAAAATAGTGTCAAATGATACAACCAAAAAGGGCTTAATCTCTAAAATATACAAACAACTTATATACAACTTAATAGCAAAAAACCCACAACCCAATTGAAAAATGGGCAAAAGAACTGAAGAGACATTTATCCAAAGAAGATATAAAGATGTCCAGCAAGCACATGAAAAAATGCTCAACATCACTGATTATTACAGAAATGCCAATCAAAGCTACCACAAGATACCACCTCCCACCAGTCAGAATGGCCATCATTAATAAGTCCACAAATAACAAAGGCTGGAGGGGGTGTGGAGAAGAGGGAACCTTCCTGCACTGCTGGTGGGAATGTAAGACAGTACAACCACTATGGAAAACAGTATGGAGGTACCTTAGAAAAGTATACATAGAACTACCATATGACCTAGCAATCCCACTCCTGGGCATATACCTGGACCAAAGTTTCCGAGAAAAAGACACATACACCCACATCTTCATTGCAGCACTATGCACAATAGACACGACATGGAAGCAACCCTAATATCCATCGACAAATGATTGGATTAGGAAGATGTGGTATATATATGCAATGGAATACTACTCAGCCATAAAAAAGAACAAAATAACGCCATGTGAAGCAACATGGATGGAACTAGAGACCCTCATACTAAGTCAAGTAAGTCAGAAAGAGAAAGACAAATACCATATGATTTCACTTATATCTGGAATCTAATATAGGGCACAAATGAACCTTTCCACAGAAGAGAAAATCATGGACATGGAGAACAGACCTGTGTTTGCCAAGGGGGAGGGGGAGGGAGTAGGTGGGACTGGGAATCTGGGGTAATAGAAGTGAACTATAGCCTTCGGAATGGATAAGCTATGGAATCCTGTATATAGCACTGGGAACTACGTATGGTCACTTGTGATGGAGCAAGATAATGTAAGAAAAAAGAATGTATACATGTATGTGTGGCTTGGTCACCTTGTTGTGCAGCAGAAAACTGAGAGAACACTGTAAATCAGGTCTAATGGAAAAAATAGAAATCATTTAAAAAAAAGAAAAAAGTTAAAATTTGTAGGGGGTTTGAGATGTTCAATTATCCATATGATTTAATCAATAAAATAAGTTGATAATTTCACTATTTTTGATTAGGATAATTAGGTGACGGTACACAAAAACATGTTAATGTGGTAAAAAAGCTGCATCAAGACTTCCTGCTCTTTACAGTCAGCGTTTATGGAGTTATGTTCACCCCTAAAGCTAACTTTGCTACTAACTCTTTTGAGTTAAAAACCATTAAAATACTGGAGTAGATCATAGAGTTTATTGATCTCTGACTCAGTTCTGATAGAAGAGAAAGGCCTCTGAGTAGAGTAAATATTTTGACATTATTTCCAAATACATCATAATGCATCCTAATTTATAATCTGTGTGTTGTTATTTTTCCAAGTGAAAGCAAAATCACTCAGCAGAAATTGTTCCAGAGGAACAGTATCACAATTTTTTTAAAACTGCTGCTAATTTTCAACAGGGAAATACAGCATGTATGAATATTATACTAGATTATATTTTATTTGCAAAACAGAGTTAAACCAATACATCACTGTGAGCAAGAATTATGTGCCCTGAACAATCCACCAAAAAACTATTTTATTTGTCCACGGCTCATAAAATGTTTTCTGGTATAAAAAATATAGACAGAGAAATAAAGAATTTTGTTACATCATCACAATGCCATCTTCAAGAAGGCTGGCTGCATTTAATGAGTTGTTACAAAATAGTTAAGCATCAACATTTTTGTTTTTCTTCCCTAACAGAAGTTGAATAAGGCTGAATAATTTTGTTTCCCTTTATTAGTTGATCACATTAGCAAAAAGTGGACAGGAAAACTATTAAAATCTGTAAGATTCTCAGGAGTGCCATTGCTGTTACTGAATGTTTTTTCACAGAATTATGTTCCTAGCATATTTCATTCTCTTTCTGTTTCATGATAATAGGGCTTTTTTTGGTACGTATATATGGAGTTTCAAAAATGTATATGTATGTGTACACACACACACAGCATGAGAACATGAAGATAAAAGACTCTTCGTGTGCAGTTTTGTGCAGATATTATAAAATCTAAAATGGTTTCAATAAATAAGTACTTTGGGACATCTTATTTATTAAAGCTTTTATACCCTGCAGGGGATAACTAATTTAATCTGACACTCTCCCCTGGGCAGGTGAAGAGGACAGTTAAAAAAAAAGCTGAATAAGAATAAATAAATTAACAGGCATATATGAGAGATAACCTGTCATACATTAAACTGCATGCAATTTTCATTAAATCAAGTATTACTTTACATTTATTATGCTTTTATTATTTATATTCTACCTATTTCTTCTAACTACTAAAAAGAATTTTAGTCAACTTAAAATGAAACACATAGATAAAAGCAAAGTATGATTTAAGTGTATTGCATGTTCATCCTTTGATCTTTCACATTGAATCATAATTTTAGGGATGAAAAGATTTTAAAAATCATCAATTTTGAGATTATTCTTGTGTATACACAGAAATTAAATGTCTTGCTGCAAAATCTATAGTTACTAGTAGAGCCAGGACTAAAAGTCAGTTTCAAACTTCTAATTTAGGATTCTTTAAAGTTGAATATTTACTTATAAATTTGGTTTTACTTAAGCAATAAAATTCATGCAATTACATTTGATTTTTTTAAATAAATTCTCCCAAATAGTTCAATGGAAGAATTTCCCAACCCTAATTCAGGCATCGATATTATCAAACAAACATCTTGATTTTCCATATTAAGAGAAAAACTTTAGTTATGGAGTTTATTCAGTTTGTATGTCAATTACTCATCCTACTACCATAGAAACACAAAGGTACATTCTTGTGTACTCATTTAAAAAGCACTACACTGCCTTCTCACATTTCAAAATACTTTAAAATGATATTTTTCATAACTACAAAAATATACACTCCTTGGAGATAAATCACATTTCGAAGTCAACTGAGCACTAGAATAGGCTGAAAATAATAAATTAAGAAAAATAAATATCAATTCACCTATATCTAACAGAATCTAATGAAAAATGATACAAAACAACTCATTTATAAAACAGGGAGTTCTCGTTGTGGCTCAGTGGTTAACAAACCCAACTGGTATCCATTAGGATGGAGTTCAAAGCCTGGCCACCTTCAGTGGGTTAAGGATCTGGTATTGCCGTGGGGCTATGGTGTAGATTGCAGATGCGGCTCAGATCCTGCTGTGGATGTGGCTGCAGTCAGCAGCTACAGCTCCAATTAGACCTCTTGCCTGGGAAACTCCATATGCTATGGGTGCAGACCTAAAAAAAAAAAAACCACACACACACAAAAAAAAACAGAAACAAACTTACACATTTTGAAGTCAAAATTGGGAGGATGGGGTTAACACACACACACCACTATATCTAAAATAGACAACTAAAAAGGACCTACCGTTTTGCACAGGGTGTTCTACTCAATGTTCTACTCAATGTAATAACCCTGTATGGGGAAAAAACAATGATTAGATGTATATGTGCAACTGCTTCACCTTGATGTATACCTAAAATGATTACAACGTTGTAAATAAACTATACGCCAATAAAATTTAAAAAAAAAGAAAAAGGGAAAAAGAGGAAAGAAGTTTCTAAAAAATTCTCTGATTTTAAGAAGCATAAACATAGCAAAGAAAATAAAAATGTCTCAAATAGAAATATATAAAGTCATCACTTTGTTAAACAGTAACTAATCTATTATTTAATATATACATATTGGGTGCTTACACAATATTCATGTGTACCCAGATTCAAACATATAAATAGAAAAAAAAAATTTTTTCCTAGAAAGGTTACATCATGATGGAAGAAAAGCTAGATAAATGAGCAAATACATGGCAATGTGACAAGTGCTCACAGGGGGTTACTTCTAACGCAAAAATGTTTCATTTCTGTCTCTTTTGTTATACCTTCAGAACAATTTCTAAAAAATTGTTTTTGATTTCACTGCATTTAACTTAAATATCGGAATAATTCTTTTACTGGTTTATCTGCTTAACACTTAATTTTATGCCTTAATTTCATCTTTCTCGTACTGATGTTTTGTTTAGCTGTAATAATCATTAGGTAATTCCTGCTGAAGGGATTTTTAGGGAGCAATCAATTTTCTGTTCTTTTTTTTAAATAATGATTTTTATTTTTTCCATTACACTTGGTTTACAGTGTTCTGTCCATTTCTACTGTGCAGCAAACTGACCCAGTTACATATGCATATATATACATTCTTTATCTCACATTATCCCTTCCATTATGCTCCATCATAGTGCTAGATATAGTTCCCTGTTCTATACAGCAGGATCTCATTGCTTATCCATTCCGAAGGCTATAGTTTTCATTTATTAACCCCAGATTCCCAGTCCCACCCACTCCCTCTGCCTCCCCCTTGGCAAACACAGGTCTGTTCACCATGTCCATGATTTTCTTTTCTGTGGAAAGGTTCATTTGTGCCCTATATTAGATTCCAGATATAAGTGAAATCATATGGTATTTGTCTTTCTCTTTCTGACTTACTTGACTTAGTATGAGGGTCTCTAGTTCCATCCATGTTGCTTCACATGGCGTTATTTTGTTCTTTTTTATGGCTGAGTAGTATTCCATTGCATATATATACCACATCTTCCTAATCCAATCATCTGTCAATGGACATCTGGGTTGCTTCTATGACATGGCTACTGTGAATAGTGCTGCAATGAAGATGTGGGTGTATGTGTCTTTTTCTCGGAAACTTTGGTCCAGGTATATGCCCAGGAGTGGGATTGCTAGGTCACATGGTAGTTCTATGTATAGTTTTCTAAGGTACCTCCATACTGTTTTCCATAGTAGTTGTACTGTCTTACATTCCCACCAGCAGTGCAGGAAGGTTCCCTTTTCTCCACACCCCCTCCAGCATTTGTTATTTGTGGACTTATTCTGACTGGTGTGAAGTGGCACCTCATAGTATTTTTGATTTGCATTTCTGTAATAATCAGTGATGTTGAGCATTTTTTCATCTGCTTGCTGGCCATCTGTATATCTTCTTTAGAGAAATGTCTATTCCAGTCTTTTGCCCATTTTTCAATTGGGTTGTTGGCTTTTTTGCTGTTGAGTTGTATAAGTTGTTTGTATATTTTAGAGATTAAGTCCTTTTCAGTGGCATTCTCCGAAAATATTTTCTCCCATTCTGTAGGTTGTCCTTTTTTTTTTTTTTTTATGGTTTCCTTTGCTGTGCAAAAGATTGTCAGTTTGACTAGATCCCACTGGTTTATGTTTTCTTTAATTTATGTTGCCTTGGGAGACTGACCTAAGAAAACATTTGTAAGGTTTATATCAAAGAATGTTTTGCCTATATACTCTTCAAGGAGTTTGACAGTTCTTATCTTATATTTAAGTCTTTAAGCCATTTTGAGTCTATTTTTGTGCATGGTGTGAGGGCATGTTTCAGGTTCACTGATTTACATGTGGCTGTCCCTGTCCAGTTTTCCCAGCAGCACTCAGTGAAAAGACTATCTTTTCCTCACTTTATATTCTTGCCAAAGATTAACCGACCACAGGTGTCTGGGTTTATTTCTGGGTCTTCTATTCTTTTGCATTGGTCTATATTTCTGTTTTCATACCAGTACCTCACTGTCTTGATTGCTGTGGCTTTGTAATATTGCCTGAAGTCTGGGAGTTATGCCTCCTGCTTGGGTTTTGTTCCTCAGGATTGCTTCCGCAATTCTGGGTCTTTTGTGCTACCATATAAATTTTTCGATTGTTCTAGTTCTATGAAAAATGTCATGGGTAATTTGATAGGGATTGCACTGAATCTGTAGATTGCTTTGGGTAATATGGCCATTTTGAAAATATTAATTTTTCCAAACCTGGAGTATGGAACATCTCCATGTCTTTGAATCCTCTTAATTTCCTGGATTAATGTTATATAGTTCTCAGAATATAAGTCTTTCACCTCCTTGGTCAGGTTTATTCCCAGGTATTTAATTTTTTGCAGTGCTATTTTAAAAGTTATTGCATTTTTGTATTCCTTTTCTAATATTTCATTGTTAGTATACAGAAATGCAACAAATTTCTGAATGCTACCTTCTGTCCTGCTACTTTTCTGGATTCATTGATCAGTTCAAGCAGCTTTTGTGTAGAGGCCTTAGAGTTTTCTATAGTATCACGTTGTCTCAATAGAGTGACGATTTTACCTCTTCTCTTCCAATTTGGATGCCTTTTATTTGTTTTGTTTGTCTGATTTCTGTGTCTAGGACTTCCAATACTATGTTGAATAAAAGTGGTGAGATTGGGCATCTTTGCCTTGTTCTAGTTTTTAGTGGGTAGACTTTCAGTTTTTCTCCATTGAGTATTATCTTTTCTGTGGGTTTGTCATAAATGGCTTTTATTATGTTCAGGTATGTTCCCTCTATACCCACACTTTGGTAAGAGTTTTTATCAGGACTGGACGTTGGACTTTGTCAAATGTTTTTTTCTGCATCTATTGAAATGATCATGTAGTTTTTGACTTTTCTTTTGTTAATGTGGTGTAAGATGTGTATTGATTTGTGTATGTCGAACCATCCTTGTGAGCCTGGGACGAGTCCCATTTGGTGGTGATGTATGATTTTTTTATATGTTTTTAGAAAATGATTTATATAATGAAAGCATATAGAGGAATTTCCTGTTGAATGCATAAATAGACCTGTTTCAAGTAAGCACCAACATGTGCTCTTATGTTTGTGTTTGTTAGCTGTAAGGATGCTCAGCTTCCTTTTAAGGTTGTCTCCCAATTAAAATTAGCAAAATGACTCAACAATACTTCCTTTTAATATATTGGTCAAGTGAAACACAGGACATTGTCCAGAAAAATTGAGGCAAAAGAAGAATTGTCTAGATGTGGGAAGAAAGAAAAAGGAATGCTTAACTCCTGAAGAAGGACAACAGGTTTAATACTCATTCCATGTAGAACACGCCAAGTCACATGGAAAAGCAACACAAAGTCTTCTAGAAAGCTGTAAATAAGTTAAAGAAAAAGCTGATTGTAGGTATTCAATCATTAATCTCAAATGTCAGTGGTAGTCAGTGACTCTTCGTTCAGAAGTACAAAGCCAGCCATGTGTACACATGATCTCTATCTGTTGCAAATACGGTTTTCTTGATGCATGTATCAAAGAAATAATAGAAAGCCTTCTGAGAGTCATAAAAACTGTGACACCAATTCTGCTGACTTATTTGGCAACAAATGACCAGAGACAGAATAGCTCCAATATCCCTTTCAAGTGACTAGAATCTCATATACAGTAGAAAGAAATTTGGGCTAGGAATTCATTTTTCCTTGCAGCTGAGTGTCATGAATGGAGAGTAAATAGCAGGTTATGTGGTGATGTAAAATAACAAAATTTGATTTTCTAGGCAAGGGATTCTAGTAAAAAAATACAGTGAACACACAAAAACTAGGGGAAAACATTAACATGTTCAGATAAAGATAAAATTGCATTCTACATAGAAATACAGGCTAGACATATAAAGAACAATGACAGAGGAGGTATTCAATGACTCTAATCTCTAAGAGTGCATAGGAGTCCTGAGAAAAAGGTTAGAATTTACTGCTGTAAAAGTTTAGTTAACGTAACTCATGTGTAGTGTTACCTCTCCCCTTTTTTTCTTCATTGCTGACAACCAAGACATATGCCAGGTGAAGATTACAGGGAAAACAAACCCCGACAGGCCTATCCTGGTAAGAAGTAATTTCTAGCATAATTCTATCCTTTGTCGTGTAGACAAGAAATATACTAGTATCAAAACATATGCAAAACAGTATTATAAACACAATCTTGAATCTGCTCAAAGTTATTAAAGAAGTACGTATTGTTGATTCTTCTGCCATATCTTCAACATTTTTCAAACACTCCAAGTTTTTTCATCTCAGGACCTTTGAAAATGCTGTTTCCTTTAACTGTAACCTTATTTCTGTCTATTATTTAGGTATCAGCTAAATATCCCCTTCTCAGATACGCCTGTATTTACCAGCTACATAAATTTGATGCAGCCTAATATTAATTTTAATGATAGCCTTTTTGTTTTCTCAAGTGGAACTGTCACAATATGAAATATGCCTAGTTAATATTCTTGGTTGTCATTGCCCCATTTATCTAGTAAATTCTAAATTTCATGAGTATAAGGATTATATCTGCTTTGATAATCACCCTAGGAATTCCTGTTGTAACTCAGCAGGTTAAGAACCCAATGCTATCTCTCTGAGGTTGTGGCTTCAATCCCTGGCCTCATTCAGTGGGTTAAGGATCCAGCATTGCTACAAGCTGTGTTATACGTTGCAGATGTGGCTCAGATCCTATATCGCTGTGGCTGTGATGCAGGCCTGAAGCTGGAGCTCTAATATGACCCCTAGTCCAGGAACTTTCATATGCTACAGGTGTGGAAATAAAAAAAAAAAAAAAAGATAATTACTCTATCTTTAGACCATATGACTATACCTGACAGTTTATTATTTTAACCTGATGCATAATTAGGGTATTACTTATGTCATATCTTCTAAGTGTTTTTTTAAACCTTAAATAAATTTTAAGAGTAATTTGGCTATTTAAAAATAATTAATGTATTACTTTTTAAATTCACTTATTAAATTTATGCTATAAAAATCTTCCCTAATCCACTTATTTCTACTTTCATCAATTTATCCCTCCTGACTCCTTTTATATATCTTGTCTGTATTTTCTTTAGCTGGCTTTATATTTAGTTTCTTTATATTTGTCTTTGCTCATCTCTACCTTTCCTTTCTAATAATAAATGTATTACCTTTTTTTGTCTTTTTGCCTTATTTATTGCTGCACACGAGGCATATGGAGGTTCCCAGGCTAGGGGTCTAACAGGAGCTGTGGCTGCCAGCCTTCGCCACAGTCACAGCAACACGGGATCCGCGCCATGTCTGCAACCTACACTACAGCTCACGGCAACACCAGATCCTTAACCCGCTGAGTGATGCTAGGGATTGAACCTGTAACCTCATATTTCCTAGTCGGATTCGTTAACCACTGAGCCACATATTACCTTTTTATAATAAACAATTTATCTTGTTCCTGTCACCTTGCTTTATCTGCTATCATGTATTTACTCTTATTGCATGCTACTGTTAACTTCATTTCCTGTGTTGGACATTTAGGTACTTAATGCCTATGAAGTGCTCAGTGTTTTGGAAGGATATACTAGGATATACTAGTTTAAAGTTACTCTTTCTAAAACATCCTTTTCTCTAAGCTGCTGTTTCAAAAATAATTTTGGAATTTTCATAATGAGATATATAATTGATGAGCCTATTTACCAGTGCAGAGTACAAATCTGATATATATAGCTGGAAGTCTCAAATCTCCTCTCTAAAGTCTCAGTCATATGATATTAATAAACTCACTAGATCCAATGTGAATAGCAAGAAGAGAGAGCAATCTGGAGACCATTGCTGTTAGTGCTGTGGTCTCCCTTCTTAGTGACCTACAGAGCCATATGGTCAAGCCCAGATATACAGACACATACAGGACCTAGAGCAGCTCATCTAGGTCCTTCCCTCCTCAACTTGTAGCTATGCTCCATGTTGGTTGCCAGGTTTAAAACTGTTTTTTGTTCACATACACATGTTCTTCCAGAGATCCACTGTGCAAATTGGCTTGGTATGGAGGGACTTCCAGCGTCATCTTAATGTGCAGAAGACAGCCTTCCGTATGAACTTTTAGGTCTTTGTTTTAAACCAAGTTCATAGACTAGACACCTCAGAACATCAGAGGTTTTGTTGCCCTTATTTATCTATAGAACTCAGTAAAACCATTTTGATACAATCTAACATGTCCCTCATGTAACCTATCATCATGTAAGAATTTGTGACTTCAAAAAAGCCAACAACCCAACTGAAAAATGGGCAAAGGACCTGAATAGACATTTCTCCAAAGAAGACAGGCAGATGGCCAACAAGCACATGAAAAAATGCTCAGCATCACTGATAATTAGAGAAATGCAAATCAAAACTACCATGAGGTACCAGCTCACACCAGTCAGAATGGCCATCATTAGTAAGTCCACAAACAACAAATGCTGGAGGGGGTGTGGAGAAAAGGGAACCCCCCTTGCACTGTTGGTGGGAATGTAAGCTGGTACAACCACTGTGGAAAACAGTATGGAGATACCTTAGAAAACTATACATAGAACTACCATATGACCCAGCAATCCCACTCTTGGGCATATATCTGGACAAATCTTTCCTTGAAAAAGACATCTGCACACGCATGTTCATTGCAGCACTATTCACAATAGCCAGGACATGGAAACAACCCAAATGTCCATTGACGGATGATTGGATTAGGAAGATGAGGTATATATACACAATGGAATATTACTCAGCCATAAAAAAGAACAAAACAACGCCAAGTACAACAACATGGATGGAATTAGTGACCCTCATACTGAATGAAGTAAGTCAGAAGGAGAAAGAAAAATACCATATGGTATCACATATCTGGAATCTAATGAACCTTTCCACAGAAAAGAAAATCTTAGACTTGGAGAACAGACTTGTGGTTGCCAAGAGGGTGGGGGAGGGAGTAGGATGGTATGGGAGTCTGGGGTTAATAGTTGTAGACTATTGCCTTTGGAATGGAAAAGCAAGGAGATCCTGCTGTATAGCTCCAGGAACTATGTCTAATCACTTGTGATGAATCTATATACGTATGTGTAACTGGGTCACTATGCTGTACAGTTGAAATATTGACAGAAAATTATAAACCAGCTATAATGTAAAAATAAAAATAAGTAAATAGATAAACGAATAAATAAATAATAAAAAAAAGAATTTGTGACCTCATTCCCTTCAGAGACAGTCCTTCTAGAAAATAAAATCTTAGATCTCTTTAAAATAACATCAGTTAACAGAGTCAGAATATACTGAATTCTACTTTATAGCAGATGTTAGTCTTAGCATTTTATGAGCATTCTCTCATTTATTCTTTATTATTTTCCAGATAAACTGAAGCATGAAGAAATTAAGAAACTCACTCAATTTCATAGTTAGTAAGAGATGGAACCAAGATTCCAACGAAGCTCTGATTATGGACACCATGTGCTTAACTAGTAAACAAAACACTATCCAAATACAAATCAGTGTAAGGTGTCTGTCAGATCCCTACAGAAAAACAGAAACCTCAGTTCCAAGTGAACTATACAGAGTAAAGGGTTTATTGATCTAAGGCAATAGATAACCTACTATTTTTTACACTTTTATAACCAAAAGAGCTACAGAAGTTACCTTTTCAAGACAATTAAGATTTATTTACTTAAAGTCAACCTTCCCCACTTGCCAACAAAAAAATTACATAGCACTTTTAAATTTACAAATGAATTTAGTTGAAGTCAGTGTATTTATATCCTGACACTCCTATCCTTAACCTATTTTTGCTTTATCTTTCAGATAATTAGAAATAATGAATCCATATAAACATGTGTTTTGATTGTATTAATGAAAACTTAGTATAGAATAATCTTTATGACACATCCACTTAACATGCACACACACTTAAGTACTCTTAATAAATTTTTCTTCTCAACAAGTGGATGATGTGGCATTTAGAAGAGGTTTATGCTCTAGTGATGACAGAAGATGGTGATGATTGATGGATAGATAGATAGATCTCAAGTGAATCCAAGGTTTTACTTCAGCCCAGATCAAAGCAAATCATGCTTATAATCCTCTTTTTCATGGCATCCCCTCAGACATAGCAAGCTACTCATCAAAAATGTCTGTGCCTACAGGATGGCAAGGATGTAAAATGGAAGGAGTCTTGGTTACTGTGTTATAGTTCCCCTTCTATTACTACCTATCATCCCCTCAATCCGAACATGGAGTAATTATGCATAGTGCCTGCTCTTGGGGTCACACAGACTCCATCTTTTGTTTCCCTATCTCCATAAGACTTTCAAAGCTGTAATAAGGTCCCAAATACCTTTCATAGGCCAGCAAACTCTCCCAAGTCAAAAGTGGCCTCATTCACCTTCCTGGATTTCCCCCTCTCCTGAGCTTTGACCAAATAGTCTGTCTTATTAGCTCTTTGATATTTTCATAAAATCATTATTTCTTAAATGTTTTATGGTTTGTTTAGTGAAAGATTAATTAACTAATTCATTATTATTGAAAGTGAAAGCAAGGTTCGCTTGAAGGGAACTTTTTGTACTAGATACTATTAGAGCAAGTATTTTGTCAAGTTTTAATACCTATTGATTAATTGTTTTTTAGGGCCACACCTGCGGCATATGGAAGTTCCCAGGCTGGGCTGAATTGGAGCTGCAGCAATGCAGGATCAGAGAGGATAAGAGCCGCATCTGTGACCTACACCACAGCTCACGGCAATGCTGGATCCTTAACCCACTTAGCAGGGGTAGGGATCAAACCCGTATCCTCATGGATACTAGTTTGGTTCGTTACCACTGAGCAACAACAGGACCTGCATTTTGCCAATTTTTTAAAGTGCTATATCGCATTACCGAAATAAGACACTTTAATAAATGTTTACTAAATGAAAGAATAAAAATTATAAATCTAGTATTTAAACCATTTACAATTCAGCAAGAACTTAATCTCAATTTTCAATTAATCAAACCCAGAGAGAAGCCATTTTAGTCCCAGTGTTGGCATAAACTCTTAACAAAGACATTTAGAAACTAGAATAGGCTTTCCTATGAAGTAATATTTGAAATATTAATGTCTCAAGTATATTGTACCTTTTATACAACGAGTAGAAAAAATAAGCATCTTCGAATCTAGAGAAGTTTTATTTCTTATCAAATTATGAAATACTCAGTCATTTATCAAAGATCAAATTGGAATACCAGCCCCACATACCTC
Source organism: Catagonus wagneri (assembly GCA_004024745.2). NCBI lineage: Eukaryota > Metazoa > Chordata > Mammalia > Artiodactyla > Tayassuidae > Catagonus > Catagonus wagneri. Next base: position 8,102,493 of record PVHT021183528.1, read on the forward strand.
CACAAAGAAGGGGAGGGGGAGTGAAGGAGACCAAGAATAGTCAAGTATTAGTGTCTTTTTTAAAGTTATTCAGAGAAAAATAGTTTGCTCTCTTTATTACATGGCTCATACTTGTTTTCATTTCATTACAGACCTCAGCAGAACTGTTCTCATGTAGGAAATGTCCCTCTGAATTGACTATAACTGGGCATATTATTGCCAAAGGCTTAACCACTTATTATTTCCAGTCACCAACCTTCTGTAACCATAAGAATTAGAAAACAAATATACATAATACCTTATTAAAAAAAAATGTATTTTATTCACTCCTTCACTCCCTTCACAAATACTTGTTGAGTTTCTCCATGTTCCAGGCACAATTCCAGACACTGAAGACAGAGGTGAATGAGGAAGACAACACTGCAGCTCCTAGGAAGTTTGCCTCCAAGTGTCCCAAGCAGACTGAGCAAATGAACAGACATATAAGCTATTTATGACCAATAAAAGTGGCAGAAGAAAATAAATCAACATGAGGTGACAGAGAAGACGAAAAGCCTTTTCTAGGAAATGACATTCAAATGCTGAGAGTATTCCATGCACAATCTAGAGCGTGAGTATTTTCAGGAAAAGGAAACATGAGATGATGCAAAGGCTCTAAAGGAGACAGACTCTGGAAACCAGCAAAGGCTTCTCAAGACTGAAGCATACAGGAAAATAGGACAATGTGTGTGGTGAAATTAGAGAAAGAGGCAGGGATCACAGACAGCTTTGTCAGACATATTTAGGGGTTTAGATTTTATTCTAATTGGAATGGGAAGCAGCTGGTTGGGTTTCTGTAGGGGATGGTTATGATCTGCTTGAGACTTTTACAAATTTTCTCCAGCTGCTGTATGAATAATCCACAGGGTTGTTCACTGGCAAGACTGGAACCAGAAAAAGCAAGATTGTTGTTGCCTAGATCCTTCTGATCAACTGAAACAATTCCTACCAACGAAAATGTAACATTCATGAGAATGCCTATTAAATTTAGGCCTGAATTCATTCAGTCCATCAGGCTCAATTGTGATTATTAAAAGATTCCACTTTTCTTCAACCTCAACATATCCCTTACATGAAATGACTTAGCATCGTAAACAAAGCAACGGTTTCTCTACTGTTAGCCTAAACCAAAAATCTATTTTAAACATTAAAAAAAATTACATTCTCTCTCTAATTGGCTAACTTCCTTATTTGTTCTTTGGCTTTATTTATTTATTTTTTTTTTGTCTTTTTGACTTTATGTAGAGCCGCACCCCTAGTTTCCCAAGCTAGAGGTCTAACAGGAGCTGTAGCCACCAGCCAACACCACAGCCACAGCCACAGGAACACGGGATCTGAGCCGCGTCTGCAACCTACACCACAGCTCACGGCAACAACGGATCCCCAACCCACTGAGCGATGCCAGGGATCAGTCACCCCCCAAATAAGCAATCTTGCTATAAATATCTGCCATGATCCTCTCTTAGACTTGTCTTTTATTTGTTAAAAAATCAAATTACACTGAGTACATTTTAAAGATCTTATTGGCTTCTTTTAGCGATTCATGAATCAGGCAGTAACGATCTAGCAAATAGAAAGGAGCTTTGAAGAACTATTCAAGGAAAGGCATATCACAAGCTAAAGGGAACAAGAATAAGGAATTTGGATTGCGCAAAAAAAGACATTTGGAGTTCCCACTGTGGTGCAATGGGAAACAGGCTCAGCAGTGTCTCTGCAGCACCAGGATATAGGTTTGATTCCCAGGCCAGCACATGGTTTAAAGGTTCTGGCACTGCCACAGCTGCAGCTTAGGTTGCAGCTATGGATTGGATCTGATCCTTGTCGTGGTAATTCCACATAGCTTGGGGCAGCAAAAAATGGAAAAAAAAAAAAAGAGGGATTAGTTATTTTAAGGTTACTTTTCTTAAAGCAAGGGGTTATAAGAAAGAGTATTCAACCAATGCTGGTTAAGTGATTCCTGATTAACTGGTTTAAGTTTTTATTTCTGGGGGAGCCCAGAACTACAATTAAGTACTGGTTTGGTGACATGAAGCTTGGCATAAGTGACTTTATATGGGGCCTATTGTCTTGTCCTTAAAACATTAAAAAAGTTAAAGTGTTATTTTATACTTTGAAAGATAATAAATTTAAATTTAGAGTGTACAGATGCCTCCAAAAATAACATGATAAAACACATGATACAGATAATATAGGATGATCAAAAAGCAAAGTGGATTATACTGGACTCAGTAGTTCTTATGTTGCTTATTATCCACATCAAATGTCTGTCTTCATATCAAAGTGTTTTAAAAGAGTAATAGAACATAAAGAATGAGCTTCAATTGCCTGAATAATATAAAAATTGAATTCTCCTCTTATATTGCAGTAAATATGGGCCAAATTCTGTGATTTACTGGTAACCATATTTTTGCTGAAGTGATTTTGAAAAACAAGAACTAATACAATGTGACCACACTTTCTAAATGTGATGATTACCTCAAAAATAAAGCACAGGGACTAATAAGTAACTCTGGTGATGGGATAATTCCTGTAACTATCAGATATTACAAGTTTCCTGTAGATTTGATAAATAGCATAATGTAACCATATCGTCAGGCTTCTGGATAACAAATCATAAGGTTGAACAGTTTTGAAAGAAAAGCCACAGAAATTAATACTTGGAAGAAAAGGAGGTCTCTGTTTGACCATATTTTAAAAAGAGCTTTTATTACTTTCATAAATATGACTTAATATGAGAACTCCCATTTTAAATCTTCAAGTAGACCTCTTGGCATATATTTGTTTAATAATCATCTAGCCAAGATGCATCTTTTAAAAACAAAAATTAGATATATGATAGCAAACAGAGAAAATATTTAATTTAATACAAACCATTGAACAGACTTCAATTTCTCAGAGAAAAACTGAAAACCAAAATTGCATGAACCATAGTTATTAGGCTTTCATGAACCCTGTAAGTGCTGTTATTGGGCTATTTTGGTGTTTTCTGTAATATTTCAAATATGTAATTCAAAAAGTAAAAGACATCCCTACCCATTTCCCTCAGTACTATATAAAATAATAATCTGAAATTTTTCTTTGCCATAATCAAACCATCAAAGTACTATGTGAATGTCAATGAATAGCGAAAGGTCAGAGAATAGTGAAAAATATATTCATATAAATGGTGGAAATTTTCACTAAAATATCAACAAATAAAACAAATATTTAGTCTTTGTACACAAAAAATGCTTTTTATAAAATTACATAAATTAGAATTTTAAAATCAAGCATATAATTTTAAATGCATTACAGGAGATGGCTTTGAAAAATAATACCACTCTGAAAAACTCATAGAAAATGCGCACCTTTTCATAAGCAGATGCAATGAACCTACCTAGTCAACCTATAGTTTAAGCACAGTTTAAACAAAGGATATTTTTAAAAGGAAGCCACCAAGAGCAACAGTAGTATTTGCAAAACAAGTATGAATATTCACTCTTAAAAAAATTCTATAGGATGCTTTAAATCAAAGATTATTTGTGGAATTCCCTCATGGCTCAGAAGGTTAAGGATTCCATGTTGTCACTGCTATGGCTCTGGTTACAGCTGCAGCACCAGTTAGAACCTTCCATGTTAAATTAATTAAACAAGGAAGCCATTAGGTTGAGGTGGCTCTAAGGACCTGTGGGGCAACATGGCAAGTCAAAATCAAAGCCTATAAATGTTTCAAAATTATGGAATTGAAACCTAAGGATAACGAATCACAATCAACCAGGCTTTTAAGCTATAGACAATCAAAAATGTTCCTATTTTGCTTCTACATTTCCTCTGTAAAAGTCCCTCCCCAGCTCCTTGAGTAGTGTACTCCTAACCACCTCCTGACTGGTGCTCCCCAATTTGAATGGATTTTTGTTGAAATAAACTGAAAAATTTTAATATGCCTCAGTTTGTGTATTAACAGTGTGTGTATCTGAAACAACAATTGTATGTAGTTTTTTTACGAGTAAAACCAATTTTTTATTTCACAAAATTTAGTAAGTGCCTTATGTGTTCATAATATCTAGATGAATGAAATGGAAAACACCATTATCAGAAAGTATTATCTTTAAAAAATATATTAAATATATTTTAAAAATACACTTCACATATAGAAATTTCTGCATGTCTGTTCCTTCATTTTTCTATGAGGTCAACATAAAATGGCCATCTTTTTGGTTCCTTTCTCTACCACCCCATGAAATTATTTATTCATTTTACACATCCCTACTGAACACATTGTATCCTACATCCCAGAAAATAGATTCAATTTGTGTTTGACAATGGAAAGGGAGGGTCTTTCTCATCCTTCCAGCTAAAATATCTCCAAGACAAACCTTTTGCTTGCTAATACAGACCACATCTGAATTTCATATATACTTCAACAGAGTATATGTCTCTTTTTTCCATATGATCAAAGATGGTCTTCCTAGAATGGGGAAGGGAAAAGGACATAGAAATTGGAAGAACTGATCTTGCCACTTAATTGCAAGTCACTGTGTACACTGTGTACACTGTGATGACTTTGAAGTGAAATGAGGGAGAGGGGATAAAAGATAATCAAAGTACAGTTTGTCCCCAAGAAGACCATGGACAGGTCAGTGAGCAAATAATTAAAATTCAATGTGATAAATGGTTATACAAGAGGAAGTGATAGGCACAGTCAATCCTGCTATGAAGGACTCATGAAAATTTTTAAGAAAATAATATACTTAAAGCATTAAGGGTTCTTGAACTAATCCTGAAGCATCCATGATTTATGACAAAGAAAAGTCTGGAGTTCCCACTGTGGCTCAGTGGGTTAGAACCCTACACTGTCTCTGTGAGGATGAGGGTTCAATCCCTGGCCTCGATCAGTGGGTTAAGGATCCAGTGTTGCTGCAAGCTGTGGCACAGGTTGCATATGCAGCTCAGATCCAGTGTTTCTGTGGCTGTGGCAGAGGCCAGCAGCTGTAGTTCTGAATCGACCCCTAGCCTGGGAACTACTATATGATGCAAAGTCGGCCATAAAAAGGGGGGAAAAAAAAAAAGGAAGAAGCCAAGTCACAATATTACAGATCACAGATCATAATAAGACTGGGGGAAATTTTAATATGTTCTGAAATTAAATAGCAGATTCAAAAGGCACTAAAAGTCAAAGAAACATCCACTCTCCTACATGAGCTTTCCAGAGGAGCATGGGTCTTCATCAAATTGGAGATCCACAGCCAGACCTAATGCATGAGAACTGCTCAGTACACTGAACACACCTGGTGATTCCAGTCCTCATTACCTCCTTTTCTATGTCCATTTAAAACCAAAACTGCAGGAGTTCCCACGGTGGCTCAGTGGAAATGAACCTTCTAGCATCCAAGAGGACTCAGGTTCAATTCCTGGCCTAAGTGGGTTAAGGATCCTGCATTGCTGTGGCTGTGGTGTAGGCTGGCAGCTACAGCTCCAATTTGACCCCTAGCCTGGGTACCTCCATCTGCCACAGGTGCAGCCCTAAAAAAACAAAAACCAACACACAAAATCTTAAAACTGCATGCAAAATAGCCAAGAGTACATAGATCTGCTAATTTGGATGTTATGTCATTAAAATTATGAATGTAGAAAATGATTCAGAGTTCCCATCGTGGTGCAGCAGAAACGAATCCGACTAGGAACCATGAGGTGGCAGGTTCGATCCCTGGCCTTGCTCAGTGGGTTAAGGATCCGGCGTTGCCATGAGATGTGGTGTAGGTTGCAGATGCGGCTCAGATCCCACATTGCTGTGGCTCTGGAGCAGGCCGGCAGCTGTAGCTCCAATTAGACTCCTAGCCTGGGAATCTCCACATGCCAGGGATGTGGCCCTAAAATGACAAAAGAAAAAAAAAAAGAAAGGAAATGACTCATATTTTATTTTTAATGGCAAGGAAACAAACATTCAGTTTACTCAATTTTTAAAAATATCTGTAAATCATTAAGATAAAAACCTAAGAGAAGATAATCCAAAACACTGTTCCCATAGTGAAAAACTGACATTGCTATCTGCTCTACCAGGACACTCTACCTATACATCATCTTATGGGAAACTCTCTAGAAGCAACAGGAGTTCCTTGATGAGCACACTTTTGCTTAGTTTCCACTCACAGATTCAAAGGTAATAAAACCAACAAAAAATATCATGCGAGTCGGCCTCAGACACCGGTCCAGAGTCAGGTGGGCTACATTACGCCCGCCTGGGCGATGACTTGGCTCTTTCCACGCTGTTCCAAGAGCACCTGCACATTTCTGAAATGAGAGCACTGACTTGACGGAACAGACTCTGGGCTATGGATATGCGAAAAGGAACACGTAGCTGAAAATCAGGCATGAGCAGCTGGCGACCAAGGTCGAGGCCGAGCCTGAAATCATCAGCATCCCAGAACCTGGAATTGTTGCTTGACCGTCCAGTTCCGCAGTTATTAAGAACCCATGTAGCAAGGTCAAAAGTTTAGAGCCCGTAAACACTCTCTGATATTGAGCAATGACTAGAGGCAGAAGCAGCTCAAAAATGGTTCTTAAGAACAGCCAGAAGGGCCTTGGAGAGAAGGAGGGCCAAGTGGAGTCTGCTCTTCTTTCCCCTCTGGGCCACTGAGGGGCTCCTGGCCTGAGAGACCCGGACAGCTCTGCCTGGAGGAAACTTTCTTAAAAGGACCAGCAAGCCTCCAGTTAACGTGGCTAGAATCCCAGATTCATGGAGCCGTTGCAGACCAGATCTCAGTAGTCTCACTAAATCGGCTAATAAAAGTATGCCTGGTCGGAGATTGGATTAAGATGGCAGAATAGAAGGACTGGAGCTCAACTTCTCTCCCAAAAAACAGGAAAACTACAACCAAATGCTGAGCAATCTTCAACCAAATGGACCGTAAACTTCCAAAAAAGATATTCTGCTCCTGAAGACAAAGAGGAGACCACATCAAGAGGTAGGAGTGGCGATTACGTGACAGAAGCAAGCCTACACCTCCCGGGTGGGAAGCCCCACAGACAGGAAAGTAACTGTATCAAAGAGAATCAGCTATAGGACTGAGAGTTCTGAGCCCCACGTCAAATCCCCATGCCTGGGGATCTGGCACAGGGAGAAAGAGCCCCCGGAGCATCTGGCATTGAAGGCCAGCAGGGCTTGTGTGCAGGAGCTCCACAGGACTAGGGGAAACAGAGACCCCACTCTTGAAAGGCACACACAGACTTTCACGTGCACTGGGTCCCAGGGCAAAGCAAACTCTCCACAGGAATCCGGGTGGAACCTGATTTCAATTCTTGGAGGATCTCCTGGGAAAATAGGGGTGACTGTGCCTTGTTGTGGGAGAAGGGCATTGGAGGCGAAGCTCTCGGGAACATTCATCAGCCTGCATTTCTCTGGAGGTGGCCATTTCTGGGAAAAGCTGGTCCATCCCATCAGCGCTGAGAAGCCCCAGGCCAAACAATAATCCAGGTGGAATCTCAGCCCCACCCATCAGTAAACAGGCTGCCCAAAGAACCCTCAGGCACACAGCCTGCCTCTAATCTCATCCAGAGACAAAGCCCTACCCAGCAGAGGGAGAGGAATCAACCCCACCTACCAGTGGGCAGGCATCAGTCCCTCCCATAGGGAAGCCTACAGCAAGCCCCCTCCATACCAGCTTTAGCCACAGGGGAGGCAAACACCTGAACTAAGAGAGGCTACAACCCTATTGTCTAAAAAAAGGTCACCACACCAAAAACTTATAAAAATGAAAAGACAGAAAACTATAACTCAGATAAGGGAGAAAGAGAAAAGCCCAGAAAAACAGCTCAGTGATGAGGAGATTATCAGCCTCCCAGAAAGAGACTTTAGACTGTTGATGCTGAAGATGATGCAAGGCATTGGAAATAGACTGGAGGCAAAGATCGATCATTTACAGGAAACACTGAGCAGAGAAATACAA
>PVHT021183528.1:8111435-8145934 GCA_004024745.2 Catagonus wagneri
CAGCCTCCCAGAAAGAGACTTTAGACTGTTGATGCTGAAGATGATGCAAGGCATTGGAAATAGACTGGAGGCAAAGATCGATCATTTACAGGAAACACTGAGCAGAGAAATACAAGCTGTAAAAATTAAACAAGAAGAGATGCAAAATACAATAACTGAAATAAAAAATTCATTAGAAGCAGCCAACAGTAGAATACAGTAGGCAGAAGAATGAATCAGTGAGGTGGAGGACAAATTAGTGGAAATACTAATGCAGAAGATAAAAGAGATAAAAGATTGAAAGGAAATGAGCTGAGTCTCAGAGAACTCTGGGATAATGTTAAACGCACCAAAATCTGTATTATAGGGGTGCCAGAGGGAGAAGAGAGAGAGAAGGGAACAGAAAAAATATTCGAAGAGATAACGGCTGAAAACTTTACTAATATGGGAAAGGAACCACTCACTCATATCCAGGAAGTGCAACAAGTACCATATAAAATAAACCCAAGGAGGAACACCCCAAGACACATATTAATCAAAATGACCAAAATTAAAGACAAAGAGAAAATACTGAAAGCAGCTATGGAAAAGAAACAAATGACATACAAGGGAACACCGATAAGGTTAGAGCAGATTTTTCAGCTGAAACTCTGCAGGCCAGAGGGAGTGGCATGATATACTGAATGTGATGAAAGAAAAAACTTCCAACCAAGATTACTTTACACAAGGTACTCATTCATATTCGAAGGAGAGATCAAAACCTTTCCAGATAAGCAAAAGCTAAGAGATTTCTGCAACACTACACCAGCTTTACAACAAATCCTAAAGGAACTTCTCTAGGCAGAAAAGAAAAGGCCACAACCAGAAACAAAAACACCACAAATGACAAGGCTCACCAATACAGTCATATATACAGTAAAGATACTAAATCATCCATGCACAATTATGCTACCAAAATCAGAAATCATGAGAAGAGAGCACAAATGCAGGTCACCGGAGACGCACGTGCAATTAAGAAACCAACAACTTAATACAATCTCAGTTATATATAAACTCCTATATCAAAACTTCAGGGTAACCGCAAACCAAAACTCTACAATTGATACACAAACAGATAAGAAAAATCAACTCAAATACATTAAAAATAGCCATCTTGTGAGAGGGGACAACAAGAGAATAAGCGAAGAATAAAAGAGCAACAAAAACCCCAAACAGTTAATACAATGGCAATAAGAACATACTTATCAGTAATTACCTTAAATGTTAATCAACTGAATGCCCCCACCAAAAGACATAGACTAGACAAATGGATACAAAAACAAGACCCATATATATGCTGTCTTCAAGAGACCCACTTCACTTCTAGGGGCACATACAAATTGAAAGTGAGAGGATGGAAGAAAATATTCCATGCAAACGGGCATCAAAAGAAAGCCAGAGTAGCAATACTCCTATCAGACAAAAGAGACTTTAAAACAAAGAACATTTTAAGAGACAAGGAAGGGCACTACATAATGATCAAAGGATCAATCCAAGGAGAAAATATAACAATTTTAAATATTTATGCACCCAACATAGGATCGCCACAATATATAAGGCAACTGCTAACAACCTTAAAAGAAGAAATCAACAATAACACCATCATAGTGGGGGACTTTAATTAACACCCCACTTATAGCAATGGACAGGTCATCCAGACAGAGAATCAATAGGAAACACGGGCCCTGAATGAAGCATTAGATCAAATGGACTTAATAGATATTTATAGGACATTCCACCCAAAAGCAACAGAATACACATTCTTCTCAAGTGCGCACAGAACATTCTCTAAGATTGATTACATCCTGGGCTATAAATCAAGCCTTGGTAACTTTAAGAAAATTGGTATCATATCAAGCATCTTCTCTGACCACAATGCTATATGACTAGAAATCAAGAACAAGAAAAAAATGGCCAAAAATACAAACATGTGAAGACTAAACAACACGCTACTAAACAAGCAATGGATCACTGAAGAAATCAAAGAGGAAATTAAAAAATACCTAGAAGCAAATTACAACAAAGATACGACACTCAAAACCTCTGGGATGCAGCAAAAGCAGTTCTAAGAGGCAAGTTTAGAGCAATACAAGCCTACCTCAGGAAACAAGAAAAAACTCAAATAAACAACCTAACTAACCTAAAGCAGCTAGAGAGGAAAGAAGCCAGGTCATGGAAACAACCTAAATGCCCATCGACAGAGGAGTAGATAGGGAAGTTGTGGTACATCCACACAACAGAATATTACTCAAACATTAAAGTGAATGAAATAACAATATTTACAGCAACATGGATGGACCTAGAAATTATCATGCGAAGTGAAACCAGTCAGGCAATTAGACAGCAACACCCAATGCTACCGCTTACATGTGGAAACTAAAAAGACACAATGAATTTCTTTGCAGAACAGACAATGACTCATAGTATTTGGAAAACCTTGGTTTTTCAAATAAGACAGTCTAGGGGGTGGGGGGATGCCCTGTGGGTTTGGGACACAAAATCTATCAAATTGACTTGTGATGATTTATATACATCTATAATTGAAATAAAATTCATTAAGTTAAAAAAAATATGATGCGACTCTTAGCACGTTTACACAATGTAGAGAGAGTACAACAGACAGCCGGGTAATAATCAAACCTAAAAATGTCTGCTACCTTATTATATTAATAGTGTGAGAAATCCATGAAAAAAATTTAATAAGTAGGAAATTGGCAAAGAGTTCAGAAATAAGGCTCCATTAACCAATGGAATACGTTTTGGGGGGAAATGTGAAACTTGCTTTTTAAAAGAATGACATACACGAAACTGCTGATCAATGTCCAGATCATCCAAGCAAAATAACAAAGTAGAAGAGTCCCATTCCAAGGATATATATTAAATATATAAAGTAAACAGCACTGTCAATGGTGTGTGGCAGGAATTTTTAAAAACTGTTATCTCCCATACAATTAATAATTGTAATCTTGTTTTTGATCATTGAAAAACAAAGTTTTAGGCATAGCAAAGGTTTATTATCAATCTTAAAATATATAATTCAGAAAAAAACAATGGGAATCTTTAAGTAGGAAAGTTTCCACAAACTTGCTTATAAACTGAAGGTGGAGGGAAGGGAGAGAACAGTTCTGATAGATGGAAATTGTTGTACACCTACGTCTGTCTGTAAGGAAACAATCATTGCTTAATTCAGAAACAAAGATATCTAAAATAAATGAGATGTCCAGTATTATGAGACTTCCCATTATTTTATATGAAAAAGAAAGTTCTAAAATGTAAAATTTAGCATTTTATTCATTCACAAAAAAATGTTTACTGTATTTCTGCTACATGCCATGAACTTCACTGGACACTAGAGATATAAAAGCGAGATTTTAAAAAACCCTAATCCCTTGGGGTATATGCTTTATATAGCTCATAATTTATGAAATAGATAAAAATAAAAAATTAATCAAATATAAGTGATAGTTTTATGAGTGTAACAAAAGAGAATCAGGTGATGTCATTAGTACTTCTAATAGTAAGATCTAAATTACAGAAGTATATTGTAGCTAAAACAAATTACCAGAAATTTAGTGGCTTAAAACAACAAACATTTATTCTCTTGCAGTCCTGGATGCCGGAGGTCTAAGATCAATTTCACCCAGGCTAAATCCACAATTTTAGGAAGGCCGTTTCCTTCTGGAGGCTATAAGGGGAAAATTCATTTCCATGCCTTTTTTAGCTTCTTATGGCCTCCTGTGTGCCTTGAATATGGCCCCTTCCCTCATCTTCAGAGGCAATAACTCCAGTTGCTACTTCTGCTACCACATAGCCTTCCTCTGTGACTCTGACTGACTCCCTTCCCTCTTAGAAGGATGACTATTATTACATGAACAATCTAGGACAATCTCCGCATTTCATTATATTCAATTAATTTATATTTACAAAGTCACTTTTGCAATATAAGGTAATATTCACAGGTTCTGGAGATTTAGGCTTTGGATGTATTTACGGGACTATTGTTCAGGCAACCATAGACGATAACAGAAAATTTTTCTGTGGGAATGAACCTTGATCTTAGATTTAATGCGTAAAATGTTAATCAGAGCAAGAAGAAAGAAAATGTGAAAATACAGTAGTACAGAAGAGAGTACTATGCACTTGAAAGGAAAGATGTTAATTTAGATAATGCCAGTGTAGTGTCCAGGGAGAGGATTTTTCCAGATAATCCAGAAAAGATTGGACTTGATTTGTAATCTGAACAGAAGTCTGGGTGCAGTATAGATAATGTTTTCCTTATTATGAGATAGAGCACATGGTTGAAGGGGGATTGAAGTGGAGAGGGGGAGCAGAAAAGCAATCAAATAGGAGTTTATTTCAATGATCTGTGCAAAAGATATTGGTGGCTCTGTTTTAAATTGGTGTGATTAAGAAAAAAACATACAGTAGATTGGGAATTACTTAAACGAGAGGCAGGGAAAATGGCTGTATATTTTATTTCACAAGTTAGAAAAATTTTGAGTGAAACAGCTACAAGTGACTTCAGGTTTGTGTATATATATATATATATATATATATATATATAGAGAGAGAGAGAGAGAGAGAGAGAGAGAGAGAGAGAGAGATTAGGAAGGTTCTGAGCATGACCTAAAAGATACCGAATATAAACAAAACCCAAAAGGTTTAGAAAAGGTATAGATGTTAGGTGGGTTGTTTTGAGGCAAATCCCAAAGATACACTTGTAATTACATTACATTTCAAAACAGTTAAAAGAAAGATAAACCCACTGGAGAATTAAAGGATAAATTATTGAACATATTTAGACAGAATTTGGTTGTACATCCTAGAGCAAATATGATTCCGGTTCTCTCTTCACTTTCTATAAATTGTCTAAGGTTAAAATGAAGTTTCACAGAAGAGCACACTCAAGTTTTGAAACAAAAACAGATTCAGACCCAGACTATATTATTTCTTGGCAAATAAAATAAATAGATGCTCTGATATCATCAAAATAAAAAGGCACCTTTAAATATGGTAAGCTGAAAGGACACTGGAAAAGAAACTAGCCCATACTAGCTAGCTATGTGACTAAGATACATAATTTATGTGTGTGTGTATATATATATATATATATATATATATATATATATATCTTTATTTTTCTCACAATATTCTATAATGTATTATAACAACTCTAACGCATTATATATAACATTACACATCTATATATACAACACAATATCTATTATGGAGGAAACATAAAAATACTCTGAAAGGAAACCCCATACCTAAGTTCCAACTTTGCCCTTAAACTAAAATGAAAGGATATATTTCTAAATATGGCAGAAGATAATTTAAACTTTAATTGTATTATTATTGAGACTACAAAATCATCTTTAAATAATTCTATTATCATACAAATTCTGTCTCTCTCAGACATTAAACAGTTTCATAATGACTTGCCACTAACTCAGAAACTTCACTCCCACCTGACTCCCAATCATTGGGAATGATAAAAGAACAAATGGAATTCTCAATCTAAAATACCAAAGATCACTTTTGCACAGCAAAGGAAACAAAAAGACAACCTACAGAATGGGAGAAAATAATGTCAAAGAATGCCACTGACAAGGGCTTAATCTCTAAAATATACAAACAACTTATACAACTCAACAGCAAAAAAGCCAACAACCCAATTGAAAAATGGGCAAAAGAACTGAAGAGACATTTCTCCAAAGAAGATAAACAGATGGCCAACAGGTACATGAAAAAATGCTCAACATCATTGATTACTAGAGAAATGCAAATCAAAGCTACTATGAGGTACCAACTCACACCAGTCAGAATGATCATCATTAATAAATCCACAAACAACAAATGCTGAAGGGTGTGTGGAGAAAAGGGAACTCTCCTGCACTGTTGGTGGAAATGTAAGCTCGTACAACCACTGTGTAAAACAGTATGGAGGTACCTTAGAAAACTACACATAGAACTACCATATGACTCAGCAATCCCACTCTTGGGCATATATCTGGACAAATCTTTCCTTGAAAAAGACATCTGCACACGCATGTTCATTGCAGACTATTCACAATAGCCAAGACATGGAAAAGAGCAAATGTCCATCGACAGATGATTGGATTAGGAAGATGAGTTATATATACACAATGGAATACTACTCAGCCATATAAAAGAATAAAATAATGCCATTTGCAACAACATGGATGGAATTAGAGACTCTCACACTGAGTGAAGTCAGTCAGAAAGAGAAAGACAAATACCGTATGATTTCACTCGTATCTGGAATCTAATATATGGCCCAAATGAACCTTTCCACTGAAAAGAAAATCACAGACTTGAAGAACAGACTTGTGGTTGCCAAGGGGGATGGTGCGGGAATGGGATGGTCTGGGAATCTAGGTTAATAGATGTTGACTATTTCCTTTGGGATGGAAAAACAAGGAGGTTCTGCTGTATAGCACTAGTAACTATGTCTAAAAATTGTAGCAAATCTATATACGTATGTTTAACTGGGTCATCATGCTATACAGTTGAAAAATTGACAGAAAATTGTAAATCAGCTATAATGGAAAAATAAAAATCATTATATTAAAAAATAATAATAAATAAAAATACCAGAGGTCAGAGACACAGTTCCATGGCACAAGGAAATGCCATTGGCTTTAATGACAAGGTCAACTTGTCTGCAATTCATTGACTCTAACATGGTTGAGTAATAAGCCAACTTATGAAATAGAAATGGTTGACTACTGTAAGGCAATAGATTGCATATAGTGACATTGGTATGTTAGTATTTTGAAATATATCATGTCTGATCATCTCCCAAACAATTTTTATATGACCTAAATCTTGATGATCTAGTCTTCTAGAAGAGATACCAGCTAAAGACAGCTCCTGAACTGCACCTGAAAGGACCATATCAGGTAATGTCAACAATTTGAATATCAGAAAAACTAGAGAAGTTTGATCTTTGGGTCCATGGTTTTCCATAAAAGAGACATAAGTTATCCTTAGATCAGTGGAAAAGTGTCCCAATTAGCTTAAGCTGAAGATTTTTAGGAATCAGAAGCAGAAGCAGATGATCTTTGGCAAACAAATAGCCAACACTCAAGACCTACAGAATAAGATAAACATGAATGGTACCACAGATTATCAAGTTTCAATACACATACATATGTTTATTTTTATAGCTATTTTCTTGCCTCTTTATTGGTTTAATATCCTGGAGGAAGATTCTTTTATGATTGGCTAGAGAACACAATCCAACCAAATAATGGATTTGTGCCTGATTCCTTTTAGGGTCGACGTAGCTCCCTTTAGTATACGTTCCTTTTAATAAGTGAGTTTGTTTCCTAGGCATTTGGATTTACCTCAGATGTAATTTTTATGAGAAAACATCACAGGAGCCCAGATATTCCAAATCCTAAAATCTCCCATTATGTAACACCAAAAGAGAGACTGATATATCTGCTAAAAGGTACTTGGGTACCTTTTAGACTTTGCAGACTTTATAACTGACTTACACAGCAATAGAGGTTAGAAAAGGTCCCTAGGAAAATGATATATATGTGGAAGCTATCTCACTTTACAAGGATGTCTCATCACTTAAACTCAATCTCATGTTCTGCTTTGATCTGATAATATCTGTACTATAAATCTTATCACTTGTGTACCAGTTCACTCTTCAGTGGCACCCTATCTGTTCAATACAATTCAGAAACCTCATAAAGGTATTCTAGCCAAAATCAGGTAACTGGGTGCCCGCACCCAATTAAGTGGTATTAGATTTTATCCAGAAAAGCCTATTGTTCCAAAAAAACGTATCGGCCAAAAGGATGTCAGTGATGTGTTTTCTTAATACACTGATGTATGAATTCAGTTCAATTTTTGATTTTACCTAGAGTCCACTTTGGCTCATCAACTTTTCCTATTAGCAAAGAAGATCTCAAGATAATTTAATTGAAGAAAGAAAACATTGGTTTCAATTTGACACTTCAAATTGTAGACACTGGAAAGGAATGTGGTGTCAATTTTTTTTCTCTTCCAGACCCTTTAATGCTTATATAAGGCCTGAAAACTAGGGGGAAAAAAAAAATCCATTGTGAAATTTACATGGAATATAGACAATGCCTCGAAGGCCATACATTTTTCCACCCTTAAAACTCAACTAGGTTGGACACATTGTGCTTCAAGAGAGGAGTCCTAAATATTACATTGTTCTTTCAAGGTAAAATCTGTGTGATCTTGTAACTGAGCAGAGCCCTGTGGGGCTCCTAGTCACAGAAACCTTTTTGTGTCCCCATTTCTTATTTTTTTAGGAAATGAGCCTCATTCAGCCTCCATGGACTTCCCCAGGTTCCAAGGGGGTAGGTTCAGACAGTTGCTGGTTGGGGAAGGGAGGGATGCAAGGACAAGGGAAGAATAGTCAGGCAACAACAGTATAGCCTTGGGACAGAATCTGGTTCCCCCTCAAGGGATACACATAATGATGTAGGCATCTTATACATCTAAGAGAAAAGTCATATTCATTATGCTTATTTTAGAAATGAATACTTTAGAACTAAATAGCTTGGAGCCCTTCCTTGTGCTGCTCCCTCATTTGATTGTAAGCTAAACACAATCACCTGTAAGTAGAGATTAGCCACCCTGAACACAATTGCCTGTGGTTTAAAGATCATTAACACATGATGTTTTTTAGGAACTTTCCTAGTTTGTTCTAATTGCTGACCTATAGGCCTTTTCTCAGGTACTGTTATTCTATGCAATAACCCAGAAGACCACCACTAGGATCATGCAGAGATCCCCTGATACCAGCCTCAATGACGACGATTCCCCAAAAGAAAGAAGAATGTATAAGTGCCCCAATACTGATCTTTACCTGAAACCCTGTTTTTCTCTTTTTATACTATAAAATTCCCCGTAATTCCTCTCCAAAGAAAGGCACAGTCGCTAAGGCATAAGCCTGCTGTGGCCTCCTTTACCAGGCAAAGCAATAAAAGCTACTTTTTCTCTGATTTTTTATTTGGCACCAGTGGACAGAGGCCCAGTTTTGGCAACAATCTTAGACAAGGAACGTTGTACCTAGTCTCTAGAGATATTCTTGTATCTTTACTATTACTAAAAATATTCAGAAAACTAAGAAATCGGGAAAATAGGTAATTTGTCTCGTATTCCCAAACTGTTTTCCTAGGGGTGGTTCAAACCGGGAATTGGATCCATTATCTTGGGTTAATATGGGTATGATAGTGTTTTAATTCAAAATATACAACAATGTGTAATCATAAACTTTTTCTTAGAATGCGTCAGGTATCTTTGCTCAGGTTGATGTGACAAAATACCATAGATTGGGAGTTCTCGTTGTGGCTCAGCAGTAACTGCATCCATGAGATTGCGAGTTTGATCCCTGGCCTCACTCAGTGGGTGAAGATCCCCTGTTTCTGTGGCATAGGCCAGCAGCTGTGGCTCCGATTCCACACCCAGCCTGGCACCTTCCATAAGCCAAAGCATCTGTAAAAACAAACAAAAAAGAAATACCATAAACTGGACGGCTTAAACAACATGTATTTCCAGTTCTAGAGACCAGGCAGCCCAAGAGCAAGGTGCGGGCAGACTAACTAATCCCATCATGAGGAACTCACCCTCATAATTTAAATCTAATCACCCAAAGGCCAGCCTCTAAATACCATCAAATTGGAGGGTTAGGGCTTCAACACATGAGTTGGCAGTGGGGGGATATAAACATCCATTCCATCACAGTCACAGTGATCAAAATGTTGCACAGAATTTGTTCCATCAAAAGATCAAGACAGAGGGAGAAAAAGGACAGGAATACTTGATAATAGGTAGGAAAACAACCATTCCCCAAAACATGGTACATTATGAAGATGCCTCACACACCAGTACAGATTTGGATGAATGAAGTTCATATGGTAATTATATCCTCCAGCTCATTCTGGAGAAGGATTAAAAGTGTCACCAGCAAAGCCCATTAGCAACTCCTGGGAAGTAAAAATAGAATTTAGGTAATAAAGTCTAACCTTTTTTTCCTTTGTGTTTCCTCTGGTTTCACATGCTCCTAGGGGGCAGTAAGTAGAGGCCCTGCCACTGCCAGAGGCTCTCTACTCTGAAGTTCCTAGAGTGAAATGGCTGCGCCCAAGGCTTCAGCCAAGCAGACCAAGCGCAGAGATGCACGCCCTCTTCTGGAACGGGAGCAGTGCAGTCCCGCGAGAACTAGAACTCTGCTTGCACCAGTCCTTGCTGAGGAGGTCCCTGTAAATAAATCAGCCCCGCCCACAGTATATTGCAGATAAAGGAGAGTATGCACTCTAGAGCGTGAGCTCATCCCTCTCCATTCTTGGGTGAAAGAATAAAACTGCTTCTGAATTGATTTCAGTCTTCTTCTTACTCACTTGGCTCCAAGGATGTCTGGCGGGAGACACTGGTCAGGGAATGAGCTGAAGGGGTTAGTAACAAAATGAAGGTCTGGAAAACGAAAAAAAATTGTAACAATATAAGCAAACTGATGTAACCAAAAACTAAGACTACCTATAGCAATATAACTTAACAATTCATACCAAGAAATTCTTGTCCAGGAAGATGAGACTTCAAAACTATAAGGAATTTCACTGTTTATATTAGGAAATCAATGGAAATCAATATACCTGGCAAACAGCTCTCTTTTCAATAAGACAAATTACTCAAGACTTACTTTAAGACTTGGCCTTCTGTCCTCCAATGCTGAACTGTTTTATGTTCACCAAGTCCTAATCAATCTACCGCTTTAAAAGGCCGACCTTAACTTCTTGAGCCTAAGCAAGAGAACTGTGAAAATAAATTAACCTAACTTGTATCCTTGAGTTACTTAATATCAAAGTGGAACTATTTCTTGCTGCGGTAAATTTAGTGAAGAAATCTTTTTTTGACCAACACATTTTTCTGGGGGCAGAACACAATAGTATCTATTTCATGGTTCTCAAATTCGGCATTGAGCAATGTATGGAGACAGTTTTTTTGATTGTTGCAATCTGGGAGGGGGTTCTACAGGCATCTACCACATTCAGTGGGTAGAACCATGGATATGGTTAAACAACTTAACAAATATATACCTCCTTTTCCCCAACCCAGAAAGAATTATCTGGTCCAAAATGTCAAAAGTGCTGAGTTTGAGAAATCCTAGTTTCTTCATTTGGTTGCTGTAAAGATTAAATATGATAATACTCTTAATGTTTTGGAATACACCCATCATTAAATATGTTAGTCATTATTGTTATTATTCTTATTGGTATGTTTATCAGAGCATTTAAGAGGATTCTTGACATTCCCTGGTGGCTCAGTAGATTACTGTTGTGGCATGGGTTTGATCCCAAGCCTGGGAACTTTCACATGGGGTGGGTGAAGATACTTTACAAACATTTAACAGCTATAAAAATAAAGAATAAAAATATTTTAATTTAACCTCAAAATACTACACATGCTCTCATCAGGAAAATACAAATGAGGCACAGTGGAAAGCCATCTCCATGACTGCAAGTGCCCACTACATAGAACATCCCAGTTTTAAACAAAAAATGTCAAAACACATAGAGCTTTGTAAAAATTTTAGGAATCAAATAGTTTGTTTTCCCACAAATGTTTAAGCATTTTAAATATGATATATATTACATATCACTATATTTGGTACCGTTATTCAGTAGAGGCTCTCAAAACTACTTGCAGTTTTCTTACATATTTATTCATAATTGGCAAAAAATCATTTGAGAATTTAAATGTTCACGCTATGATTTCTTAAATGCATTTTATTCCCTTACTCATGAAGGAGAGTGCTCCTTTCAAGGTTTAGTAGTATTTTTGTTTGGATTTAGTCCAACATCTAGTATGTTTTGGAGAGTCCATGGAAACTAGGATCCAAAAACAAATCTTAAATAACTGACCATATTATCT
The DNA here is from genome assembly GCA_004024745.2 of Catagonus wagneri. Lineage (NCBI taxonomy): Eukaryota > Metazoa > Chordata > Mammalia > Artiodactyla > Tayassuidae > Catagonus > Catagonus wagneri. The sequence continues at coordinate 8,123,394 of PVHT021183528.1, forward strand.
AAACCTAGCAGCAATAGTGTAATAATAATAAGACCAGTAGCCCACTGATCATACCTTCTATTTTCTTTCAGTATCAATTAATCCTGAGTTATCAGAGTTCCTGTCATGGCGCAGCAGAAATGAATCCGACTAGGAACTATGAGGTTGCAGGTTTGATCCCTGGCCTCGCTCAGTGGGTTAAGGATCTGGCATTGCTGTAAGCTGTGGTATAGGCCAGCAGCAATAGCTCCAATTAGACCCCTAGCCTGGGAACCTCCATATGCCACAGGTGTGGCCCTAAGAAGTATAAAAGAAAAAAAATAAAATAAAAAAAAAATCCTAAGTTATCACCGTTCACAATTCCACAGTGTTCTGGAGACTCTGTCATTCTCTCTGCCTTTAAATTGATCAAATTCTCTCCCTCCCTGTAATGTGAATCTCAAGCATCACTGCAAAAAGACAGGAGACCATTCAACATCTGTCTTTCCAGCATCAATGGGGAAGAGACCTGGGGTCATCAGTTTTTGATTTTTCAGTATGGATTATCGTCATTGCTACATAGTTTTTTCAGACTTAAAAAAAGAATTCTTTTTGATTCCTAGTGTCTTGATAATAAATTTATTTTCATTTAGACCAAGTCATATTCTGTTACTTACAACCAGAGGCTTCTCACTGATACGTTATTAGCATGTGTACCCCTGACATATGCTCATTCCAAAAGCCTTCTATGTTCTGAATTAATTTCTGAAAAAGAATCGGGAAACAGTTCAAGCTGCATCGGGTTTAGTGAATTGTATCAGCAGCTGCAGACCAAAACGTGCTCTTTAACATTCTAACAGCATAGAAAAAGCTGCTGCAAAAGACTCGGTTTTCAACCACAACCAAAACCTGGAATGATAATACCAGTCACAGTATCATCCTCAAATACAAAGGAGACCATGCATTTCATTATTAATGTCTTTCTCACATCTTATTCTTAAAGTCTATGAATAGAAACTCCTGGCAGAGAAAACCCTAACCTGATCTACTCCTCACCACCTAAAACTGTACCCTGAAATAAAGTGAAAACTGAAAATTGAATCTCATTAGACCACTCAGACAATCAGGGCTATAAATATTAATTTCAGAGGTGACTACAAGGAAATTTGGAGGAAGAGAAAAAAGCAGTTACTGTCATTGGAGAGAAAAGGCTAGCTCTTGGTAAAGGGGCTAAAATGACTAAACTACTTAAATTATCTATTTACATAAAAAAAGAAATGACATAAAGGTAAGATGGTTTAGGCTAGTTATTCAGATAAGATTACATATTTTTTAAAAAGTTTTATTGAATTATAGTTGATTTACAATGCTGCGAAAGTTATTGCTGCACAAAGCGATTCCGTTATATATATATATATTCCATTTTTTTCCAACATATTATTTTTTATTCTTTTTTCAGTTTACAATCTTCTCGAACAACTTCTATGCAGAATCATGACTAGAATATGAGTTAGTACAGCTAAAGCACAGTTGAAGTCTTGAGTATAGATTTATGCCATGACTTTATGCTTCTTATCTCTCCACAGCCTGATGCTTTTAAATCTTGACCTAACTTTGTTCAAACTTTGAGCATTAGGGTCTGTGCTAATTTACATAAGGATCTGGAGAAGAAACACTTCACAAAATTTCCATGTATAAATTGAAACTTCTATGAAATGCACTAGTTAAACTTGGTGATAAATTTCTCTTACCAACCATCTGGTTTAATTCTGTGAAATGCAATGTAGTCTCCACGACAAAAAGAAATAGTACTAGAAGGGATTTTTTTTTTAACTCAGAAAATATAATAAGTTGACAGATTTTTGCAGAGTTCCTTATAAAATATCTTCTGGTATTTTTCACTAACAGACTTGCTATGTTAAATTACTTAAGAGTGAATACATAAATAGGAAAGTACTGGTAGATGTTAGAACTAATCTGATTTGAAAGAATGGTTAGTTCCTTAATCAGAGTTAGAAAGATGAATTAAGTTCTTATAGGTGTTCATGTTGTGGTGCAGCAGAAACGAGTCTGACTAGTAACCTTTGAGGCTGCAGGTTCGATCCCTGGCCCCGCTCAATGGGTTAAGGATCCAGCATTGCCGTGAGCTGTGGTATAGGTCACAGACATGGCTCAGATTCTGCATTGCTGTGGCTGTGGCATAGGTCGGCAGCTATAGCTCCGATTAGACCCCTAGCCTGGGAAACTAGGGGCCCTAAAAAAAGAAAACAATAATAAGTTCTTAAAATCTTTGTATTTAGAAGTAATTAATTACTATCATATGAAAATGTGAGAACAATGATTTCCACTCTGTCATACTTCAAGAAAAACTAATTTTTTTTGCTTTTAGCATATGAAAGGCAAGTTATTATTAAAATGTGTATTCTTTTAAGCCTAACAGAAAGAAAAAACACTAAAAATGATTATGTTGCTACTGTGCTTTTGAGGCCTTCTTTCTTGTTGAATCTGAAAAGTAGGGTATGCATAGGCAAAATGAAATTAGTTCAACTGTTGATTGTAAATTCCATATCACCAAATAATATATTGGGAAGAAGTTACATCCCAAGAGAAATATAAAAATTCATTTTGCTGGACTGGAGTTTGGTAATTCTTTCTTTTGTGACTTACTCCCTCTTAGTTTATTTCTATTTTAATCTTTACAATAGTAAATTATAGGCAAACAAAAAAATAAGAAAGTTACAGCTTTGATGAAATATTTCGTTGGACAAGTTCCTACGCAATAGATTATGTACATAGCTAATATGAAAAGGGAAAACTTCTAATGGTTGACAACAGGTTTCTTCATGATTTTTCATGTAATTCTGTTTAATCAAATAAATAAGAAAATAACTACATTGGATGTTACTTTTTTTCTTTCATTGTTTCTTTGATAGCATAAATTCCTTCCAGCTTTCAATAAACTTAAGATAATATGTTCATTGTTCAACCATAACATATTAGAAAGCACAGAATTGTCTGCTTTCCATTAGGAAATATAGTTTTAATCAGATTCAAGCCAATCCAACTAGTTATCTCACCATAATTATTAACAAAACCCCCTCCTCAACCAAATTTTAGTTAGGATCCTCTGATCCTTCTTCTTATCATGTTTCTACATTGGCCAGCCTTCAGCAAAGAGTACTGCTTAATTGGTTTAGCAAGAATTCTGCAACCCTTCATATCTGCTCAAGTTTCTCATCCTCTACCTTTGATATATGTGGCCATTTTGGCCTGAACTTCAGCAAGAATCCTGTCGTCAGTTTAGCAAAAATCCCTTGAGGTCTTCTTCTGGCTATTTTCCATTCACAGACCCCTTCACTCTGTTCCTTGGCTATAAATTTCCAATTGTCTTTGCTGTATTTGGAGTTGAGCACAATTCCTTTTCCTACTGCAGTATGGTTGACACCCCCCCGCCCCAACACACACACACACACACACACACACACTATAATAGCCTTGAACAAAGTCTTTTTTTCTATTTTAACAAATGTCAGAATAATTTTCTCTTTAATACCACGGGGGGGCTGATTTCTGTTATAATGAATAATCAGGTTATATAATGTGGAAGTCAGGTGAGAAAAGGAGATATTGGTTTACACCATTTTAAATGATAGAACTTGTAGAAGAATTGTAGAATCTCTCTTTTCTCCTGCTTCTTCTGGCTTAGAGTGGCAATTTATGACTACTTCCCCAAAAATTCAGAGGTGACAAATACATTATTAAACTAATTCAGCATAGGATTATCAAGCAAGTTCAAAGGCCTAGGTCTTAAAGGGGTAATAAAGAGCAGGGAATAAACTTGAAAGTCAAAATAAAGGCCAATGACCTGCAAAGAAACCAACAGTCACCTAATATTTGTACTGTGACTCAAAGGTTCAAATGGGATCTAAGGCAAATGAAAGGCAGAAAAGTCAATTAACATTTCCATGCCTTTCATCTCAGACCCTTCCTTCAGCATTTCTTCTTTTCAACTATCTTTTAGGCATCTTTTTGGCATAAGGATTATTTTAGTATGATTTATTTATTTGTTTGTTTGTTCATTTATTTATTTTAGGGCTATACCCGCAGCATATGGAGGTTCCCAGTCTAGAGGTCGAATTAGAGCTATAGTCGCTGGCCTACACCACAGCAACGACAGTTAGGAGCTGCATCTATGACCTACACCACGGCTCACAGCAACGCCTTAACCTACTGAGAGAGGCCAGGAGTAGAACCTGCATCCTCACGGATATGAGTCAGATTCGTTTACCCAAGCCACGATGGGAACTCCTATTTATTTTTAATGGCTACACCAGCTGCATATGGAATTTCCAGACTACAGATCGAATTGGAGCTGCAGCTGCAGGCCTGTACTGCAGCCACGGTAACACTGGATCTGAGCCACGTCTGAGACCTAAGCAGCAGTTCCTTACTCACTGAGAGAGACCATGGATCAAACCCACATCCTCATGGACACTATTCTTAACCTGCTTAGCCACATCGGGAACTTCTAGGCTGATCATTTTTAAGAAACAGTAAATACAAGAAATACTCTGAAAACAGAGGAGAAGTTAGCCTTTCGTAAGAGATAGTTACTTTCATAAGGGAAATCTCCATTTATAAAAATGTCTCCCTCTCTGTCTCAGGAAGGGAAGGATGACTAAATCTCTAAGAACTGATAGATGAAGAAGGCAAACATTTAGATCTTACAACCTTACCCTTGTTTACTGTTTTTTTTCCTAACAGTCTCCCATAACTGGTTCCTCCACCCTCAAAACTCTTTTAAATTTAGCTGAAGATGGTGTTTAATGTGGTGGCTAGAGACATTTTAGGTTGTTACTCAGTTTTTCCTGGGTATCTCCCATACGGAAAACATACATGTTTTTAAACTTCTGTTATGTTTTTCTCTGTTAATCTATCTTCTATTGCAGAGGAGTCTCAGCCAAGAACCTAGAAAAGTAGAGGGAAATTATTTCCTCCCCTAAGCATATATTCCTCATCCTCTCCCCAACCCCCAGGAAGTCTTCTTCTAATCATCTTTTATTCTCTCTTCACAAACAAGATTCATAAAATCTTTAAATTCTTCACCAACTATTTGCTCCTGATCCAACACTATTGGAACCTGTATGCTGTTACCTTTAATTCACTGAAATTGTTTTTACCAAGTTCATTAGCTCTTCCTTACTTGAAATGTATTGCATAGCTTTGGGCCCTTATCTGCTTGATCTTACATCATTTTGTAATGTTGACAACTCTCAGTTTAGAAAGGTTCTTTAGCATCTATTGACACTGGTTCTTATTCTACACTGGCCATGTTTTTTTAATCTCATTTGCTGTCACTTAAACACCCCAGAGCTTCCCCCCAAGAAATCTCATCTGCACTCTTCTCTTTTCTTCTCTTCTCTTCTCTTCTCTTCTCTTCTCACTGTGTGCACTTTCTGTGAGTATATTCCATCACCCTGTTTTACTTGAGCTATCATCATTAAACTGATGATGTTTGGATCTTTTCCTTTATATAGTTTTTATATAATACTTGAGATTCAAAGCCATATACCAACTACACACTCAATATAGTCACATTCAAATTCAGCATATCCCAATGGAAATAAGTATATAAAGGGACTCATTACCATAGTTACTCAGTAAGACTGCGGTAGCTACAATAGTCATAATCCTCTATAAAGAAAAGCAGCCACTGCCTACCTAAGGAATGAGGTGGAGATGGAGAAATAAACATGCATACAGGAGAAAAAAATACCTAATCTTCACTCTCCTGCCAGCCTTTGATTTTCTTCCTGGAGCTTACCATTAGATAAACCTATTGGGATGCACAGGACAAGGCAGATTTTGTTTTGCCATGCCCAAGGCATGTGGAAGTTCCTGGGACAGAGATCAAATCCATGCCACAGTAGCAACCCTCGCTGCCTCAGTGGCAACTTTGGATCCTTTACCTGCTGCACCATAAGAGAACAACAAGGTAGTTATTTGTTTGTTTGTTTGTTTGTTTTTTATTACATCCCTAAAGTTGAGCCTTCTCAAACACAAAGCAGAGTGAACACAAAGATGAAGTGTGGAAAGACAGAGAGTATACAATAGTGTCTAACACATTTTTCTTAGAGTACCTAATCTTGTCATTTTTCTCAGTGGAAATACCAATCTTCATAATAAAAAACTGCATGACACACCTATCTAGTGCCCCACTTCTATGATGAAGTAGAAATGGATCACAAAGCTGGCATCACCAGACTTCCTTTGCTGGCACTTTGAACAGTAAAGTGTAAGCCATGATGACATTTTGTGTTTCTGAGGATTAGAAATAGTTCAGAACCAGTATTTAACCCTACAGAAATTCTCAGCATTTCCCTTTCTCCAGTTTATAGTCACTCTGGCAAATGGTAAAGGCTTGAGAAAAAGTCATAGTATATTCTTTTGGCTGTGTTTTGGGGTCTCTACTCAAAGTACTCTTACCTCTCCACCCTGTGAAGGGCTTCAAGTCTGTGAACAAACATATATATGTTGCAAAATTCAGCAAAAATCTTTGAATCTTTATTATGGTGATACAAGTTAGGTACCTTCCTAACAAGTAAATGTATAAGTTCTCCTATCATGAGGTGAAGCCTAATAGTCTGCATCCACCAAATCCATACTTGGAATGGATGGGCGATGGTGTCCTGCTCTACAACACAGAGAACCATATCTGGTGTCTTGGGTAAGAATCTGATGGAAAAAAAATTTTAAATAAAAAATATGCTATAAAATTGTGTTGTGATGATCATTGTACAACTATAAATGTAATAAAATTCATAAAAAATAAACAAAAATGGGTGTGATATGGGTGGCTGGGTCACTTTACTATATAACAGAAACTGAAGGAACATTGGAAATTAACTATACTGTAATAAAAATTAAAAAAAAATAGAAGAAGTGAAGCCTAATTCTCCTCCCCTTAGGAATGGACTGTATCTCAGTGACTTAACTTCTAATGAAAAGAATATGGCAGAAATGATACTGTATGACTTCTGTAACTAGATCATAAAAGGAATTTGGGTTTCTTCTTCACTGACTTTCTTGGATCATTCTTCCTGGGGGAATCAGTTTCCATGTCATGGAAGAAACACAGCAGCCCTACAAAGAGGCCTGTGTAGCAAGGAACTAAGGCCTCCTGCCAACAGTTAGCAAGGAACTTAGACCTTCTGCCAATAGCAATGTACATGGATTATCCAGCTTCAGTCAAGACTTCAGCTGAAAGTTCTGGCTGATATTTACTTCAGGCTCATAAGAAACACTGAAACAAGACCCACCCAGCTAAGCTTCTCCCAAATTCTTGATTCCCAGAAATTGTGAATTAATAAATCCATGTTGTTTTAAGCTACTAAATGATGGGATAATTTCTTAGGCAATAAAAAGTCAATAACACAGTACTTATATATGTCAAGTATCATCTGCTTTATTTTGAGATCTGTTTGGAATGAATTTGCCATTGCCAAAAATTCAAACACGTCAGAAATCTATTTATTATTTTGTTCCTGTGCTTACTTTTATAATTGTGTCTCCATTTAATTATATTCCTTTGATCTCGTTACTTCCATTGAGGTTAGGGGAAATACCACAGCTAACTCTGGCTTCTCCTCACAGCCACCACAACCCATCAAGGTCCCTTCATGATTGTGATTAATTATATTCTGGAAAAGAGCACATCCTCTAGGCCCTAGTGAAGAATATGCTGAGGGGTAGTTGAACAATTAGTTTATAATCCCTTCCAAAATTATCATATTCCTAAGCATTCATACTTCTTTTTCAGCATGGCAGTGAAACTTTAGTATTTCACCCTCATTAGGTACAAGGCCATCAATGAATCTAGGCATCAAAGAGCCAATTTAATGAATTATTAATACCATTCCCAAGTGCTCAAATTACCATGCTAAACCCTGAATCCCAGGTGAGTGCACTCATGAATTTAAATCCAACTAATCTGATATTTCAATTCCCTCATTTAATCCATTCCCTGTATTAGTTTTCTACAGCTGCTATAACAAAGTACCAAAAACTGGATGGCATAAACTAGCAGAATTTATTGTCTCATAGATCTAGAGGCTAAAAGCCCAAAATCAGGGTGTTGGCAGAGCCACAGTCTCTGATGGTTCTAGGGCATTGTTTTTGCTTGTCTCTTCTCACTTCTGGTGTTTGCCTGAAATTTTTGGTGGCTTTTAGCTTCATCATATCAGTAACACAGCTATCCTTCCCTGTGTGTCATCACATTCATCTTTCCTCTATGCAAGTCTGCAATTTCCCCTCTTTATAAGAATATGGGTCATAATAGATTAGGACCTCAATTTAAATTGATTACCTCTGTAAATACCATTTCCAAATAAAATCACATCCTGAAATACTTCAACATCTCTTTTTGGGAGAACACACTTCAACCCATAACTCCTCAGATGCCTCCTGATACTAGTTGGTAAAGCTCCACACTTCTTGCAGCATATAGGTTATATTTTTCATACAGTTCTGTACTTTGCCTTTGTCTAGATTTAACTCTCAAAGACCTGGAGAAGATGGAGATTTTTTTCAAGGAAAATTGACATCCTTTTGTGAGATAACAGCTATAGCTGAAATCTTTAATGGGACAAAGGGATAGGGTACTGCTTCAATTAGCAAAGTTCAGGGATTTGGGATTTCAAAATTCTCAACTTTTTCTGTGACTGTCAGTTCTTTCCCATGTACCATGTACAATTAACTCTTCCATCAGTAGTTTGCGAGAGTTCCTGATGCTCCATTTACTCACTAAAACTATGCATTGCCCTTACTAAATTTGAATCATGTTGGTGGATTGATAGTGGCTTCACACTGTTATTTTAATTTGCAGTTCCTTGATTGCTAAGGAAGTTTAATGACATTTTTTAAGGTTTATTGACCACTTGGATATCTTCTTTAATGCTTCATTAGAGTTCTTGCCAATATTTTCTTTCATTATTTTTTATTTTTCCTTATTAATTACAGAACTTCTTAATATGTGCTTCAAGTGTAATTTTCACACTGCAGCTTACATTTTCAATTTCTAAATATCTTCTGAGATATAGAATTTTTTATTTTAATTATAGTCCAATTTATAAAACTTTTTGTAGTTAGTCCTTTTTTATAAAGTGTCATGTAAGTTTTTATCTATACTAAAGTAGTTAATGTATCACTTTATATTCTAGGAAATTTGTGTTTTAACATATGGAAACAGTTTGGGGGATGGTGTGATGAAAGGTCAAGTTTTAATTTTTTTTCCACATTGTTCCTACATTATTTCCTTTCCCCATTGTCCTACATTAGCACAATTTTCATAAATCAAGATTCCAGATAGACATGGGTGTATTTGGGGGCTTACCCTTCTATTCTATTCTATCTGGCTATCCTTGCATAAATATCATATGTGTAATTACCAGACATTTATAAGTTGTGTTAGCCAAGAATAAAAGTTGTTCCACTTTGTTTTTCTTTTTGAAGAATGTCTTCGCTTTTCTGAAAATGTTTATTATGGGGGAAGGCTTGCCAATATTAAATTTCTTTTGGAATTTTAACTAGGATGGTAGTGAATATACAGATCACTTTGAATAGAATTCACATCTTTAATTATAATAGTCGAGTCATACAAATCATGAGTAGGGCATACCCTACCAAATATTTAGGTCTGCTTTAACATCTCTCAACTTAATTTTAAGCTCTTTGTTTAGCGATTTTACATGAAATTTCTTAGGCTTATTCTCTGTTGTTTTCTATTTTCTGTGGCTATTATAAAGGGCTCCCTTTTATAAAAAATGTTATTTCTCATATATGTTCATATTATGTGGACTTGATGTTTATTTTTACACAAAACTTATATCCAGCAAATTTGCTGAACTCACTTTTTTATGGTAGCTGTTCCTGTCAAATTTATTAGAAAACATTAAAAGGTAAGAGGAATGGGAATTTTAAGATTAAAAAAATGGAAAATCCAAATTAGCCAAATGTATCAATTTTAATGTCTGTTTTTTATTGTCAGAGACCCATCTAACCACGTCTGAATAAAGATATTCTAAAATATATTTCACCAGTCAGAACTTGGTCAAAAGAACTCCTTTAATTAGAAGTGAATCTATGGATCTGTGAAGGCATGTATTATTTTTTTTTAATTAGGTTTATTTCCAACCTGAACAAAAAATAAATTTTAGTAAATATGAAGGGAAGAAGAAATAATGAGTAAGAAAATAGTTACAACATACAAAATAGAAATCTAAGTTTAGGAGCTTTTCTCTTTTTCCCCCATTTGTCACATTTTCATCAGCTTTTATATGATAAAACCAAATTTTTATGATCACCTACGAGGCAGCTGGACTTAGATTCAAAGTTCAGTTCAGATATCAAGGCTAATGATACCACACATCTGATGTGTGCCCAAGAGGGTATGAAAAGCTATATATAATTCAGCAGAATGTGAAAAAGTTTCAGAGTGCAAGAAAAAGGAACACATCTGGGTATTTTCGTGGTCGGGGGTAGAGCCAGGGTGAGGGGTCCACCAGTGAAAGAAGGGGTTTTTGTGGTTTGAATCTCCCACCTTTGCCAAAGGTGGGAGCCCCAAGGCTTTCTAATTAATTGGCAAAGATATTGGGCAGAGAAAGAGGGAGGGTTGAGCCTTAAGAGATATCAGTGATCAGTTATCCAAGAACAGAGTCAGATTCCTCACTAAAGCATGAAACCGACTTTACACATCTCCAAACTCCCTCGAAAGGTTTCTTTCTGACTGGCAACCACATCCAATAGCAATGAGAGACTTATCTTACCAATTCCAAGGGGATTCAAAGGGTTTGCTATCCTTCAGTTAGAGATGCTTTCAAATACCCATTTTTCTCTCTTTCTCTGTTGCCCCATCTACAGTGTTCACTGCTCAGCTAGTGAACTAGAATTTTGTAGCTAAAAAACAAAAAGCTCCTGGAGTTCCCGTCGTGGCTCAGTGGTTAAGGAATCCAACTAGGAATGATGAGGTTGCGGGTTCGATCCCTGGCCTTGCTCAGTGGGTTAAGGATCTGGTGTTTCCGTGAGCTGTGGTGTAGGTTGCAGATGCGGCTCGGATCCCGTGTTGCTGTGGCTGTAGCGAAGGCCGGCAGCTGCAGCTCCTGTTAGACCCCTAGCCTGGGAACCTCCATATGCCGCGGGTGCGGCTCTAGATAAAGGCAAAACGACAAAAAAAAAAAAAAAAAAGCTCCAGAAGAGAGCATACACTCTGTGCTATATAATTTGGATTCTGGGGGGTTTGCTGGTCTTTGCTTTATCATTAGTTTGTTTTTTTGATATGCTGAAATGTTTCCTATATTTATAACAGCTTTATTGAGATGTAATTTACATACCATAAATTCACCTATTTTATTTAAATGTACAACCTAATGATTTTTGTTAAATTTACAGAGTTGTGAATATATCACCAGAAACCTGTTTTAGAACATTTCAATTACCTTATCAATAATTCCTACATGTTAACAGTCAATCACTATTTCTCCTCAAGCCCCAGGCATCCATTAATTTGCTTTCCGTATTTACAGATTTGTCTTTTCTGGATATTCTAGATAAACAGACTCATACAATATCTGTAGTCTTTTGCATCTGGTTTCTTTTACTTAGCGTAATGTTTTTGAGATTCATTGATGGAGTAGCATGCATCAGTACTTCATTCCTTTCTTACTGATGAATAGTATTCTGTTGTATAGATATGTCACAGTTTGATAAACATTTCCATTGGTTCCATTCTTTGGATGCTATAAATAATGTTGCTATGAACATTCACAGTCAAGTCTTTTGTGAACCTATTTTTCTATTTTTCTTGGATGGATACTCAGAAGTGGAAATTTTAGATCACATGGTACATTCCTATTTAACTTTTTTAAAAACTGTCAAATCATTTTCCAAGTGGCTGCACCATATTACATAAGAAGTATACGGGAGTTTCAGTTTCTCCAGGTTTTCAATGACTCTTGTTATTGTGTGTCTTTTCGCGTACAGCTATTTCAGTCAGTGTGTAGATATGTCATTTTTATTTTAATTTTCATTTCTGTACCTAATGATGTCGAGTTTCTTTTCTCTTTGTTTTTCACTTGGACATTTGAAATTTCATCTGGATTGTGTCTCTGGTATTTTTGATATTGTTTATACACTTTCAACACACACACACACACACACACACACACACAAACACCTTGTTTGATTTCAAAACCATTATTGGTAAACTATTTTTCTCTGTGGGTATTTGCTTTACTAGTTCTATTATCTTCTTATAAAAACAGATCCTGCTATTTTCCTACATTTTATATAGCAAATTCTTTAGATCCATCAATCACCAATGGGAGTATTTTGAAGTACCAACTACAAACTCTAGGAGTTATTCTTCTTAGAAGTCAGGTTGTTTTATTTCATTTTCTATTAAGCTGTTGCTATGCATTTTAAACAATTTTTTTTCTTAATAGCTGTAATGTACCTATTTATTTAACATACAGGTGTTTTTTATTTAATAGCTGGTCTCATGAGGAAAACATAATCCTCAGGAAAGTTTGTTTTTGACTTTAACAAGAAATTGTCTCAATCAGATTCAAGTTGCTTAAAATCAAGTGAGGAACTCTAAAAATTTACTCTAGGAGGCCATTTTACAAGTTTGGGAATTACTATTGTTATTATTGGTTAAAGTCCTAGTCCTAAATGCATTTACACCATTCTTTAGTGGACATTCTCTGAATTGTTTCTTAGCATATTTTCTGTTGATCACTGGGGAATTCTGTAAAAGGACTGGGATCAATGGAGAGAAGAGTAGCAGGTCTGGCAGTGCATTGTGTGCCTGTGCCTAAGGGCGTGCTCTCCCCTGCTGGAGCATGATGATAGGTTGCTCATTATTTTCCCAAATTACAAATAAACTCCCTACTTTTTTTCTAATCGATGAAACACCAAACAAAATGTCAATTGGAGCCAATCATATAAAGTAATGGAATCTCTAGAGAAGACTACAGGAAGAAAACACATAATTAAAATGACAGGATAGAGCAAAATGCTTTTATTAGCCACAAAAAGAAAGAATATATGTGAATCCCTAATGCAGGTCTTGGATTTAAAAAGTCTTTATGCCTAATATAAACAAAGAAGCCCTTTTCTGAGGACTCCCAAATGTACCATCATGTAGTTAAATAAAAACATTTTTCAGTAGCATTCCATTAGCTTGCTTTGTTGGATAAAAGATTTTCACCTAAGTCCCCTCTGCCAAATAAATTCAGTAAGTAATATTTTCTCTTAAATAAAGAAAGCCTGGTGGGATTATGTTTAAATTCTGCAAAAGAGACTGCGTCTCTATATGAAGTACTGAAGTACCAGACTACATAAAATAAAATTAAGGATGCACTTCCTTTGATATTCACAATCTAATGAAATTTAGATTTAAAAAGTAGTGTCAATTTTGAAGACATTTTGAGAATAGAAACTGAGTTCCCATGGAATTAAAATGACCCACTAATGATCACACTCTAATAAATCGTGTTATGATTCTTTTCAACAGTTTTTAAATACAATAATAGTTTCCTTCCATCGTGCCTGTGTTCCCTTTTGTACTGGAGATAGTTATCTTTTGGATTCATTTATGGAGGCAGAGGGACACTGCCCATCATAACTAGATAACTTTCATAATAAGTGGTTAATAAATCCAAAAGATGTCTCATTCTTCAGGGGCACTAAAGATAAAGTCAAACCTCTGTTATAACTGAGCTTTTTAAAAGAGATTTAATTTTTATTATTACGAATACTGTCACTTTTCAGCAGCACAGCATCACATAGGATCCTGAATTAAATTTTTTAATGATAAAAAATGATGTTTTTTTAGGAACTTTACTCATCAATGCAGTGCATAGCTGAAGAGGAACAATCTTCTACTCAGAGGAAAAAACAGATTTTGGTTTTTTGTTTTCTTCAATTCACTGAATACTTCTGTACTCCAAATGCTTGGGTTTTCCACACCAAGCAGTCTGCGACCCCAGTTAGGTACCCTACAATTTAACTCAATTTCTGACACTATGTACCTGAAAATAGTGTCAGATTCCACAGGTTAAGGGTTCAGGCCCACAAGATTACCTTCCAACTTCAGCTGCCTATTGCAAATTGAGGTTATTATGTGGGCTTTTGACAAACCAACTCTAAGGTAGAGGTTCCTGTGACTGCCATCTCCACTCAAGTGATGTTACATCTAGCTAGAATGATTCACAAAACCCAGGTAACCATTTTCTTACTAGATTACTGGTTTATTACAAAAGATATAACTCAGGGACAGTTGGAGGAGATACGATGGGTGAGGTATGTGGGAAGGAACACAGCACTTACACATCCTCTCTGGGTGCACCATTGTCCCAGCACCTCCACATGATCACCAACCTGGATTCTCTACAAAGTCCTTCAGTTAGGGTTTTTGTTGTTGTTGTTTTTGTCTTGTTTGTTTGTTTGTTTTTATGAAGGTTTGATTACATAGGCATGATTGATTAAATCACTGGTCTGGTCTTTAGCGATTAACTCAACCTTTAGCACCTCTCCCCTCCTCAGAGGTTGGGGCAGGGGCTGAAACTTTCAACCTTCAAATCACATGGTTGTTTCCCCTAGCAACAAGCCTCAACCCTTATGGGCTTTGCAAAGGTCACCTCATTATCATGAGCCCAGATGTGGTTAAAAGAAGCTTGCTACATTAAAGAGAAAAAAAAGAAGGCCATTTTTATCTTTCACTCTGGAACTATTTCAGGTACTGTAGCTTTTGAAAACAAAAATACCTTGTAAATATTATAACAAAAGTTACTCCATTACTCTCATTGCTTAGGACATTATAAGTTTTAGAAGCTATATACCAGGATCAGGGAGGAAGACTAAATAAGTATTTCTTAGTATAAATCACAATAGCTTAATACCATCACTTAAAACTAAGAATGTTTCCACCTATGGCCCAGAATTTTATTCTGAATATCTAACTTTGAAAAACTTCCTACTATACTCAAGTTGTCCTATATCTTAATTGCATCATTTAGTATTTAAATAAAAAATTACAATCTAAATATCCATTAAAAATCAATGTCTAAATTAAATCTGGTGCCTTCTTACAAATTTAATACAAAGCATATATAAATGACAATTAAACCTATATAATTTAAGTAGTCTTAAAAAGCAAAAAACAAACCAAAAAAAAAAAAAAACAACTCTCCTGAGCAGCCTTAAAGTAAGACACAATTTACCTGAAAAAAATATAGAAAATTATATAAAACATTATCTCTAATTTTTATAATGTTTTCACCATATATAGAAGCTCAAAGTCAATCAATCAGGCATGATTTTAAAAAGTAGTGATTATCTCTGGTGAGGAAGAAAGTTGACTAGGGTCTGTGATGATGATTAGGGAATAATTTTAATTTTATTAGTAATATGCATATGTTATAAGAAAAAACAAATTAACTTTATAATTAAAATTTCATAAAATTGGATAGCTATTAAAATTTAATACTAAAATTTATGAATAATTTATTTGGAAACTGTTAAGTAAACATCTTGTCTGTCTTATATTCACAGGCTTATATTAAGGATTAAGATACATTTCCTCCAGTGGAAATGGCTTCAGTAAAAGAACCATTTTTGTCAAGTTTGTATATCCCAGTAAAAGTATATTGTTGTTATCAATATCCTTTGTGCCAAGACAAAACATCTATGTAATCACAAGTACTTGTAGCTATCGATGAAGAAACTGCATTCTTCAAATTGAATGTAATGACTAAAATGTTAGCATTACACTTTTATAATAATGATAACAGTGATGTTGCATGTACAATGTAGCCTACTCTTTTACTAGCCCGTGTGCTTGAATTATAAGGAGCTATATTTCATTTTATATGGTACCCAGAGTTATGACAATGAAGAGTTACATGCTTCCATGTCTGGCTCATTGAGAAGATCTCCAAAAAGGAGTCACATCAATCCTCCCACAGTTTTGATTCCAGAAACCTGCCGACTAATATAAATCATTATTATTGTTATTATTCATTTTAAAGCCACCCCTGCGGCATACGCAAGTTCCCAGGCTAGGGGTCAAATTGAAGCTGCAGCTACCATCCTACACCAGAACCACAGCAATGCCTGATCCAAGCTGCATCTGCAATCTACACCGCAGCTAAGGGAAACAGCACATCCTTAACCCAATGAGCAGGGCCAGGGATTGAACCCAAATCCTCATGGATACTGGTATGGTTTGTTACTGCTGAGCCACAATGGGAACTCCAATATAAATTATTCTGAATTAGACATTATATAAAATTACCTTGATAACATTCTATTTTAGCAGCTATTTATAAATTAGCAAGGTATTGCTTAAACTTGTCCTGGATCATGACCAAATCCAGAAGGGATGAGTGTTAGAATTAAGTTTGAGAGTGGAAGGCAACTATACTAAGGATCCAAAAAACAGAGGTGAGAAAAAAATGTGGCGGGGGTGGAGGGAAGGTAAAAGCTCCTGGGTAGGTTTCTAGGAAGGATGATTATACATATTCTGCTGCAGAAACATTCTCTAGTCTAGAGCCATGAATAATAAGTATATACATATTAAAAAATGAATATTATTTTTCTAAGAAAATAGATGAATTTCTCTTTAAAGAAAACATAGAACAGTAAAGCTTCTGTGTAGATTCATTTTCTGTGTGCTTTATTAAGTATGGGATATTTCACAATAGGGCAAAGTAGAAATATATCGATAAAAAACACTTTAAAATCAATCTTCTCAGTCCAACAGGTAATATTTTGACATGTCTATAAATATCATTGAAGTATTAGAGTAGCAGAGTAGCTCATAGTGCAAAAACATAAATCTGTAAAATAACATACACAAATTTAAATTTTCTAGCTGGTGCAATTAAAAGGTTTACTCTATTTTATCCATAATATAAAAAAATAAAATATGGGCTTTCGATTCTACAAAATGTTCCAGATTTATAGGAAACTTAGAGGATCCTGGAGAAGGAGAGTCAGATGCCACAACTATGGGATAAGGTAAGAGCTTTTGATTTGTACCTTTTCTTTTACATCATTGCCTACATGGGTCAGTGTTTACCCCTTTGCTTTTCAAAAAACAGTGGATATCAGCCAAGGGCGGTTGGGCAGTTTCATGACTATATTAAGTCAGCTTGGTTGGCATGGTGGTAGAAGAAAACAACCAGTGTAGACAGGCTATCTGCCTTCATGTTTCCAATTCTCTTCCACTTCATCTTTTAAACAATATGATTATAACAGAATGAGATAATCTTTCGCAAAAAGCAGTTTTTAGAGTATGTATAAAACAAAACCTAAAGGAGTTCAATTGGCAGTGATGTCTGTGAACTTTGGTTTTCAGATTTACAGCCCTAATAACAAAGAAAGTATAACTGGGTTATGCTGAGAAACAACAGACTATTCAATCTAACCTTTTAGCTATTCAACATTCTTACACTCTTTTTCAATACTTAAATTTTCATATAACAAAATGACAACAAATCATAACTTTGTTTGATACAAATCCCTTCTACAAATGAAGGCAGGCCTTGCTTAATCACCAAAAGAACACTCAGCTCCAAGTAGTTACTGACTCCATGCATGATGATAATTCCATTCAAGTTCAGTCAGTTTCTATCTGAAAATTCTGTAATGTAATGCTTAGTTTGTAAAAGAAATCACCAACCACACTCCTTATATAGAATAGTAGGGAAAAAAATGGAGAAAAACATATTGATGTGTGTGTGTGTATGTACGTGTTTTACATAAAATATGCATACCTATTATAGTCCCTGTTTCTCCATCTAATCAGGAGGCCATGGTTGATACTTTTGCCTACCTTCCTACTCTACACATTGCACATTCCATCATCTCAATGCGGTGGGGTAACCCAAGTTTATACACTGAAGGATCTCACTCTGTAGTGCTTTGGCTTTATCAGAAACAACTGGAAGACTGGCACACAATAGGCTTTCTCACCTATTGAAAACTGAGCACTTCCTTTGTCAGGAGAGACCTTTGGTGAATCTTTGTGTAGGATACATATATTGGCAGAGTCTAGGTGCATTCTGACTCGTCCATTCTATTCTTTTTCTCCACCCTAATTGACGCACTCTTCTGTATACTTTTTTAATCAACTCTTTGGCCATTCTGCTAAACTCTTGGCTGTTTCTGCAATGTTGTGATTTATAATAAGAAATATATATTTGGCTTTTATCCTTGTTTCTAGCACAAAGGTCTTAAAACCCTTGGAATTTCCTAAGCGATAAGATGCCTTTTGATATGATAATGAGATAACTTTTGGGTTTGTACCTAAGGATCAGATTTTGCAGCCTGAGGAGCCAACCATGTGATTAGAAGGTTGAAACTTTTAGTTCAATTCCCCTGGCCTCCAGAAAAAGGAGAGAGGCTGCAAGTTGTATCAACTGCCTGTGGCTAATGATTTAATCAACTGTGCCCATGAAATAACAAAAACTTTTGAGTTGGTGGACACATGGAGATTTGGGGAGAATGATGTGTCTGGAGAGGGCACGTAAATTCCATGCCTCTTTCCCCTGCTTTGCTCTATGCGTCTCTTCCATCTGGCTATTGTTGAGTTATATATTTTAAACTGGTAATCTAGCAAATAAAATGTTTCTCTGAGTTCAGTGAGCTGGTTGAGCAAGTTAAACCAGAGGAAGATGTTGAAGACACCTCTGATCTATAGCCAGCTGGTCAGTAACACAGGTATAAACCGGACTTATAATTGCCATAGGTGGGGATGTGTGGGTGTTGTAAGACTGAGCCTTTAATCTGTGGAATCTAATGCTATTTCCCTATAAATAGTGTCATAATTGAGTTGAATTTGGGGACATCCAACAAATGTCACAGAGAATTAATTGCTTACTGCTGTGGAGGATTCCTCCCCTAAAAAAAAAAAAAATACAGGAATTGAGCAACACAAAATCGTTGCTGTCATGAAGTAGTGTTTGCCAGAAGGGCCCTGGGTCATGGAAACGTGTGGTTTGGGAAGAGATAGGACGGCAGTGTGGAAGATCAGGAAACCTTGATTCCTGGAAGGCCATATGGTCACCTATGGTATAGAGTAGCAGGCATGCTAAAATCAATTACTAAAGTAAACATTATCAATGAAATTTAGAGATAGATCTTACTCAGGGAATTGGTTCACTAGATACATAAGGAATTGCAGATCATTTTGTTTTAGGAAGCAAACTATGCTCAGAGACCAGGATTATTTTTGCCAATATTTTATTTACCCAGGTTTACTGTGTATAATTTCACAAGCCAGTAGCACACAGGCTAATGTCTCTTAATAAACTAATAAAGAAATGACATACTCCAGACAAATGATAGATTAATCACATCTTTGTTCTAGACAAAGGGAGATGACAGAAATAAAGTCTAAATTAAGTTGAGATGTATCTTTTATATGAGCCTAGTTTCTCAGAAGAGCCTGCTAACAAACCTGGAGCTGACTTTCAGCCTCCAGTGCAAAATAAAATCCCTTGTTGCTAGAGCATGTTGCTAGGGAATGAAGGTGTCCGCAGGCAAGCTAGACTGCTCCAAGGGAAGTCTTTCCAGGGATATTTGCAAGCTTCCACCACTGTCAAGGAAGAGCCAGGAGTTCCTGTCGTGGCTCAGTGGTTAACAAATCCGACTAGAAACCATGAGGTTGCGGGTTCGATCCCTGGCTTTGTTCAGTGGGTTAAGGATCCGGCATTGCCGTGAGCTGTGGTGCAGGTTGCAGACGCGGCTCGGATCCCGCTTTGCTGTGGCTGTGGCGAAGGCCGGCAGCTACAGCTCCTGTTAGACCCCTAGCTTGGGAACCTCCACATGCTGTGGGAGAGGCCCTAGATAAGGCAAATAGACCAAAAAAAAAGAAAAAATGAAAAAGGAAGAGCCCTCCTCCAGAGGCAGAAACAGATGGGTGCCATAATGTCTGGCTTATAATTGCATTTTTTGGTGCACCTCTACATAGTGATTTAGCAGTATTTTGTAAGGTCAATTCAAAATCTATTAATGGAACCAAAGTATTTTTATGTGTTTTGTTATAGCACCAAATTAATAATTTATGTCCTTTAGTTAAGGATATGAAAGATCCAATAATATCTGATCCTGCAGAAATAGTTATTATAGCATCAGACAGCAAAAAGAGATATTGGATTGAGGAATTCATAACACTTTACCTGGCCAGACTTCATTCCTCATTAAATATGTAAATATGTGTAAATATTTGTCTGTGTATGTAGTACTGGTCTTTTCCTTGGATTAACAGATGGTTTTACTTTGATTGTTTTTCCTGGTCTACAGTCATCTCTGTAGCATTTGTTAAAGATAAGAAATCTTTTGGAGTTCCCATCGTGGCTCAGTGGTTAACGAATCCGACTAGGAACCATGAGGTTGCAGGTTCGATCCCTGGCATTGCTCAGTGGGTTAAGGATCCAGCATTGCCGTGAGCTGTGGTGTAGGTTGTAGACGCAGCTCGGATCACTTATTGCTGTGGCTGTGGTGAAGGCTAGAAGCTACAGCTCCTGTTAGACCCCTAGCCTGGGAACCTCCATATGCCGCGAGTGCGGCCCTAGTAAAGGCAAAAAGACAAAAAAAAAGGAAAAGAAGAAGAAATCTTTCTGTAGTACGCTTGCTCTCTGAATATTCTGACAAGTATTTGAAGGGGGTTTGATGTCTGTATGTCTCATCAAGACTAATGGGAAAATTCTATGTTGCTGATTTAGCTCAAACTATGCAAGAGAATCATATGTTTTATAGAACATGTAAGGGTTAAGGAATTCTGCTAGAAATTTATCAATAGTTTCATATATAGTTAGACTGTCATAAGGAAACATGTTAGATCATCCTGTAACTTCTTTACCATCAGTGGTACTGAATGGGACTCTTAAGTATAGATTTTGTTTGTATGGAAGTAGAGATAGTTTGTATTTTATTTCAGGTATCTTTTTGATGGAATCAAAAAATGCCAGTCAGTATTTCAGTTGGTATGGTGGGTATCTGCATGATGTGAGTCGTACTATACTCAGTATACTTATCATTTTTATAATAAAAATCTTCATTATCATGGTTCCCCACCTTATGAGAGACGAAACCTAAGGCAATTGAAACTTAACGCTCCCTTCTCGCTTCTGTAACATCGCTTGCTTGCTAAGTATCAGTTGTGACAGTGTTTTGCAACAAAGGGTCAATAAAACTGGCCAAGACATAACAGTCTACCATTTAGGAAATTTTCCATCCCCCCCAGGTTTGCAACTTTCAAAAGTCCCGCACGCGCCAATTATAGCCAGTCACTAACCGCCACATCTGCTTCTGTAAACCTGCTTGCTTGCTGAATATCAATCACGTGATCCCAGGCCAATCATATAGCAGACGGTGTCCCAATTCAAATATCAGCCAATCGGCGTCCCTCTCCTTTGAAAACCTCCCCTAAGCCCACGACTTGTTTGTGTGTGCCCATAAAAACCCTGTACTCGCTGCAGTCGGGACCTTTTGTGTCACCGGTAACGAGTGCGCAGGGGTCCAGGTTCCAACCTGCAATAAAGGACCCTTGCCGTTTTGGCTTTGACTTTTGACTCTGGTGTGCTCGTTGAGAGGGGGTCTCGCGACCGTGGGCATTACACTTATCCATTATACATTTTCACACAGCTAAATGATATAATCTTTTGGATGATAGGTCTATCAGTCACATGACCTGTGAGTATCTAGTTGTGGTTCTATGCCGAGGTCCAGCCCCAGCAGGGTCGCAGGTACCCCTAGGATGAGCGGCGTCGGCAGCAATAACGACAGGAAACTTATTCAGTGTTGCAGGATCATCATGCTTCTTGCTTCTGCTCGTGCAGATGCTCTCTCTCTTTTATTTTCACACAGAGTACATACATCTCCTATTTCCCTCCCCCCAAGCTTCCCAAGCATCGTATGTATTTTTTGAAACTTTTCACCCAGTCATCATGTTTGCCCACAATAAAGAAATCACCATGTACACTGTTGACCTTAATCATTCAATGAAATATTACAAGGAACTCAGCAGGGTCCCTTTTTACATATTGTTTCCTTTTCAGAGATTGTTCTCTCTCCAAGCTATTAACTTTGCCCAAATACAATGGTAGTATACAGAGCAAAATGCAGTTTAAACATTAATAGGTCACAGAGTTTATAGAAAGTTTATGATTAATCTAACAGTCAAAAATATAGTTTTCTAAGCATAACAGGATATGAGGTTAATAATGTCTAACATGTGGTTAACCATACTTTTATTATTTCTACTTCTCTACATTTTCTACTTAATCTATAATCTCTAACTATAACTATGTCTAGTGCACTCCCAGGTGCACCATGGGCAAGGAATGTGGGTCTGTGTTGGCAGCAACATTGACTGGCTCACAGCTTAAAAGACTTGCAGAGACATGCTAGACCACAGAGTTTCTATAAATCAACTCTACTTGTCATTTCAATTAAGTCCCAGTCTCCAAACTCTCACCCTGGGCCCTGATCTCTGCTTAGGCCTCCATTCTGGGTTTTTT
>PVHT021183528.1:8146934-8169117 GCA_004024745.2 Catagonus wagneri
CAGAGGAACAGGAGCTGTGAAAGAGGCAGATACAATTAATCCCAGAAATAGTATAAGACAGAAACAAAATAGTAGAAGTGAGGATTTTCTGGAGATGCTGAGCAGGTCCTGACTGCTCTGCAGTTCAGGACAAGGGCGCCCTAAGGAACTCTGTCCTGCAGTCGTCTTCATCCGGGCTCTGCCTCGGTGAGACTTAGCGTTGACCGCTCCCAACAGTTCTACACTTGTCTTTAGCATTTTAATTTTTTTTTCTGACAGCTGATAAAATGTTTAGAGAGAATCCTGCAACTGTAAGGCAATGCTACACTTCTATAATATCTAGTCATATTCTACCAGTGTGGCAGATGAAAATTTCTTCTTGTTGCATGCTTAATTCTTCCAAAGCATAGCATATGGTGGTTATTCATTTCTCTGCAGAATGGTTTAAACAGTTTTTCTAATATATCCTTATTAGTATGTGTATATAGGCAATTTTGTGATTTCTTCTAGCCATGCTTGGTCTACTGCTTAGGCCAGATATTTGCCTTTGTATTGCATAAGATTTTGATCTACTGGTTTAGTATCATTGGTAGTGTTAACAGATAAAATATGCATAGGAGATATAGTTGCTTTAGATCTGGGTGCATGTGCATTTTTTTTTTACATTATATATAATAAGCAATTTAAGCAGCACACAATGTTTGGGGTTTCCATACATGTGAAAACCTTCTGAATAAGCAAGAGTAGATTAGCAAATTGGCCTAGCATATGAGCAGCCATATGAGCAGCCATGAGTCTTGCCCTGTGGGTACCCAAGTGCCCATTCTTTATATTCTGTGGCTGTGCTACTGTAATGGTACAGTGAAGTGCTTAGTGGGTCAGAAACCAGATATCGGTTGTTTGCAGTAAGCCCTTAAAATGTTCCTAATGAAGCTCCTAATGCACAAAGGTAGGGTAAGCTCTTGCACAAGAGTAGATAAAACGGTTAACGCATGGAGAAGAGATGGGAGCCCCATGGGCTGTGGTACCAACATTTATTAACGAAGCCCAATTCAGGCTACAAATAGATGGAGAGAATAAAAATGTAAAGGACTGTGAAAGTTGGAATGTTTAAGAAGTTGCATCCATTTTACCTGAAAGTTTTATGAGGATGAAAACTGTATTTGACTTTGTATCTGACTGGGGAACATTTCCCCAAACTAGTTTTGTAAAACAAAAGGTATGTAAATAAGTCCTTTAAACCTGAATTAGTTGGGCAGGCTAAATGAGAATCAGTGAAATGCCTGAGCCCACACAATGTAGGATAGCAGCTGGGGTGCTGGTAGGGACAAATTCTCTGTGCAACAGCCCTATGTGGGGAGTAAACTATATATTATGGCAAAATGTAAGGCCATCCCAGCAAATTCTGGAGCTTTGGACTAGAGAATTTCTCTGGGAAGGGCATTTACTACCTTGCAATATGACATTACTCATTAAAGCTACTCCAGAGACTGAAGGACATAATATGATCTTGAAACCTAAAATACAACATCTTGAGGGATGGCAGTGCACAGAAGAGTCCCATGATAAAATGGAAATGGTTTATGCCTGAGGAATGCAAGAGGAGATATTCAGAGTAGGGGTACTCTTCCCCCTTTGAAACTTCATGAGAACTTCTGGATTCTACTGTCACTTGGATAGTGCCCTATAATCTGCTATTGACTGACCAACAAAAACTGCTTGGTTTGTGGATGGCAGTTCCAAAGTAAATGGAGAGCATTCTGTTTGGAAGGCCACCACACTGACTGAAGAATGTAAAAGCATATCAGCTCAGTGGGCTGAAATTACATGATGTTTTCTTAGCAGCTATGGAATAACTGAACAATGGAAAAAGTACTTGTAAGCAGTAGCCAGTGTTCTGGCCATGTGGTCAGGCAGGAGGGCAAGAGAAACTTGGCATATCAAAAAAACAAAAGCACCCAAATAGGGAACACAGCCCTATGAATATTTGAGGAAAACACTGAAGTAGTACCTGCTGATGCACATTAGAACTCCCTACCAGGTTTGGAAAGTAATTGAAATAAACAAGCAGATATCCCTCCATGCCTCCTTGAGATAGCCACCCGGGTCCATGAAATCAGTGGATATGAGGACACTGCAACAATGCAGAGATGGGTTGAATCTAGATATACTCCTTTTCTACCCTCAGGGGCACAAAATGCCTGTAAGAACTGTCTGTCTGCAAACAAAAGAGAGAAAGGCTGCAGATGGCTATGTAGCAGATTCCCTGGGGGTAAAGTTTCCATCACAGCTGGCAGGTCAGACTGATGCCAGTAGCTTTAGGGGTGGGGCTGAAGATAGGTCTTGAAGGGAATGGACTCTGGACTGGGCTTGACTTACCCGGCAGTAGATGAAAATGTTCAGGGCATTATTACATAAAAAAAAAAAAAAAAAAAGGAATGGAAAATAAGTATACCATTTTGGACACTGACTGTCATTTCTTTAGCTCAAATAGCTTGAAAGAGAATTGGGACTATTAAAACATTGATTGATTTTTTTTCTAAAACAGAAAGATTAGCTTATAAACCTTCACCAGTACATGCCCATAGGCCATGTGAACATGAATGGGGCTGAAGGAGTGTCCCCACTGGATAGATTTCTCTGTTCTTCTGGTAGATCTGGGGAAGAGAGAATGGGGAAAGTGTGGGCGTTCTTTTTCTTCTTCATATCACCACAACCTCTTTTTCCTACTTAATGCAGTGGTGACAGGATCAGAGTTGCAACTACAAGGGCTGGATTCAGGAGTGATTCCTAAGCAAGAAATTTTAACTATGTTTTTAACCTTTCTATCAGACAGAATTCCTAAGGGCCTGATAGGGCCAAATATGCTTTCACCACATCTGGCAAAATTAGGATTAACAGGAATGTAGCTATATAACCCGGTATTAAAGACTGGTTCTGCTCCTATGCAGCCTTACCCTACACAAATAGTAGGGAACTGAGGGGGAGGCATTTGCTGGACTACTACTGCTGCCTGCTATCTCAACCAGCACAATGGCCAAAACTAATGTTCCTTTCAAAGGTGGGAAAGTTTGGGTATAAATAAGGAAAAGAAAAAAAGAGTAGCTACGAGTAAAGGAATGAACAAATGGGAAACGTAATGATGAAAATCCAATATAAAGTTAATACCGCAAAAGAGGTTCAGAACAAAAGATGATATTATCTCAGTTCAATTATGTCAGATGCTTATAAGGATGAAGCCATATATTGCCCATATGACTCTTGCTTTTGGAACCTAAAAAGATCAAATGAAAGCCTGTAAACCTGAATGGCCTCATCTTGGGAGACATGTTCACATGATCTGATAATGGATGAATATTTATTAATGACTGAATAAGATTCAAGTAATGTGCCAGTATCTTTTGACTTAAATAACGGTTTTGTTTTTAAGGAGCCTTGTTCAAAGACCAGGGGCTGGGCTGTGATATTGTGATTTATAATAGGAAATAAATATATTTGGTCTTCTTCCTTATTTCTGGCACAGAGCTCTTAAAATCCTTGGAATTTCCTAACTGATAAAAGTGACAATGGTGTCTTTGTTATGTTAATTAGGTGGCTTTAGGGCTGTACCTAAGGTTGGGGACCAGTGCAGAGGCAGGGTTGTGGGGGCAACCCTGTGATTAGAGAATTGAATCTTTTCAGCTCCACAGCCCTGGCCTCCAGGGAGGGGAGAGACTCTGGAGCTTGAATCAGATGCTAATGACCAATGATTCAATCAATCATGCCTATGCAATGAAGCCTCCATATAAACCCAAGGAAATTTGGAGAGTTTCCTGGTTGTTAAACACTTGCAGAAGGCATAGAAGCTCTATGCCTTTTCCTTGTGTAGCTTTTCCACCTAGTTGTTCCTGAGTTATAGCCTTTTCTAATAAGCTTGTGATTTAGTAAATAAAATGTTCCCCTGAGTTCTGTGAACTGCTCTAGCAGCTCAGTGAACTGAAAGGAGTCATGGGAGGCTTCAATCTGTAGCCAGTAGATCAGAAGCACAGGTAACAACCTGGACTTGTGACTAGTGTCTGAAGTCTATGTGTGTGGCAGGGGACCAAGCCCTTAACCTTTGGGAGCTGATGCTACATTTGGATAGATAGTGTCCCAGTTGAGTTGAGTTGAATGATAGCATACTCACCTAGGTATATAGACAATTTGGGCATGGAGAAACCTCCCTCCCACACATTGAAATTAGTCTCAAAACCATAAGAGTTTAGCTCCCATGAATCACGGTCAGTCTGTTCCTTGGACCCTTCTCTAATTCAGACACATTGAACATCCAAATGCAAAATTAAAAATATTAACTATATTAACTCTCTGATTCTTCACTGAAAGTATTTGTCCTTATTGGGGGGAACAGCAAAAGAGGGGTTGTGGGTGGAGGGGGGAACAGGCATTCTCTTTTTCTCTATCTTTCACAGCCAAGGCCACCTCAAAGCCTGTTCTAATGCTAAAAAAAAAAAAAATCCCTGATGAGATTGTATAGGACAAAACTATCTGTCATTTATTTCTCCACAGATTGGACATTAAAAAACCTTCTAAGTTACATTTATAACATATAGGAGTTAGTGAAAGGAGAAATACAGTGACATAAATAGTCTGTGGGAATTGGACCTGTTTGCTTATGACACTTGCGTCTTTCACTATTACTTGAAAATATGGTGCTGCTATAAACCTAACATCATGGCTATGTGAATCAGAAAAAGTCTAATTTATGATGAGTAGGTCCAGTTACAATGTCACTTCGTGTTGCAAGGTGAGGACATCAGTTCTATCAAGGTCCACTAGGGAGGCGGATCAAGATGGCAGAGGAGTAAGAGTTTGCACTCACCTTCTCCCTCAGACACATCAAAAAAACACATCTACATATAAAATAACTCTCATAGAACATCTACCAAATGCTGGCAGAAGAACTTAAACCTCCAAAATGGGCAAGAAACCCTTGACATAACTGGGTAGGACAAAAGAAAAAGAGAGAGAGAGAGAGAGAGAAAGAATCAGGATGGGACTAGCATTCCTGAGAGGGAGTGTGAAGGAGAAAAGGAACCCACCCCCTGGGAAGCCACCTAACCAACCGGGAGATCAGTGGAGATGAAGGGACCTCAAAGTCACTGAGAAAAGTGCAGCAGCTGGACTGAGGAGGGCAACATAGAGTGAAAATCGTACAGACCATCTGCACCACTGCCCTGGACACCAAAGTGTGAAACACTTGGCCAGGGGTTGGGCACTGAGACTTAGGCTCCAGAGCTCAGTCCAGGGGAGAGGACTGGGGTTGGCTATGTGGGGACAGCCTGAAGGGTAAGGAGCAGTGTGCCATGGGCAGGGGAGTGGTATGCTATGGGCTGGGGAGTGGAACACCAGAGCAGAGGGAACCCGGGAGAAGGTCTGGGCCTGGCCTGCACCATTGTTGCAGAGGGTGAGAGGAGGAGGGGCGGACCACCATAGGAATCTCCCTGTGCACATGAGTGCTGGTTCTCAGGTGTGGAGCACCTCTGGCCCAGGCTACGGGTGGTGAGGAGCCAATTGCTCTGGCTACAGGAGACTAGGCACTTCTTTTGAAGGCTACAAGTGACCAGGAACCTCTTGTGTGGGCTAAGGGCAGTGCAGGGCTAAGTGCAACGTGGTGCCTCATGTGTGATCTACAGGCAGCAGGGATGGGCAGAGATGGTTGTCTCAGAGGTTAGGGGAAGGCCTAGCCTGCCACCACTGGGGACCTGTGAGTGGGCTGCACCTGCAACCCAGTCACCTCAGGGGTTGGAAAGAAAAAAAAAAGAGGGCACTGCAACCAAACACCACATGTTATTGCTCTCACCCTCCTGGGAACACACTCAACCCGCAGCTGCCACTGCCAAACACACTGGGCAGTGCCCACACGCTTGATCTCTGTCCTTTCCCAAGACCCTACATCTAGGAACAGCTGGTGCACTAAGCAGGTTGGGTTGCTTCTTGCATGGTCTGCAGGTGGTGGGGGCAAACCACCACAGTTATCTTTGACTCCAGAGGTGTGCATGGCCCACCACCACTAGGGGTCCATGACCAGATACCACTTGCTAGCCCCAATCAACTCAAGGATACCACAGAGGAGGGCACTGTGACTGAATACCACCTGCTGTTGCTCTCACACCCCTGGAAGCACACATGTCCTGTTGCTGCCATTGCCAGGATCCTGCAACTAGGATAAGCCTGTGCAGCAACTTCTGTGTGGGCTAAGTGAGACAGGGTGCTTTTTGAATGGTCTGCAACTGGCAGAGGCAAACCACCACAGTTATCACTGACTGCTAACACTAGGGGTTCCTGAACAGGCACCACTTGTGGCTCCAATCACCTCAGAGAAGCACACTGCAATCAAACACTGTCTGATGTTGCTCTCACTCCCCTGGGAACTCACACACCCTGCTGCTGCCACTGCCAAATGCTCTGGGCACCTTGTAAATCTGCCTAGGCTCATTACTACTTCCCAGGGCCCCTAACTCTAAAACCAGACAAAGATATCACCATGAAAGAAAGCTATAGGCCAATATCTTTGTTGAATATACACCACGACCAAGTGGGATTCATCCCACGTTCACAAGGATGGTTCTTCATAATGCAAATCAATCAAAGTTATGCACCACATTAACAAAAGAAAAGTCAAAATTACATGATCATCTTAAGAGATGCAGAAAAGCATTTGACAAAGTCCAACATGCTCCCAAGATAAAAACTCTTGGAGTTCCCATCGTGGCTCAGTAGTTAACGAATCCGACTAGGAACCATGAGGTTGCAGGTTCGATCCCTGGCCTTGCTCAGTGGGTTAAGGATCCGGTGTTGCCATGGGCTGTGGTGTGGGTTGCAGACGCAGCTCGGATCCTGTGTTGCTGTAGCTGTGGCAAAGGCTGGCAGCTACAGCTCCTGTTAGACCCCTAGCCTGGGACCTCCATATGCCACAGGTGCAGCCCTAGATAAGGCATAAAGACAAAAAAAAAAAAAAAGATAAAAGCTCTTACCAAAGTGTGGATACAGGGAACATACCTCAACATAATAAAAGCCATTTATGACAAACAAAGAGCAAATATAATAATGGATAAAAGCTGAAATCTAGAACAAGAAAAGAATGCCCACTCTCACCACTGTTATTCAACATAGCATTGGAAGTCTTAGCCATGGCAAACACACAAACAAAAGCTATCCAAATTGGAAGAAAAGAGTTAAAATTGTTACTCTATTCAGATGACATAATACTATATATAGACAACCCTAAGGACTCAACCCCAAAACTACTTGAACTGATTGACAAATTCAGCAAAGTAGCAGGATATAAGATTAACATTCAGAAATTGATTGCATTAGTGTATACTAAAAATGAAATAGTAGAAAAGGAATATAAAAATACAATACGTTTTAAAATTGTACCCCCAAAATCAAATACCTGGGAACAATCCTGACAGAGGAGGTGAAAGACGTTTACGCTAAGAACTATAAAACATTAATCAAGGAAATTAAAGAGGATTCAAAGAAATGGAAAGATATTCCATGTTCCTGAGCTGGAAAAATTAAGAATGTAAAAATGGCAATACTACCAAAGCAATATACAGATTTAATGCAACCCCTAATCAAATTACCCATGACATTTTTCACAGAACTAGAACAAACAATCCAAAAATTTATATGGAACCACAAAAGACCCAGAATTGCCAAAGAAGTCCCAAGGAACAAAAACCAAGCAGGAGGTATAACTCTCCCAGACTTCAGGCAATATTACAAAGCCACAGTAATCAAGACAGTGTGGTTCTGGTACCAAAACAGACATACAGACCAATGGAACAGAATAGAGAATGCAGAAATAAGCCCACACACCTACAGTCAATTAATCTTCAACAAAGGAGGCAAGAATATAAAGTGGGGGAAAAACAGTCTTTTCAGGAAGTGGGCGCTGGGAAAACTGGAAAGTGGCATGTAAATCACTGAAACTGGAACACACTCTCACAGCATGCATAAAAATAAACTCAAAATGGCTTAAAGACTTAAATGTAAGACAAGACACCATTCAACTCCTAGAAGAGAACATAGGCAAACATTCTCTGACATCAACCTTACAAATATTTCCTCAGGTCAGGTCAGCCTCTCAAAGCTACAGAAATAAAAGCAAAAATAAACAAATGGGACCTAATCAAACCGACAAGCTTTTGCGCAGCAAAGGAAACCATTAAAACACACACACACACACACACACACACACACACACACACACACACATCTTACAGAATGGGAAAAAATAGTTTCAAATGATACAACAGACAATGGCATAAACTCTAAACTATACAAACAACTTATACAACTCAACAGCAAAAAAGCCAACAACCCAACTGAAAAATGGGCAAAAGACCCGAATAGACATTTCTCCAAAGAAGATATACAGATGGCCAAAAAGCACATGAAAAAATGCTCAACATTACTGATTATTAGAGAAATTCAAATGAAAACTACCGTGAGGTAGGACCTCCCACCAGTCAGAAAGGCCACCATTAATAAGTCTGCAAATCACAAATGCTGTAGAGGTTGTGGAGAAAAGAGAACCCTCTTTCATTGCTGGTGGGAATGTAAATTGGTACAACCACTATGGAAAACAGTATGGAGGTACTTTAGAAAACTCTACATAGAACTACAATATGAGCCAGTAATCCCACTCTTGGGCATATATCCGGACAAAACTTTCCTTGAAAAAGACAACTGCACCCACATGTTTATTGCAGCACTGTTCACAATAGCCAAGACATGGAAACAACCTAAATGTCCATTGAAAGATGACTGGATTAAGAAGATGTGGTACATATACACAATGGAATACTATTCAGCTGTGAAAAACAAAATAATGCCATTGGCAGGAACATGGATGGAACTAGAGACTCTCATACTAAGTGAAGTAAGTCAGAAAGACAAATACCATATGATATCACTTATATCTGGAATCTAATATATGATACAAATGAAACTTTCCACAGAAAATAAAATTGTGGACATGGAGAACAGACATGTGGTTGCCAAGGGGGAGTGGGAGGGAGTGGGATGATTGGGAGTTTGGGGTTAATAGATGCAAACTATTGCCATTGGAATGGATAAGCAATGAGATCCTGCTGTACAGTACTGGGAACTATGTCTAGTCACTTATGATGATGCATGATAATGTGAGAAAAAGGAATGTATACATGTATGTGTAATTTGGTCACCTTGCTGTACAGTAGAAAATTGACAGAACACTGTAAACCAGCTATAATTGAAAAAATAAACTCATTATACACGGCTTACTAGAAATAGGGATAGTTATTTACAGATGTTTACATGATTTTGTCACAAATTACTAAATGCCATAGACCAGGGATAAATACACACTTTTTATAATGGAGAAGGTAGTTAATATTTTAGACTTTGAAGACCACATAACTTCTATCACAATCACTCTTCCTATGTAATGGAAAAGCAGACCTAGAAAATGTGAAATCAGATGAGTTTTTTCCAGGAAAATCTTATGTACAAAAATAGGTGAGGAGCTAAATTTGGCCAGCAGGTTGCGATTTTCCAACCATTGCATAAACACTTAAAGTAATGACATCCAAACAGAAGGGAGCTTGCGATGGTCTAAACTTGCTGTGGAGCCTTCCCTTATTCTTAGCCTCTGTAAACTACAAGTTTTATGGGCTACTAGGTATATAACTCAGAAAAGCACATTCAAATGTGTATATGTTTCTTAAAAAAATAATTCCCGCTAGACATTGGGAGTTAACTTGGTGATGGAGGGAGCAAGTTGAGCCTGCAGACTATTGTATCTCTGACAACTTCAACAAGGAGGCTTATCCTGGATTTTTATGAACTTTTCACCTATCTTTCATCATTCAGATAACTTACTGCATCTTCTAGGATAGCCGCTTCTTACTCTTCATTACATCTAATGAGTATTATGTTTTCTGAGGAAGACGATAATGTTCTAAGGATATTGAGACAATAAATGTTCCTTATTGACTAAAATCTGGAATGCAAAAAAAAAAAAAGAAAAAACCACAAGACATTTGATATATCTTCTAGGTAAGAAGGGGAAAATACATTTCTGTGAAAGTGTGTCTTTCACTATCGTGAGATAAAACTGGTTTTAGTTTCTCTAAAACTGTGAGGATAAATTTTATCTGTCCATCTGACTGAGCCATAGGGTGTCCAGATATTTGGCTAGACATTATTTTTGGGTTATCTATGAAAACGTTTTTGGATGAAATTAGCATTTGAATGGATAGAATGAAAAAAGCAGATTTCCCTCCCCAAAATGAATGGGTATAATCCAATCAACTGAGAGCCTGAGCAGAATAAAAAGAGGAGGAAACGAGAGATTGCTCCCTGCCTAACTGATGAGATGGGACATCAGTCTTCTGTCTCTAGACTAGAACTACTCCATCATTTCTCCATGGTCTTCAGCTTGCCAACTAAAGATCTTGTGACTGCTCAGTCTGCATACTCACCTAAGTTGATTCCTTATTTTATATGTATATATAATAGATAGATTCGATTGGTTCAATATCTTACTGGATCTAGTTCGCCAGAAAGCCCTGAAAATGAATTTTTAAAGATAATAGGTAATAACTTAAATAGCAAATGCAAGGTTATGATAAGTTGCACACACTGAAAAATCACTCAAGAGACTGGATTAAGATGTAAGAATAGAAGCACTGGAGCTCAACTTCTCTCCCAAAAAACAACAAAACTACAACCAAATGCTGAGCAACCTTCAACCAAATGAACAGGAAACTTCCAAAAAGATATTCTACTCCTGAAGACAAAGAGGAGACCACATCAAGAGGTAGGAGGGGCGATTACATGATAGAAGCAACCCCATATATCCTGGGTGGAAAGCCCCATAGACTGGACAGTAACTGTATCACAGAGACTCAGCTACAGGACTCAGAGTTGTGAGCAACACATCAAGTCCCCATGCTTGGGGATCTGGCACAGGGAGAAAGAGCCCCCGGAGCATCTGGCATTGAAGGCCAGCAGGGCTTGTGTGCAGGAGCTCCACAGGACTGGGAGAAAGAGGAAATCCCATTCTTGAAAGGCAAACACAGATTTTCACGTGCACAGGGTCCCAGGGCAAAGCAAAGTCTCCATAGGAATCCAGGTCAAACCTAACTGCAATTCTTGGAGGATCTCCTGGAAAAACAGGGGTGACTGTGGCTTGTTGTGGGGGAAGGGCATTGGAGGTGAAGTTCTCGGGAACATTCATCAGCCTGCATTTCTCTGGAGGTGGCCATTTCTGGGAAAAGCTGGTCCCCACCATCAGCGGTGAGAAGCCCCAGGCCAAACAATAATCCAGGTGGGATCACAGCCCCACCCATCAGGAAACAGGCTGCCTAAAGACCCCTCAGGCACACAGCCAGCCTCTAATCTCATTCAGAGACAAAGCCCCACCCATCAGAGAGAGGAATCAAATCCACCTACCAGTGAGCAGGCATCACTCCCTCCCATCAGGAAGCCTATAGTAAGCCCCCCCCATACCAACTTTAGCCACAGGGGAGGCAAACAACAGAACTAAGAGAGGCTACAACTCTATTGTCTGCAAAAAGTTCACCACAACAAAAACCTATAAAAATGAAAAGACAGAAAACTATAACTCAGATAAGGGAGGAAAGAAAAAGGCCCAGAGAAACAGTTCAGTGATGGGGGATAATTAGCCTCCCAGAAAGAGACTTTAGATTGTTGATGCTGAAGATGATGCAAGTCATTGGAAATAAACTGGAGGCAAAGATTGATAATTTACAGGAAACATTGAGCAAAGAAATCCAAGATGTAAAAATTAAACAAAAAGAGATGCAAAATACAATAACTGAAATAAAAAATTCATTAGAAGCAGCCAACAGTAGAATACAGTAGGCAGAAGAATGAATCAGCAAGGCGGAGGAAAGATTAGTGGAAATCACTAATGCAGAAGAGAAAAGAGATAAAAGATTGAAAGGAAGTGAGGAGAGTCTGAGAGAACTCTGGAAAAATGTTAAACGCACCAATGTCCATATTATAGGGGTGCCAGAGGGAGAAGAGACAGAGAAGGGGACAGAAAAAATATTTGAAGAGATAATAGCCAAAAACTTCCCTAATATGGGAAAGGAACCAATCAGTCAAATCCAGGAAGTACAATGAGTACCATATAAAATAGGTGCAAGAGGGAACACCCACAGGGCACATATTAAACAAAATGACCAAAATCAAAGACAAAGAGAAAATATTGAAAGCAGCTAGGGAAAAGAAACAAATGACATACAAAGGAACCCCAATA
This sequence comes from Catagonus wagneri, assembly GCA_004024745.2. NCBI lineage: Eukaryota > Metazoa > Chordata > Mammalia > Artiodactyla > Tayassuidae > Catagonus > Catagonus wagneri. The sequence continues at coordinate 8,159,230 of PVHT021183528.1, forward strand.
AGGTTATCAGCAGAATCTTCAGCTGAAACTCTGCAGGCCAGAAGGGAATGGCATGATATACTAAACGTGATGAAAGAAAAAACTTCCAACCAAGATTACTTTACCCAGCAAGGCTCTCATTCAGATTTGAAGGGGATATCAAAACCTTTACAGATAAGCAAAAGCTAAGAGATTTCTGCAACACTAAACCAGCTTTACAACAACTACTAAAGGAACTTCACTAGGCAGAAAACAAAAGGCCACAACCAGAAACAAAAGCACCACAAATGACAAGGCTCACCAGTAAAGGCATATATACAGTAAAAATACTAAATCATCCGTGCATAATTATGCTACCAAAATCAGAAATTGTGAGAAGAGGGAACAAATGCAGGACACTGGAGACACACGTGCAATTAAGAAACCAACTAATTTAAAACAATCTCATTTATATATAGACTCCTATGTCAAAACTCAGGGTAACTGCAAGCCAAAAACTTATAATTGATACACAAACAAATAAGAAAAATCAACTCAAATACAACATTAAAAACAGTCATCTTGTGAGAGGAGACAACAAGAGAATAAGGGAAGAAAAAAAACAACAAAAACCCCAAACAGTTAATACAATCGCAATAAGAACATACATATCAATAATCACATTAAATGTTAATCGACTGAATGCCCCAACCAAAAAACATAGACTAGGTGAATGGATACAAAAAAAAGACCCATATATATGATGTCTTCAAGAGACCCACTTCACTTCTAGGGACACATACAAATTGAAACTGAGAGGATGGAAGAAAATATTCCATGCAAACGGGCATCAAAAGAAAGCTGGAGTAGCTATACTCATATCAGACAAAATAGACTTTAAAATGAAGAACATTTTAAGAGACAAGGAAGGGTACTACATAATGATCAAAGGATCAATCCAAGGAGAAGATATAACAATTTTAAATATCTATGCACCCAACATAGGACCACCACAATATATAAGGCAACTGCTAACAACCTTAAGAGGAGAAATCAACAATGACACCATCATTATTGGGGGGACTTTAACACCCCACTTACAGCAATGGACAGGTCATCCAGACAGAAAATCAATAAGGAAACACAGGCCCTGAATGAAGCATTAGATCAGATGGACTTAATAGATATTTAGAGGACATTCCATCCAAAAGCAACATTCTTCTCAAGTGAGCAGAGAACATTCTCTAATGTTGATCACATCCTGGGCTACAAATCAAGCCTCAGCAACTTTAAGAAAATTGAAATCATATCAAGCATCTTTTCTGACCACAATGCTATACGACTGGAAATCAACAACAAGAAAAAAATGGCAAAAGATACAAACACGTGGAGACTAAACAACATGCTACTAAATAACCACTGGATCACTGAAGAAATCAAAGAGGAAATTAAAACATACCTAGAAGCAAATGACAACAAAGATACAACACTCCAAAACCTCAGGGATGCAGCAAAAGCAGTTCTAAGAGGAAAGTTTATAGCAATGCAAGTCTACCTCAGGAAACAAGAAAAAGCTCAAATAAACAACCTCACTTTACATCGAAAGCAGGTAGAGAGGGAAGAACTGACAAGACCTAAAGTTAGTAGAAGAAAAGAAATCATCATATCATAGCAGAAATCAATGAAATAGAAACAAAGAAAACCATAGAAAAGATCAATGAAACTAAAAGCTGGTTCTTTGAAAAGATCAACAAAATGGATAAACCCTTAGCCAGACTTCTCAAGAAAAAAAGAGAGAGGACACAAATCAATAAAATTAGAAATGAAAAAGGAAAGTAACAGCAGACATCACAGAACTACAAAGGATCACAAGAGACTACTATATGCAACTATATGGCAATACAATGGAAAACTTAGAAGAAATGGACACATTCTTAGAAAAGTACAATCTTCCAAGACTAAACCAAGATGTAATAGAAAATATAATAGACCAGTCACAAGTTCTGAAATTGAAACTGTGATTCAAAAACTTCCAACAAACAAAAGTCCAGGACCGGATGGCTTCACAGGTGAATTTTATCAAACATTTAGAGAAGAGCTAACACCTATCCCTCTGACCTCTTCCAAAATATTGCAGAGGAAGGGACACTCCCAAACTCATTCTATGAGGCAACGATCACCCTGATACCAAAACCAGAAAAAGAGACCACAAAAAAAGAAAATTACAGGCCAATCTCACTGATGAACATAGATGCAAAAATCCTCAACAAAATACTAGCCAACCGAATCCAACAATACATTAAAAGGATTGTATATCACGATCAAGTGGGATTTATCCCAGGGATGCAAGGATTCTTCAATATTTGCAAATCAATTAGTATGATACACCACATTAACAAACTGAGGAATAAAAACCATATGATCCTCTCCATAGATGCAGAAAAAGCCTTTGACAAAATCCAACACCCATTTCTAATAAAAACCTTTCAGAAAGTGGGCATGGGGGAACCTACCTCAACATGATCAAGGCCATCTATGACAAACCCAGAGCTAACATCATACTCAATGGTGAAAAGCTGAAAGAATTCCCACTGAGATTAGGAACAAGACATGGATGTCTACTCTTGCCACTACTATTCAACATAGTTCTGGAAGTCCTAGCTATAGCACTAAGAGAAGAAAAGGAAATAAAAGGAATCCAAATTGGGAAGGAAGAAGTAAAACTATCACTTTTTGCAGATGACATGAGACTATACCTAGAGAATCCTAAGAACTCTACCAGAAAACTGTTAGAGCTCAACAATGAATTTGGCAAAGTCGCAGGATACAAAATTAATACACAGAAATGAACTGCGTTTCTATATACTAACAACGAAAGATCAGAAAGAGAAATTAGGGAAGCAATCGTATTTACCAGCGCATCAAAAATAATCAAATACTTAGGAATAAATCTACTTAAAGAGACAAAAGACCTGTACTCTGAAAACTCTAAGATGCTGATGAAAGAAATCAAGGATGACTTAAACAGGTGGAAAGACACACCATGCTCTTGGATTGGAAGAGTCAGAATTATCAAAACGACTATACTACCCAAGGCAATCTACAGATTCAATGCAACCCCTATCAAATTACCAAGGACATCTTTCACAGAACTAGAACAAAATATTTTAAAGCTTGTTTGGAAGCACAGAAGACCCAGAATAGCCAAAGACATCCTGAAAAAGAAAAATGGAGCTGGAGGAATCAGGATCCCTGAATTCAGACTCTACTACAAAGCTATAGTCATCAAAACCATATGGTACTGGTACAAAGACAGAAATATAGATCAGTGGAAAAGGATAGAAAGCCCAGAATTAAACCCACACATCTATAGTTAACTAATCTATGACAAAGGAGGCAAGAATATATATTGGACAAAAGACAGGCTCTTCAGTAAGTGGTGCTGGGAAAACTGGACAGCCCCATGTAAAAAAATGAAACTAGAACACTTCCTAACACCACGCACAAAAATAAACTCAAAATGGTTTAAGATCTAGATATAAGACCAGATACTATAAAACTCTTAGAGGAAAATATAGGCCAGACACTCTGACATAAGTGATAGCCACATCTCAGATCCAACTGTCAGAGTAATGACAATAAAAAGAAAAAAATAAAACAAATGGGACTTGATAAAACTTCAAAGTTTCTGCACAGCAAAGAAAACCCACAACAAAATGAAAAGACAACACACAGAATGGGAGAAAATATTTGCAAATGAATCGACTGACAAGGGATTAATCTCCAAAATTTACAAACACCTCCAACAGCTCAATACCAAAGAAACAAAGAACCCCATTAAAAAATGGGCAGAGGATCTAGGCAGACAATTCTCCAAAGAAGACATGCAGATGGCAAATAAATACATGAAAAGATGTTCAACATCGCTCCTCATTAGAGAAATGCAAATCAAAACCACTATGAGGTACCACCTTACAACAGCCAGAATGGCCATCATCAAAAAGTCTACAAATAATAAGTGCTGGAGAGGGTGTGGAGAAAAGGGATCCCTATTACACTGTTGGTGGGAATGCAATTTGGTGCAACCACTGTGGAAAACAGTATGGAGATTCCTCAGAAAACTCAAAATAGAATTTACCATTTGATCCAGCAGTCCCACTCCTGGGCATCTATCCAGAGGAAACCATGACTCAAAAAGACACACGTACTCCAATGTTTATTGCAGCACTCTATGCAATAGCCAGGTCATGGAAACAACCTAAATGCCCATTGACAGAGGAGTGGATAGGGAAGATATGGTACATACACACAATGGAATATTACTCAGCCATTAAAAGGACCGAAATACCAACATTTATAGCAACATGGATGGACCTAGAAATTATCATGCAAAGTGAAACCAGTCTGACAATCAGTCAGCAATGCTGACGCTTACATGTGGAAACTGAAAAGACCCAATGCTACCGCTTACCTGTGGAAACTAAAAAGACACAATGAACTTCTTTGCAGAACAGATAATGACTCACAGACTTTGGAAAACCTATGGTTTCCAAATAAGACAGTACTGGGGGTAGGGGGAATGCACTGAGGGTTTGGAAAGGAAATGTTATCAAATTGAGTTTTGATGATTTTTGTACACCTATAATTGTAATAAAATTCATTAAGCAATGGGAAAAAAAGAAAAGTCAATCAAGGGCAGAGGAGAGAAGATGGTGGAGTAGTAGGATGTAAGGATCAGCTACTCCCATAAATACACTGAGAGTGCATCTACATGTGGAACTATTTGCGCAGAAAATTTTTTGAACACTGAGGAAAACCTCAGGGTTCTGACAGAGCAAGAAAAATTTCACAAAACCAGGTAGGACAAAAGAAAGGAGAAAGAAGAAAAAGAGAGAGGGACTGAGAAAGGAAGCAGAATGTGACCTGCACCCCTAGGAGACAGCTGGAAAGAAGAAAACCTCCTGAACCCTGGAAAGTTCCACCACCAAATAGGAGATCATCCAGGACAGAGGCAGAACTAGAAAGTATTAAAGGAGAACACAGCAACTGGTGTGAAGCAGTTAAAATGGAAAGTCTTCCACAAATGGTTAGTGCTACTGCCCCACACTTCCCAACATTATGCTGGCATGGGCAAGGGTCAGAAACTGAAACTCCGGATTTGGAGATCAGACTCAGAGAGAGAGCTGGGGCTGGCTATGTGGGAGAAACCTGTGATTAGCCATGTGGAAATAGCTTGGAGGGACTAGAGTCTAGGGTGATCATATTTGGCAGATCGGATGGACAGGAGGTTTGGGGTTGGTAGATGCAAACTATTACATTTATAATGAATAAGCAATGAGGTTCTATGGTAGAGCACAGGGAACTATATCCAATCTCTTGGGGTAGAACATAATTGAAGGTAGTATGAGAAGGAGAATGTAGATATCTGTATGACTGCATCACCATGCTATAGAACAGAAATTGACAACAACAAGCCTTCTCTCCATGTCTGTGAGACTGTTTCTGTTTTGTAGATAGGTTCATCTGTGCCTTCTTTTATTAGATTTCACATATAAGTTATATCATATGGTATTTTTCTTTCTCTTCCTGACATTTCATTTAGTATAAGAATCCCTAGTTCCACCCATGTTGCTATGAATGGCTTTATTGTGTACTTTTATATGGCTGAGTAGTATTCCATTGTGTATCTATACCACTTCTTCTTAATCCATTCATCTGTTGATGGACATTTAGCTTGTTTCCATCGTTTGGCTATTGTGAGTAATGCTACAGTGAACATAGGGGTGCATGTGTCTTTTTGAATGAAAGTTTTGTTCAGATATACATCCCGGAATAGGATTGCTGAATCATATGGTAGTTATATGTTTACTTTTCTGAGGAGCCTCAGTACTGTTTTCCATAGTGGTTGTACCAATTTACATTCCCACCAACAGTATAGAAGGGTTCCCTTTTCTCCATATCCTCTCCAGCATTTGTTATTTGTGATAGATTTTTTAATTCAATAATTTTATTTATATTTTTATTTTAATGAAACATAATTCACCAAATGCCTTTCCTACAACCTTTGATATTTTTCTCTTAAATCCATAAGTGAAGTGATTTTCATTGGTTATCTGATAAAGAATGGAGACACAGATTGAGAAGTTACAAGAAATGTTTAACAAAGAGCCAGAGCATTTCAAAAGCAAGCAAACTAAGATGAACAGCACAGTATCTGAAACAAAAAATACACTAGAAGGAGTTCACAGCAGGATAATGGAGGCAGAAGAATGAATAAGTGAGGTGGAAGACAAAGCTTTGAAAATCATTGCCACAGGAAAAAAGAAAAGAATGAAAAGACCTAAGGACAGTCTAAGAGACCTCCGGGGCAACATTAAATGTACCAACATTTACATCATTGGGGTTCCAGAAAAAGAAATGACCACAGAAAACTCAACAACAAAATACAAAGAACCCAATCAAAAAATGAGCAGAAGACCTAAATAGACATTTCTCCAGAGAAGATATTTGGATGACCAATATGCACACAAAAAAATGCTCAACATCACAAATTATTAGAGAAATGCAAATCAAAACTACAATGAGGTACTTCCTCATATCAGTCAGAATGGTTATCATTAATAAGATTACAAAGAACAGAAACTGACACAACACTGTAAATCAACTATACTCTAATAAAAATAAAATTAAAAAATAAAAGCATCTGGCATTGCTACAGTTGTAGCATAAGTTGTAAATGTGCTCCGATTCAAATCCTGGCCAGGGAACTTCCAAGTGCTGTGGGTGAGGCCATAAAAACAAACAACAACAACAAAAATTGAAAAAATGGGTGGAAAATTTGAATAAACACTTTTCCAAAGAAGACATACAGATGGCCAAAAGGCATGTGAAAAGCTTCTCAACACTACTAATCATCAAGGCAATGCAAATCAAAACCACAATAAGATATCACCTTATACCTGTTAGAATGGATATTATCAAAAAAAAAAGAGATGTATAGATTTGAAGGTTACTAGAAAGTTAAGGTAATTAAGATACCGCAAATTCAGCAGGTAGGGAAAACAAGCCATTTCTATTTGCATGTTGGCAAACTTAGAGGAAGAGCCAACCTGCAGTACTGAACTCAAATATATCCCCAGGGTTCTGGGACAAAGCTGATGAAGATAACCATGAAAACATTCCTCCTTACAGTTTTTAATTGATCTTTCCACTCGGTCTGATCTATTAATTGCATTAACTCTTGCACAGACACTGCCTTGATCTAAAGTTGGAAGCCTAAGACAATTCTATCATCCATCGCAAACGTGGCCAGTGAGCAGAGGCTGACTGACATACCTTCTGTGACTACAGTGTTTTCATTTTTTACTTCAGCTTTTTTTCATTGGATCCTTCCCATTTTAGGGATAATGAGTCTTCAAAGGCTATGGTTATCTCCTGGGAGTAAATAAAAAACAAAGACAGCATTTTTCTGAGCTGAACTCCCAGGATGCCCAGGGTCATCACTCAGGCTCCCTGGCCAGATGAGGCCAGAAGTTACACTCCATAGTTGGGTATGGCTACTGGAGTGGCCCTCTGGCTGAGACGGCCTACAGGATGGGCTCCTCATCTGCCCAGGCTTTCTGGTTTGGCTGCCTGGTCATCCAGGTCCAAAGGATATGCTCCAGAGATGGGGAGAATTGCTGGCTTGGCTCCTTGCCCAGAATCAGCTCCTCAGCTAGAATGGTCCAGCTGCTAGAGACCCAAACTGACCAGAAATGCCAACCAAGCTTTCAGGCCAGATGGGCCCCCAACTTAGCTCAGCAAATGAACAGAGCCACAGGCAGAGGCTTGGATGTCACCCACATAAGGAATGCAGACTGCCGAGATCCATGTGCTCCGTGCTGTGAGCCACCAAGTCCATGAAGCAATATCTAAGTGGGCCTCCCAGGAAGTGCTTGGGAGTGTTGGGGAATTGAATCTCCACTTTAGGTTCTCATGTTCCCACTGGAGAAGCTGTCTGTCCACAAGGACCTCCTCAGTGCAGCACTGCACCACTGAACTGGCCTGGGGAGGGGTAATGTAGTCAGAGTGAAAGAACTCCTCTTATCCTTCTAATTTAGGTTTTCAGGTTTTGTGGGAAATTCCCAGGGGTGTTTCAGCTTAACCCCAAGGTTCTAGGATCTTCACAGAGGGATCCTGTTTATGGATAGATGCTAGCCACTCTTCCTGTGAAGGGGATAGAAGTCAGAAACCATCTAGTTTGCCATCTTGCTGATGTCACTCAAATATTGTCTCACTCATCATGTCTCACCTCCACCTATTCTTTGCTATAGAGGTTTATGTTTCCCCTTACACAATAAGAAAGAAAGATCGATTAGGAGTAAGAAGAAAAGGAAAAAAGCAGGAAAAAAATGTAGGAACTAAATTATTCCTATAAAATACAATTTTACATGATAAAGCAAACACATCATAAGGCAAAATGGATATTGGGAAGCTATCATTTTGACATACAGATTTCCTCTAAGTTTGCCAACATGCAAATAGAAATGGCTTGTTTTCCCTACCTGCCGAATTTGCGGTATCTTAATCACTTTAACTTTCTAGTAACCTTCAAATCTATACATCTTTGGTTTTTCAAACTAAATTCTCCTGGAATTTAATAGATCTGCATTTAAGCAACTTGCCCACTTGCTTAAAAGGCCCATAAATTAATACTTACCCTTCAAACTGTGTTATTTCATTCATTCCCTTTCAGACCACATGAGTCATTTGTTCTCTTATGTGTTTGTCTGAATCAGGCTCTTTTAGCTTATTGCCCCAGTTCCCAGGAATGCAGACAAGAAATGGCACTGAGAGTCATTTTCTTTTTTTTCTGATGGTAAAATGACATAACATAATGGCATACATACATTATGACATTAGCGGTTTCCATTTTTAAGGCAAAATGTTGTTCGTTGGTCAAGACAGATATGCCTTAAAACTGCCATATTAATTAAGAAAAAAAAATGAATGGAGGAATGAGGTAAAGAACATCAGACTACAAAAAAACATTCTGAATGAAATGTATTTTATAATATTGAGGAGAATCTCAAGCTAATATAAAGGGCAACAACTACTCTTATGTGTTTTACTGAAATATTTCCTTATTTTACCTTGCACTAAGAAGCATAAATGTTTTCCCTGATAAAAAAGATATAGTAGACCTGTAAAGAAGTCAGCAGAAGATAAGGTTGGAAATTTGACATGAACATCAAATGAGCCTTCTAAAATAGAAAGCCCTCTAACTTTGCAATCGAACACTAGTTTCCAGTGACTCCCACTCCCAGGGGAAATCATACTTCCTGCTGCTGCTATTGCCAAATGCTTAAGACACCTGGTAGATCTGCCTAGAGCTCGCAACCACATCCCAGGGCTGGGCAACTAGGAGTGGACAGCGCCACCTTCCTGCAATTGAGAGTGTAGAGACTAGGCTCCCACTGTCGACTTTAGCCATTCCTACACTCTCACAGAGAACACTCAGAGTACCACTGAGATAACAGCCTGCTCATTCCAAAGAAATAGACATCAAATAGTCAAACTCCTACACCAAAAATAAATAGTAACCTCACCAAAAAATACAAAGGGGAGATCCTCCCTAGAAGTAGCTTTCCAAGTCTATAGCGTGACCTCCCCAAACTCACAGAAAAAGAAAACCACAAACACGATGAAGAAGCTCAAAAACCATTCCCAGTTAAAAGAACAGGACAAGTCTCTTAAAGCATCCAGCAATGAAACTGACCTCTGTAGTCTGTCAGAAATGGAGTTCAGAAGGGAGGTAATGAAAATACTTGAAGAATTAAGGCTGAATATCCAGAAATTAAGAGAAGATGCAAACAGCAATGCAGAGTCCTTTAGAAAGGAGCTAGAAATCATAAGGAGGAGCCAAGAAAAGCTAGAAAACTCATTTGCAGA
>PVHT021183528.1:8172850-8194929 GCA_004024745.2 Catagonus wagneri
GGAACCCTCCTGCACTGTTGGTGGGAATGTAGGCTGGTGCAGCCACTATGGAAGACAGTGTGGAGGTACCTTAGAAAACTCTACATAGAATTACCATATGACCCAGCAATCCCACTCTTGGGCATATATCCAGACAAAAATTTCCTGGAGAAAGACAGGTGCACACGCATGTTCACTGCAGCACTATTCACAATAGCCAGGACATGGAAACAACCCAAATGTCCATCGACAGATGACTGGATTAGGAAGATGTGGTACATATACACGATGGAATACTATTCAGCCATAACAAAGGATAAAATAATGTCATTCGCAGCAACATGGATGGAATTAGAAACCCTCATACTGAGTGAAGCAAGTCAGAAGGAGACAGACAGATGTCATATGAAATCTCTTATAACTGGAGTCTAAAACACTGCACAAATGAACATCCCAACAGAAAAGAAAATCACGAAATTGGGGAACAGACCTGTGGTTGCCATGGGGGTGGGGGAGGGGTGGGGGAGAGGTGGGAGGGAATGGGGATAACTAGTGCTTTAATGATGGAATAGCAAGGAACTCCAACTGTATTGCACGGGGAACTATATCTAATTACATGTGACAAATCCAAAAAAATAAAATAGAAGCCCTCTAAAATATGAATATTAAAGAAACTACAACTTACTTTCAAAAATTTGAAAGAAAACTTTTCAGCAAAGGATATCATGTAAAACTAGCTAAAAGTTTGCCTCATTGATCACATAAAGTGTAGGGAGCAAAATTTCCCATCCTAAAATGTATCTCTTTGGCCTGTGGATTATTTCCAGCTGGAAACAATCAAGAGCCAGAAGACTCAGAAGAAACTTTGACTTTCTCCCTAACTGCCTAAACATATGTTGTAGATAGAGGAGCTGTCCCAGGTCCAGTGACCATAGATAACTATATGGTTCCACTCACCACAAATAACTATAGTATGAAGTAGGTGTGTAGGCAGGGAGAAACCCAGCAAAGTCTGCTTGTGAAAATTCATCTGTGTATCCCATTGTTTCTGCATGGCCCAGAAAATATTTATTCATCAAAAATTTCCTTTTCCATCTCCATGTGAATTGTCTTCCTCCCCTTTGAAGTCCCAAATCACTATCCTTAAACATTCTCTTTTGTCTTTAGCTGAAGATGATACTTAAGGTGAGGATTTTGTCTGTTTTGCTGAGTTTCTCAGACGCTCTACCATGTATACATATTATTAAACATTTGTTTGATTTTTCTCCTGTTCATCTGTCTCATGTCAATTTAGTTCTTAGATCAACCAGATGAACCTAGAAGGGTGGAGGAATATTGCCTCCTTTCTGACATAGGTTTTCATGGGAAAAACCCTTGGGTTGGTGGCAATGGTGTCAGATTTTGGAAAGCCCCAAATTGCAGCTTATCACAACTCTCATACTCTCCAAAGACATTACTTGAACTTTAGCACAAGTATGGCTTTTTATGGTTACAAGCATTGCTTTTCCAGGAATATAATAATGAACAATTTTTAGCATGCAGAGTCAATTACCTAGGGGGTGTGTTCAAACACATTATCCCAAGGATCTGAATGGCAGATATCAAGAATTTAAGCTGTAATACAGAAGTAAAAATATCCAATATGATGTGAGAAGTTTTCAAAAATTCATTACACAATTGACCCTTGAACAACACAGTTTGAAATGTATGGGTCCATTTACATGCAGATTTTTTCACTAAATACTTACTATGTGATCTGTGGTTGGTTTAATTTCTGGGTGTAGAATGACATATATGGAGGGCCTGATGTAAAGTTACATGCAGTTTTTGATTGCATGGAGGGTCAGTGCTCTAGACCTCTTACTGTTCTGTACTCAGTCATCACTGGAGACTGAAAATACGTTTTTCTTCATCAAGGAATTTAGAAGTTGAGTTTCGTTATCTAACAAGTGGAGAATGAAAAATATTTGTCTTCTCGTTTTACAAAATCTTATCTATGGCTCAGATAACTCAATGATATTACGGAATTATTTTACTGCCTTATGATATAGCAATACCTTTAGAGGTATGTGAAATGTGTAAAATCATTTTTATCATTTTTAGCTAACATTTACCGAGTTCATACCATGTATCATTTTCTAGCTAGTTGCATTATATTTATTTTATTATTGAATACTCATTAGAATATTCTCATTCTTATAGATTAGATACTTGAAACAGAGAAATGTAAAAAAATTAAAAAATTGTTATTACACTGCTAACATGTGGTGGATGTGGGCCATTGATTCCAAAACACCTGCACACTAACAAGTGTATATACAGTATATAATCACTTCTTTAAAAAAAATTTATTGGAATACAGTTGACTTACAATGTTGTATTAGTTTCAAGTATAGTCATTTCTTAAATATAGGTACTAGTCACTTCTTAAGTCTAGTTTTTTTCTTACTATTATGATGAAGTCTTCCTGAATACACTTTAAAATTGTATATAGATAAGTGAATAAATACGAAAAACATTTCATAGATCGATTGGCTGAGAAAGCATATCCCACTTTACAGGAGTTTCTTTAAAAAGACAATATTTCACTTTCTCACCTAGTTAAAAGGGCATTCATCACTACTTGACACAAAGATGCTGTGAAATAAATGTACTTCCAAAGATCTCGATACCTAGTTCAATTTCCTCCTGACAGTAGCTTTCAAATTATTTTCCTGGTAACTTTTGTGGGTCAAGAGATAACACTGTCGAAGTGCTAATTGACAGACATATCCCCCAAGTGACAGATGGTAACACAGACCCAATTGTCAGAGTACAATAATGTTAACTGTCAAAAATGAGAAACAAACACATCAGAAATCCTTGTTTTACAAACACACACACACACATACACACACACACACCGTGCGCGCACGCACACGCACACACACACACACACACACACACACCGCACTAAACTACAGATGAGAAGTTCATGTGATAGAAGCCAAACGTTACCCTCAAGACTTAAAAGCTAAGAACACTGGATTAAAACTCTTTCCTAGAGACTTCCCTAAAAAAGATGACAACTTCTCATAATGGTACTCAAGGTGACTTTAGGTAGAAGAAATGGTTTTGACAGCAGTTTCACAAAACTTAGGAACACTGTTAATATATGTTTAACTTTCCTTAACCATGATTCACTAAAGCTGCCCTAAGATAGAAAATAAAAACTTCTGTGCACTTTATAACTTCTAAATAAATACTTTTTACCTGATTTCCAACTTGTATTTGAAGGGGAGAGAATAAGTAAGCGTGAAAATCAAAGGATTAAGCCTTTATATATATAATCGGGTTATATTTTAAACGTAAATGTATTCTCAGAATTCAGAGAAAGAATCTCAACTGGTAAGTTGTTTGTTATATTTAAGAATTTATTTTAAAATGTAAATGCTTTAATAAGTCAGCAAAAAGTTGGGACTTGTGAAGGAGACAACAGTTATATAAAGAGCCATCAGAAGACAGAGGAAAAATGATATTTATGATCTCCAGCTTTCATATTTTAGTCCCAAAGAAATTTCAACATTTCTCCTATATGCCACTTTATGAGTAGGATTATTGATTAAACTTGGCATGAATTTTATATAATGAACCTGAAAATAATTTTCTTATTAAGTCTAAACTCATAGAGCACTCTGTTAAAAATGTTGATCAGAACAATGAATTAACAACAACTTCTGAGGAAATCTGTATTTATGTCTTTTCTATTTTAAGAGACTATGCCTTTAAGTACGGTATAGGAAAAGCAGGTCTCAGCTTCCATGTCCAAAAATTCACATTCACAGCTCAGAAAATGTATTTCTGTTTGACTTGGAGGCATTATAATCGCACTGATGATATCAGTTTAAAAGCAATTTTTGGGTGGTTAATACATTACTAAGCATAGTTAAATCAAGAGGATTCAGGTTCTCTTTTGGTAACTAAGAAGAAATATTGGAATTTGCATTGAAAACAACTGCTTTGATTAAGATAGTGGACAGAACAAAAGAAGTTCAGTCTCTTTACGCCACAGTAAAATGATAGTTGGATTATTTTTAAGGCATAAATACATAAGTATGAAAAGAACAGGAGATATAATAAGAACCACAAATGCAGGAAATTGTAAACTAAAAGATAAATGACACCTGGAGTGCCCGTTGTGGCTCAGTAGTTAACAAATCCGACTAAGAACCATGAGGTTGCAGGTTCGATCCCTGGTCTTGCTCAGTGGGTTAAGGATCCGGCGTTGCCGTGAGCTGTGGTGTAGGTCACAGACGCAGCTCGAATCCCACGTTGCTGTGGCTGTGGTGAAGGCCGGCAGCTACAGCTCCTGTTAGACTCCTAGCCTGGGAATCTCCATATGCCACGGGTGCGGCCCTAGAGAAAACAAAAAGACAAAAAAAAAAAATAAAAAAAATAAGTGACACCTGCTTGAATGACCCAAGGAGGTCATATGTTAAACAGGATTGCAATATTCAGCAAAGCAAACAGAGGATGCCCAGTGAATTTTGAATCTCAGAAAAACTATGAATATTTATCAATAGAGTAAGTATGTTCAAATATAGCTGACAGTCTTGTATCTTATCTGGTAACTCTAAGTCTTCAGTGGGAGAAGGTGAAAAGCCGCATGTCTAAAATGAAAAACATCAAAACCTCAGAAATGTTTGACAACAGGTGCCTTTGGAAGAGAGATGTAAGGAGGAATGTAAAAGAAGAACAGAAGATGAAAGGTTTAATGAAACATACCCATTTAATACAACCAGGAGAAGACTAGAGAATTACTCTCTGTAAAGAACAAAACAGAGTATGTGGTATTTAGAAGATTCAGGTCCAACTGAGGTTAAATATGATAGTGAAAACTAGGATTATGTGAAACAGGTTCCAGATCCACCAGGACTCTTCCAAACTTTACTCTCAGAATACTGGACGCAAGATTTATTCCATCCAAGCTAAAATCTGAAACTGTTCATGAAATCTGATCACTCTAGAGAAACAACCTTTAGATATTGGCAGGGAATTCTCAAATGAAATAATGACCCATCCACATCCTTCCACACAGATGGTCAGATGTATTGGTCATATACACATGCACAGAGATTCCCATCAGTCTAGTATTGCCTTCATTTCAGAGTAGACAGTCAAGTACAACTAGATATGTGAAGAAACTGTCAAGAAGAAATACTGAGATCAGGAGTTCATGTTGTGGCACAGAGGAAACGAATCTGGCTAGGAACCAAGAGGTTTTGGGTTCCATCCCTGGCTTCGCTCAGTGGGTTAAGGATCTGGAGGTGCTGTGAGCTGTGGTGTAGGTTGGAGACATGGCTTGGATCCCATATTGCTGTGGCTGTGGCGTATGCTGGAAGCTGCAGCTCTGATTTGACCGCTAGCCTGGGAACCTCTATATGCCGTGGGTGCAGCCCTAAAAAGCAACAAACGAAACAAAACAAAACAAAAACTGAGATCAAAAAAGCAGGTAATAGAAACTTGGAGGAATAAAAAGCTGGGCAAGGTGAAAGCAATTCCAAAATCTCAGTAAATAACTGAATAAATTACATCCATGAGAAAAGAACAGTGCTTTGGGAAAAGTACATTTAAAAAACGGCATGGAAAAATAAAATTATGGAATAATCCAGTAAGTATTTCTTAGGTAAATTTGAAGAGATATCAAAAGTTAAAGCAAAAATACAATGAAGTGAAAATTAGAAGAAAATGGCTTTTAGGATTAATTCCAAGAGAAGCAGTTTCTAAATAATAGCTTTAGTAACGAATCTGACTAGGAACCATGAGGTTGCGGGTTCGATCCCTGGCCTCTTTCAGCGGGTTAAGGATCCAGTGTTGCAGTGAGCTGTGGTGTAGGCTGCAGATGCGGCTCGGATCCTGCATTGCTGTGGCTCTGGTGTAGGCTGGCGGCTATAGCTCCTATTAGACCCCTAGCCTGGGAACCTCCATATGCCGCGAGTGTGGCCCTAGGAAAAGGCAAAAAGAAAAAAAAGAAAATAATGTTACATATATATGAAGAAAAATAAGAATGACATCAGACTACTCATCAGAAACATTCAAACCAGAAGATAATGAAGCAACATCAATACACTAAAAGAAAATCCAGAACTCTATAACATGTGAAGATATCTCTCAAAGGTAAGGTGAATTTTTTTTTGGCAGAGATATAAAAAACTGGACAAGTCTGAACCACACTGCAAGAAATGTTATAGAAAGACAAATATAAAATGAAAGTAGAATATAAAATGAAAATATGAATATACAACACTGAAAGCTATAATTAGGTTAGGAATATATATATTTCTAATATTTAAATTGATTTAAAAGATAATTATTTAAGGAAAATAAAAATATAGATGGGGCTTTATGACATATGTAAGGGTAAAATGTATGACACCGATAACAGAACAGGAGAAGAGAAATATATATATATATATGCTACATATATATACTATTGCAAGACTTGTAAATGTGAATTTTCTTATATATTATAATATATTAAGTATATTCAATAATATGACTTGAGGGCAACACTACTTGTAATAAGTTAAAGATACATTAATCTTAAAGCAATTGGTAAAATACCAAATCAAATAGCTGTAGCTAATTAAATCAGTTAAAATAAGAGAAAATATGAAATCCTTAAAAATATTCAATGAACCCAAAAGAAGCAGAAAAATGGGGGGGGGGGACAACAAAAAAGAATGGCAAAAACAGAAAGCATGTAATAAAGTGTTCATTCAAACTGAACCATATTAAATGCTAAAAGTCTAAATGCACCAATTAAGGTAAGGATTGACTGAATTAAAATCATGACCTAAATATATACTATCTCCAAATGAAACAATTAAAATATAAATACAAAATTAAGTTAAAAGTAAAACGGTAAATCATATGTACCATGCTAAACTTTATCAAAGAAAAGCTTAATAAAATTGGAACCATGAAATAAGTAGATAGCAGAGTAGAGAACATTAAGGGGAATAAAGATGGTTATTACTTAATGATAAAGATGATAATTCATCAGGAAGAG
Source organism: Catagonus wagneri (assembly GCA_004024745.2). NCBI lineage: Eukaryota > Metazoa > Chordata > Mammalia > Artiodactyla > Tayassuidae > Catagonus > Catagonus wagneri. The sequence continues at coordinate 8,179,881 of PVHT021183528.1, forward strand.
ACAACAACCCTAAACTTTCAGGCATCCAGAAAGAATATTCCACATAGGAGTTCCCATCGTGGCTCAGTGGTTAACGAATCCGACTAGGAACCACGAGGTTGTGGGTTCAGTCCCTGGCCTTGCTCAGTGGGTTGACAATCTGGCGTTGCCGTGAGCTGTGGTGTAGGTCACAGAAGCGGCTTGGATCCTGCATTGCTGTGGCTGCAGCATAGGCCGGCAGCTGTAGCTCTGATTAGACCCCTAGCCTGGAAATCTCCATATGCCCTAAGTGCTGCCCTAAAATGACAAAAGCCAAAAAAAAAGGAAAAATCCATGTTAAATTGTCTGTGTTTCCAATGGAAAGATAGTATCAAATATTCAGTATGATAGATCCAAATAGATGAACATCAAATCTTAAGTCATTACAAAATCTGAGGACTTTTCTTGAAGACATCATATGTACTATACATTAATATCAGTTTGCTTGCAAATGATCAAGCACAGAATGAGTTGGGAATTTTTAAGTGTAACATTGGAAACTAAAGCCAATGAAACAATGACCTAAAACTCAGGAAAATAAGGATTTTTCCACTTAGAATTCTATACTAAACTTAATGGTTATATATTTATAAAAGAACATTAAGACTTTGCAGATTGGAAAATTTCAATTGATTTTGTCTTCCACCCTTAGCTCCTTTTCAGGAAACTATTAGACCTCATGCTTCCTTAAAATGAAGGAATAAAACAAGAGGGAAGCCTTGGGATCCAAGAAACAGTTGATCCAACCTGCAAGAGAAGTCATGGAAATCCTCGTGTTTACAGTAAAGGACAGCCTAAATGACATCTGTGCAGTAGATCTCTGGAACAACATGGCTATGTTGAAGCACGTCAGAGATTCTTCTTTATGTTTGAAGATAAATTTGACAGAATACTTCATATGTTTTAATGGGTTGACAAAAAAAAAATACATATATATATATACATATATATATATAAACAATTAGGGCATGGTTTAGAGATGAATTAGCTATAAAAATAAAACTGATAAGAACAACTCCAAAGAGTATATTAATAAAAAGGGGAAGGTGTTCTTCCTGTAGCTCAGCAGTTAAGAATGTGACATGTCCATGAGGATGTGGGTTTGATATCTGATCTTGCTCAGTGGGTTAAGACTCAGCATTGCCGCAAGCTGTGGCATAGGTTACAAATGCAGCTTGGATCTGGCATTGCTGTGGTTGTAATGTAGGCTGGCAGCTACAGCTCCAATTCAACCCCTAGATCAGGAACCTCCATACGTCATGGGTGCAGACATTAAGAGGTTAAAAAAAAAAGAAAAAAAAGGAAAATTAAAATTTCTGAAAGGAACAAAAAGTAACCATAGTATAATGTATTGATTAGCTGTGGATTACATTTATAGATATATATAACAATAAAATTACCTAATGATTCATCTGTGATGTGATGTGTATATTATGTGTGTGTGTGTGTGTGTGTGTATGTATATATATAAAACACATTTATATATAGGAAATATGGGGAAAAGGAAACATATGGAGGATAGCGAATGGATAAATGAGTAAAGTTCATTAAATACTCATTTCTCTGGTCAAGATAACTGGTCAATAGTTAAAAGCAGAAGCTAAAAATTTAAGAAATGCAGTACAAGAATATTTCATAGATATATGAAAATAAATACTGAAATAAGCCACTTAAAGAATGTAATCTGATTGCTTTTGGGAATAGGAAAATTCCATTTGATGTTGAGGAGAGAGGTGAGCCCCCAAATATATGAGACAATTAAGCTACTAGATGCTGAGTAATTTTCCAGCTAACATGCCTCTTCAACCTAGAACAGCCAAACCTAAGCTGAAGTAGAACTTTTAAGAGTGTGCTTCTTAAAAATACATCCACATATAAATAGTCAATTGATCTTTGACAAGGGTGCCAAAAAAAAGACAATTGGAAAGGATAATTTCTTCAACAAATGGAATTGGGAAAACTGAATATTCCTATGTCAAAGAATGAATCTGAACCCCTATCTTAAACAATACACAAAAATAAATTCAATATTTACTAAAAACTTCAACATAAAATATGCAACTCTAAAACCCCTAGAAAAAAACAGGTGAAAAATTTCATGGCATTGGTTTTGGAAATGAATTCATGGATATGAATATCAAAAGCATAGGTAACAATAGCAAAAGTAAGTAAATGCGATGTCATCAAACTAAAAAGCTTCTGCATAGCAAAGGAAACAACAGAGTGAAAAGGTAACTATGGAATGGAAGAAAATATTGGCAAACCTTATGTCTGGTAAATACTTCCAAAATTTATAACTAACTCTAACCCAGTAGCAAAAAATAATAATAATAATGACACAATTAAAAATGGGTTAAAGACTTGAATAGACATTTCTCCAAAGATGATATACAAATGGCTCAACATCACTAATCACCAGAACCACAATGTGATATTACCTCATACCTGTTAGGTTGGAACTCTTGTATAGCATTGTCGGGAATGCAAAATAGTGCAGCCACTATAGAAAGTAGTATGGAGGCATTTAAAATTTTTTTTAAAAACCGAACTACTGTATGACCCAGCAAGCCCACTTCTGGATATCTATCCAAAAAAATTAAAATCACAATCTCAAGAAGATATTAGCTCTGTTCATTGCAGTGCTGATCAGAATAGCCAAGATGTGGAAACAACCTAAATGTCCTTCAATGAATGAATGAAGAAAATATAACTGACCCTTGAACTACAAGGAAGTTAGGGTGCTGACCTTCCTAGCAATGTAAAATCCCATATAACTCTACAGTCAGCTGTCCATATCCATGGTTTTGAATCCGATTCAATGAACCCCAGATAGCATAGTAGGTATTTATTGAAAAAAAAAATCGAGCATAAGTGGACCTATGCCAAATCCATGTTGTTCAAGTGTCAACAGTATATACAATGACATACTATTCAGGCTTAAAGAATAAAAAAAAAAAATGTTAGGAAATCATGAGATTTCTGACATCGCGCATGAACCTGGAGAACATTATGCTAATTATAACCAGCCAATCACAGAAGGAGAAACAATGTATGATTTCACCTACATGAGGTATGTAAAAGAAGCAGAGAATAGGATGGTGGTATAAGGAGATTGGGAGAGGGAGAAATATAGAATTTCTAAATACCCTGTATAAAATTTCAATAAGGCAAGATGAATAAGTTTTAGAGATCCGATAACAACATTGTACCTACAGATAGTGGTACGGTTATTATACATTTAAAAATAGGTTAAGACCGTCCATCTTCTGTTAAATGTGCCTAGCAAAATATTTTTAAAAGAGTATGATTCTGAATCATTTTTCAATGCACCTGGCTCATAAATTCAAGTGTCAAGAGCAATGAGAAGTCTGAGCTATTCCTCTTCTGTGTGGATAATGTTTTCTGAGGAATACATGTGGTTTTGCAAGCTATACACTCTTGGAAATGGTTAGAGAAAGCAGGAACAGCGTTTGGCTGGGGTTAGACAATGGTATTTTTGTTGACAGAGTGAAATTTAAAAAAATTCAGCAGCAGCATATGATGACAGAATCAAGACCTTTCTACTCTATTCTATGTCAGAGGACCAGGATTTGGGGTGAGGAATAATGTTATCTCAAGACAGCAGAACTGCAGTTATCACAGGGAATTGACTAGAATCTTCCATGTATACCTGACTTCTTGCCATGACTATATATCTGAGGGGAGATTTGATTAATAACCAAGTAAAAAAGGATGGCGAATAAGCATACTGTATGTCTCAGCCTATTACAGAACACTGATTCAAGCTATTTTTCAATTGAAGGATAATCTAAGAAGGTTGTGAAAAACAGTTTGGCATATTCAAGGGAAAAAAAAATCAATGAATCAAGAACCAAAATGCAAAATACAATTGTCTTATAAAATCATAAGATAAACATTGCATACACCAAATTGGGCAAAATGTTACCTGCTATGTAATGAAATCCAGACATGTCTTTGATTCATGTTTACTATTCAGCGATAAACGCCAGAAGTCAGAATGGTGTCAAGTACTGAGTTCAGAAATGTTAACTATTTATTGGGGATTTACTAAGTGTCTGACAGTTTATCCACAACAAAAGCCCTATCAGGTAAGAACTAGTATTATCTCCCCTTAGGAAGTGAGGAAATTGAGCCACAGGTGGATAAAAATTCTTATCTAAGAATAAATCTTGTAAAGTCATTGTCAATGGAATTACAACTGGGACCTCAGGCCTTATAACAGGACTATTGGGTTGTGCTGTGTTCCCTCTTCCAAAATATGGAACCAAATAATTTTAATATTTACATAGGAAAAAGTAAATAATGTTTTAAAATATGCATAAATTCAGAAAGGACATCATCTTCCTGACTCAAAAGGAAAGATTAGAATATGGAAATAAGAAAGATGGGATATAAAATAATTAACTGAGATCATTTAAGCTAGTTAGGCACAGAAGACATTATATAAAATAAATTAATTGAATAATAATATTACACATCTAAAACCCCAGCTGTTTTAACACATCAGAAAATGTGGAAGGTTTGGTTCCATGCTTAATAAAGTAGGCTAAAATTCTGGCTTTACAGAGAGGGACTTTTATAAAAAATTATATTCATCTTGAAATTTGATAATTATATTCAAGTGAACAGATACATAATTGAAAATTTCAGAACTGTTAATTTAAATATAATAGATTTCAATATATCAATATGTTACAAATTGGAACAATAAATTGATATAAATAATATCAATTTTAGATATATTGACACCAAGTAATCTATTGCAGAACTGATTCACTTATCAATGGTCAAAAAATGGAAATTTCAATCTGGTTAGTTGCATTATTATTAGAATGTTTGCACATGTAGTTTGGAACATATTTATCGCACAGAATGAAATCATAAACATGGCAATGACAAATCATATAACCAGAAAAACAGAAAAAAAAGGAAGATAACGTAACAACACCCTCATACTCTGAAATGTGTCACTGGTGGCTAGGGAATATAAATAATTTTCTTTGCAGAGAACTAGGGACATTTTCTTTATTATCATGTATGTCATGTGACAGGCATTGTCTGATGTAAAACTTGAACCATTTGGTCAATTGGACTGAAACTGAAAAACAAAGCAATTTTTCTTTATAAAATTAGAATGATACAGCATTCATAAGTACTTCCTCTGTGTATTTTAGTTACGAAATAAAAATGGAAGAAATTCAGTTTGCATTTCTTCACATTTCTGTTGTTATGCTTTGGGGTTAACAAAGAAGATTTTACTATTACTATTCCAAGGGTGTTACTTGCTGTCAATTACATATGCAATCTAGGCAACAGCGTACATTTATTACTTTTTTAATAAAGGAAATAGAAGACATTCATTAGTTCTGGTTAAACACTCCAATCCTTTATGTCAGAGTGACAAGACAAGGTCTCTTGGATTCACAGTAACAAATTCTGTAACAAAAGAGCCCTGAAAGGTAATTAAAAAGGGCTAAAGAGCAATTGGATCTTATCTAAGAACCTCAGAAAGTGACATGGCACAGTTATGAAGGAAATGGCAGAGCCAGTCAATTTGTCAGTCTTTTCTTCTGTCTTGAGCTGCCTTCTGTGTTGTAAGTGGAAGAAGAGCTGTGGAGAGGGCACTGAGTGCCTGTCACTATGTCACTTCACCCATATCATTTTCCTGAGATTGACTTACTTCTGCCTGGCACTTTCATTTTTTGTCTCAGACATCCATACCTATGTAAAAGGTGAGGTGTGTACAACATCTATTCAAACTTTTAAAAATATAAGTATTAAGTTTTGTCTTTTGAAATCTGCCAATTGCAGAACATAATTTGTGTTCCCACTTTTAAGAAGCTGGAGTTTACATTTCAACTTCATAGCCATTATTAAATGACTCTTTCAATGCGTGAATGTTGAATATTTTCAGTTAAAGATGAGTAAATGCTTTGCCAAAAACATGTGCCTCGTTTTTATTTATTTTTCTAAAATTTTATTGAAGTATGGTTGATTTGTTTTTAATAATGTTTTTGTTTGCATGCTGTTAAATTATTTTCACATTATAAAGCACTGGCTTAAGGTGCTAAAAACCTTAATGGTAAAATAAAAGGCCTTAAGGAAAAGAATAAAACATTGATCTGTTTATAGTTAATTTCTTGATTTGCCTGCTAAGAGACAGGTGCAAAATGATTCTAGAATAGTAGTATAGAACAAGTGATTTTAATGTATGTCAAAAGTATAAGCTTAAATATAATTTCTACTTTGAGTTATAAGGTGTTATTATGTACTATGACTTCTATAAAAAAGTAGTTTTTCTGGAAAACTATGTACATGCCTATGTGAAAATTTTCCATTACTCTGGTGTTAAGGATTTCTATTCTTCCTTGGGTTACATTCTTTGACTAAGTTGACAAAACAAAATTTTATTGAGTCTGTCATATAACGTGCTTATACTTTATACTCAGGAAGAAAGTAGTAGTTGACAACCGTGAGTAGGAGACTCACTTTCTATATTCAGAAGTCTCCAAATTATTATCTACACTTAGCTTTAGCAGCCAGGTGGTTTCAACCAAAGAATTATATATATTATGTCTCTATGTTGTACATCCTAAAGTTAGCAGTCTAGACCAGATTAAACTATCACACTTTCCATCTTCCTTTTTCCATTATCAGTTCTTCCTGAGTCAGAGCCCTGCTTTTTCAGACATTCCTTCATGCCCCTTTTCTTAAGTGACCTATCCATTTTTTTCAGGATACAGTTAGTTTTTCTAAACAGAAATTAGTGATTTAGAATAAATGATAAAGCCTAACAAGCTCATTCATAAGATCTAATCATTTTCTTTTATAGTAATTTTACTAAACCACAATTTTTACTGGATGCTTTCTATGTGTAAGGATTTAGTCTAGGGGCTAGTAGGTCAATGAAGAATAAGACATGACCTTAGCGAGTTGATGGTACCGCTGGGTTATTTCAGAGAAACTGGTCTTTAAGAAAATTGTGTCTAGAATTCAATACTGTAGTCATCTAATAGGTCAGATATTGTCTTAATAAAACACATGCACTTCTATACTTTTAGAATTTGGTTTATAATTTTCATAGTATATATAATTGAATATCAAATTTATTTTTCATATTTAATATTTACATGCTGATTTAGATCAATTAAATTACCATGACGTTTGACATTTTATTCTTTCCTGACAGAATTCACAAAGTCCTTTTTAAAAGTTCACTCTGGGAATGATTCACATGCAAAATTTGATGAGGCAGATTATTTTTTGCCATGTGTGTCTTAATTGTAGAGAGAAATGTTCCATGTAACAACTCTAAACAGTTAGGATTAATATGAGTATGGCTTTCCAGTGTCTTCTGACAGGTTATCACTCATATGTTTTGATTTGCATTATCAACAACTAAGAGGAAATGAAAGGCAAGAAAACCATGGATAATATATTATGAGCTTGATTTACAAAATTTCCACAGGCAAGGCTGTTTGCTGGACGTTAAATTAGCAACATGGCCAAGATGTAATTTATAATTGCTTTCAGGCAATGTAGAGATAAAATGCTTAATTATTTATTAATGAAGGCTTAATTAATCTTCTGAAATGCTTTCGTGTGGATGAGAAACAAGGGCTTTATCTTAAGAGGCAAAATATCAAGTAATTAGCAATATAAAAATTATACCCTGTTGCAAATTCACATGTGCACCTGATGTCCCCAATCTCTATGTATTAATGCTAACACCTAATGCATCAGTTATTTAATATCCTTCACTGACAAAATTGATTTAGGATTTACTAATAAGGACATAGCATTATGACCTAATTATTTTTAAATAGTTCTTAGGCCTCCATTTACTTTACAACTTTAAATTCAAACTGGCCACATATTATATTTTAATTAGATGTCAGGACAATGGATGAATTTCTGCTATCATTTCTGTCTCAGATAATGACACTCATTATAGAAAAATGTCAGAATAAACAGACTGATATGTGTCTATGGAGAAAAATTAACATGAGTAATATATAACATATTTTAACATATATTATATAAAACATGCATAACTCCCTTGTTTTAATCAATACTGTTAAATATTAAAGTAATGAATGCTCCTTTAAAATGTGTCTTTCCAAACAGTCCCTTTAGAAGAGCAAGTTCAATTTCATCAAAGAAAATGCTGAGAAAATTTTAAAGATGGAGAAATGATTTGAATAAACCTGTCTGAGGTGACCGTCTAAAATAGTGTCAAATTAAGACTTGTAACCAGGGAGTTCCTGTCGTGATTCAGTGGTTAACAAACCTGAGTAGTATCCATGAGGACACGGGTTTGATCCCTGGCCTAGCTCAGTGGGTTAAGGATCTGGCATTGCCATGAGCTGTAGTGTAGGTCGCAGACAGGCTCGGATCCTGCATTGCTATGGCTGTGGTGAAGGCCAGGGCTACACCTATGATCACTTATGATTCAGCCCCTAGTCTGGGAACTTCCACATGCCAGGGATGCACCCCTAAAAAGATAAGAGACAAAAAAAAAAAAAGGGAAGACTTGCAACCAGGATGCCAAGTCCTCTTCATTAATGCAGATGATATACTTTCTCTAAGAACATTGTAAAGACAGGTCACTTTGGTTTCCCAAGACTTTACCTTCTTTGTCTAAAAAACCAAGTAGCTTACCCAGATATCTTTCAGGGCCATTTCATATTCTTACAAGTGCATCTCTGTGCTTATTTCTCAAGAACTTGTTGCTTTTTGGTTTCTCCATTTTTAAGATGCTTTTTTTTAAGTTTATTTTTTTTCCATTGTACTTTATTTACAGTGTTCTGTCAATTTCTACTGTATAGCAAAGTGATCCAGTCATATATATATATATTTTTTCTCACATTATTTTCCATCACAAGTGACTAGATACTAGTTCCCTGTGCTGCAGAGCAGGATCTCATTTCTTATCCAAGGTGCTTATTTTTTGAAAGTAGGAAGACATAAAATTAAAAAATATATATATTAAAAAAATACCAGAGAAAAGGAGTTCCCGCTGTGGTTAGGGATCCAGCATTCTCTCTGTGGTGGCCTGGTCTGATCCCTGGCTAGGCGCACTGGGTTAAGGATCTGAGGTTTCTGCAGGTGTGGTGGAGGTTGCAGCTGTGGTTCAGATTCAGTCCCTAGCCAGGATCTTCCACTGGCCATGGATACAGCTATATTTACATATATATATATATATATATATATATATATATATATATATGGTGAGACATTATGTTGTAATTTCAAATCAAGTTGCAAAGGAAATACTGAAGTTATCTGTAATTCCTACAGGGAAACTTATGGAGCTGATGGAGTTTGCTTATGGCCTTGGGGAAAAAAAAAAAGGAGCGGAGAGTACAGAAAGAATTTTCCTTGCGGTGCTGATAGTGGGCACAGTGAAAGTTGAGCCAAGATAATAAAACACAGCTTGCCTTCAACTGAAGTTAAAGAGTATGTGCAATGAAACTGAAATTGTCTGTTTATATATTATAGAACTTTTTTCCCTATAGCTCCTCTCGTGCGTGATTAAGGTTAAGAGAAAGAATACCAATTATGTCCACAAATGGCTGAATTACATGATGAAACTTTTTTCTGTATCCAAGAGGTTTAGGACAATTTTCTTTCTTCAGTTCCAGAGAGGAAAGATCTGCTTAATTGTGTTTTTGCTAGAAAGTTATTAAATGGATGTGTTGCTTATTTGATTGATTTTAAAATTCCATATACATAATGAAAATCAGCCACAAGCTCATCTATACAGTATATATATATATATATATATATATATGCAATCATAATTACCAGTAATATTGTACACATATCAATAAGATTCTTTTAAATAAATGTCTTACCTTAGGGAAAAACTTTCAAACAAATTTCTTTGTTGTTCTATTCCCATGGTAGATATTTCAGGTAGTCTTTGGCCCTGGAATTTTATATTTTGCATGTTTGAATTTATTCACCTTGTTCTTTACTCTCCTCTCTCCTCTCTTTTCTGTTAAGGCAATAAGAAGCATTAACACACATAAACTTCCTGGTGTGGTTTGATTCTAACATGATTGACGCATACAAAGTAAGGTAAGAGAATTAACTTCTGTCATGACAATTCCTAAAAATAAGCATTCAGAACTACATTTTTGATTACTTCTTTTTTCTCAGAAATTATACCAATATTGTTATACTGCCCTATTACCACCTCCTATGTTTAGAGGACTGATATTAAGAAGCCAGTGTTTCCTCACAAGGTTTTCCCATATGTTTATTAACGTGAGGTCACTTCACAAGAACTGGGAGTGAAGTAAACTATAGAATAAATATTGGATAAATATCCAGGTCCTGATAGGATATTTTAGGCACTTACATGTCTACATATGAAGGGTTGATCTTGTTCCAGAGTAGCAGCTTGTCATATCTAATAAAATGGAATTTATCTGTAATCGTGGCTTTCCTTACAAACTGAAAAAAAAAAAATTCAAATATGAAGGAAGATTCACTCTCATTGAAGCTATGAACACAACTATATTTCAATGAAAAATGAAATGATCTAATAGACTTCAAATAATATTTTTTCTATTTATGTATGGAAAAAAACCCATAGTTTTTACACAATAATTTTAGACCCTGACAGAGACACTACCTAAGAATATGTTTAATGGTTTTCAAATGTGGAGTGGCTAAATATAGTGAAATATAATGCAATGTCTTTCATAAAGATGGTTGTGATTTTTCTAACTTGATCAGAGGAACAAAACACTCCTTGAATTCCAGTTATTACCAGCATTGTGCTTTAGTTCTCCTGAGAATTATTTGCTGTGTTAGCAATTTTTCACATTAAAGCTTATTTCAGGATAATTTCCTTTTTCATGATCCTACCCAAGGAAATCTATGTATTTCCTTGATTCCTGATGGACTGAGACCCAGCCATTTTTAAAGTGGATTCTGTGAGGTAGCTGTTACAACAATAAAACCATGAAAAAAAGAAACTATAAAAAGCAAATAGCTGAAGCATTTTAAGTTGCTGCATCCTTAAATCATGTTTTTTTGTCCTTTTCTTTTTTTTTTGGTCTTTTTAGGGCCACACCTGTGGCATATAGAAGCTCCCACACTAGGAGTCCAATTGGACTTGTAGCTGCCAGCCTACACCACAGCCACAGCAAGGCCGGGTCTGAGCCACATTCTTGACCTACACCACAGCTCATGGCAACACTGGATTGTTAACCCACTGAGCAAGGCCAAGGATTGAACCTGTGCCCTCATGGATACCAGCTGGGTTTGTTACTGCTGAGCTACAACTGGAACTGCTAAATCATGTATTTTAAGAAAGAGTATTTATTTGAGGTTATTTATGTATACCTCAAGAAAAGGAGGGTTAAAGATAAAGAGGGAATAAAAAGATATGGGTTTTATTAAGCATTAGAAAACAGAACACTGAAAATAGTGACAAAATTTTTCTCAGAAAAAAAGTACAAATCAAATTTCCTTCAGGGTTTCACCAAGCCAATGTAGTTAAGTTTTGCTCTTTTGGCCTAGGGCAAGTAGAGCAATCTCTTTCTCAAAGTTTTAGTCTTCTAACTAAACTATTTCAAGACCCCCTGGGTCTTTCAGTTGCCTGCTTCATTATGCTGTCAGTTTATTCTGGAAGCATTTTCCCCAAAATTATCCTCTGCAACATTAACTACTGAATGTATCTCATACAGTTGTTGCAGAAGGTCTACAGCTCATAGAAGGAGATTTCATGTAGATGAAGAGACTAAATACCTCAGATTACTTTATATCAGCATTTAAAAATCCAAATTGAGAACAGGAGAATCCCTTGAGAGTATATTATGTAAGTCCATGTGCTTATGCATAAGAAATTTATAAAAGTTAGCTTTTGGTTATGGTGAGGAGTAGAATGAATTAAAAACAGTGACAAAGATTTTTCTGTAATTTTCAGGCTTCACCAGAGCTACCTCAGATTTTCTTGGACAATATCTGATATTTTGAGATGCAAAATCAATTCTGACTTCACAAACCAATGTTATTCATAAGACTGCTACACAGCTGTATCTCATAAACATAGGTAATTTAATAAATTCTATTTTTATGATACCCATTCAAATATATATTACATACTACATGAGTGAGGATATTTCTTTGGGTAGTCAAAAAAGGCTTAATCCTCAAAATTAATCCACATGAGTGATAATTAAAAAATAATTTTTCCATATACTGAATACTGGCTTTGTATGCATTTTTTTTTTCCTTGCCAGTCACAGTAAAACACATTATGATACAATCACTGGCCTTGCTATGATTTAATGACCTGGGATTCATTCACCATACCTTGTTCTACTCCCCACAAATTAAATATGGCTATTTAAATTTTTGAAATAATTTAAAGAAAATAAATCTGTATTGTACAAGTAAAAACTGCAGCTGGAAATCATAGTAGCCAAGTCAGTGGTTATCTCCTGCCAAACTCCAATAACACCAAATCAGGATAAGAAAAAATACATTCCTCCATGAGAATATGCCAAAGCAATCTACTTTCATTCTCCTCCAAAAGTATACAACTGGCATCAATTTACAGTGGGCCCTCTGCCTTGGCAAAGATATTTGTTTTACAAAGACCCTTTTCATTTTTCTCTGTGAGTTCTTCAATTTAGGTCATGCCATAAATTATTACTCAGTGATTGAGGCTTCCCTAGTTATTTAGAGACCAAATGTAATAACAGGTTCTCCAGCACATGTCCAGGAGTATATTTCAACTATGTAAAAGTTGAAGCATTATATCCTAAGGCCCAGAGTGGATCTGTTCAACATACTTGGAAATGAAAAGTTCCAGAGAAATAAGTGGGATGACTTGGGGGCTTGACTTGTGTAATATAAGCAAAGCATTGAGACCATCATATCAATTTCAATCACAGTTCTCCTAAAAGGTACCTAAAATGCACACCACCTCTAGGTTTCTTGCAAGGTATAAGTTTAATAAATTGTTGTTTCCAGTCAGTTACTACTAATATTAATACATGCCATTTATTTAGTATTTACTATGTGCCAGAGACTGTTCAAGGCCTTGCAGCTACATTCTTTCTAATTACCTCTTCTGTGATGGTTAATTTTACCTGTCAATTTGACTGGGTCAGGAGGTGTTCAGATATTTGGTTAAACATTATTTTGTGTGTTACCTTGAAATGCTTGGATGAACTTAATATCTGAAGCATCAGAATGAGTAAAGCAGATTATGCTCCATAATGTACAGACCTCTTCCAATCAGTTGAATACCTGAATAGAGCCAATAGGCTGATGCTTAAGCGGTATCCTCTTATTTGACTGCCTTCTAGCTGAAACGACAATTTTGTTTTCTTGTTTTCTGACTCACACTGAGAAATTGGTCCTTTCTGAGTAACAGGCTGGTCAGACTTGAGAGTGGAACTACACCATCAGCTCTCTGTCTCCAGTTTGCCAAGTGCATATCTTGGGACTTCTCAGCCTCCATATTGATATAAGCCGATTCCTTATAATAACCTCATTATATACGTTTGTAGGTATACATAGCCTCTTGGAAAACTCTAATACACCTACAAAAATTTAAATACCTTTGCTTTTGTTTTTGTTTTCTGTTGATTCTTTCTTTAAACATTTTCTGTATTGTTTTCCACAAAGATACTGAGAATGTGAGGTTAAATTATTTGCCCAAGCCCACACAATTTGTGAGTGAAGAAGCACAGCTACACAGCCAACTGTGTTGAACTCCATAAGCATAGTGTATCCATTACACAATAATCTGTATTCTCAAGGAAAATTTTTGTGGAAACTTCATTTCCATAAATCCCTTAGCTATTCATAACTTGAAGTAATAATCTGAAATAACTTAACACATTTTTAAAAATAATTTGTGGACTTTATCTAAATAAAGTTCGACTGTAGCTAATGTTTTCTCAGAAACACCTCACTAAAAACTCAGTTGAATACTTCCATTTCCTGGTGACTATAAAATATTTAAGATTGCCTCTATGCCATATAAAGCATATTAATCAATAATACAAAACACAATTAATGTATTGTCACTCAATTATGTATATATTTCAAGTGTAAAAAAAGATGGAAATGAAATTCAAGAGCTCGTTTGTATACCTATAGTTTAATTAAACAATGCAAAGTCATGGTAGGAAAATGATTTCTTATTACGCACAAGATTCATAAGACAAGAGAACAGTGCCATAAGGAGTATTAACTTTTTGCCTGAAGGAAAGAAAAATGTTTTACTCATTTCTTACTCATATGAGTGTAAGTTAAAGTTGTGAATTTATTCATCTCTTTTCTATTCACATTCAGTATGAAAACATAAATGTCACGTTTAAATATTTCCATGTTTTCATATACACTGTCAAAGTGACACTGACACTTGTTGTTACTTCATTTGGTTAGTGATCAGTAACTCAAAAGTTGCATATTGGGTTAAATTAAAAATAACAATAATTCAGAAGGGTTCATTTTCTGGGCTGTGAAATATGCATCTTAAAATCATCAGAAGCTAAATATATCTATTTAATATAATTATTTTATGAATACTTTTTCTCTGTTGTTACAAACATATCTCTTGATCAGTGTTTTATGCTTTACCAATTCCTATTAACAGTCTTGATTGTTAATATGTATGCTTTAGACATCAGAGCTAATACTTCCTCCCTTTATGAATCTTTAAAAAGTCTAAAATATGATTTTTATTTTTCCATTTGCTTTTATTATGTAATAGGTAATAACCATTTTCAGAAAAGTTTTTATGAACATTATTTTTATTTTTTTGCCTTTTGTCATTTTTGGCCGCGGGTTTATGGCCGCACCCGCTGGCATGTGGAGGTTCCCAGGCTAGGGGTCTAATCGGAGCTGTGGCCACTGGCCTGCGCCGCAGCCACAGCAACGCAGGATCCGAGCCGCGTCTGCAACCTACACCACAGCTCACGGCAACGCCGGATCGTTAACCCACTGAGCAAGGGCAGGGATCGAACCCGCAACCTCA
>PVHT021183528.1:8195029-8241742 GCA_004024745.2 Catagonus wagneri
GAACATTAAATGCTAGTTTTAAAGACATAATTCAGTGAGCACTGAAATAAATTTAATCTTCTATAGTTAATTCCTCACTGAGCAGTCATAGAAGACTTTTTAAAAATATGTCAGATATCATTTACACATCTTTCAGTAACCATTTGTGCATCTAACTCTTCTTAATCAAAAAGATAATGAAAAATACATATCAACAAAAATTTCCTTCAAACATACTTTGCGTTATCAGCAAATTGCTCAGGTCAGAAAAATATTTTTACTTTAAAAGGTAAAAGGCAACGTATAACATATATATATATATAAATATATATATATATTTAATAGGGCCATACCCGCGGCATATGGAGGTTCCCAGGCTAGGGGTC
Source organism: Catagonus wagneri (assembly GCA_004024745.2). Lineage (NCBI taxonomy): Eukaryota > Metazoa > Chordata > Mammalia > Artiodactyla > Tayassuidae > Catagonus > Catagonus wagneri. Next base: position 8,195,395 of record PVHT021183528.1, read on the forward strand.
TAACAGGAGCTGTAACAGCCAACCTACACCACAGCCACAGCAACACAGGATCCGAGCAGTGTCTGCGACCTACACCACAGCTCATGACAACGCCGGATCGTTAACCTACTGAGCAAGGCCAGGGATCAAACCCACAACCTCATGGTTCCTAGTCGGATTCATTAACCGCTGCGCCACGACAGGAGGAACTCCATAACATCTTTTTTTTATTCTACTTGACACTTAGGGTTTTTAGACACAAATAAATTTTAGTTTCAGTTTTGCTGGATGACATTCTCCCTACCTGTTGCTCGTTCTATTCTTGAACTGGTGTCACTGGAAGTTTTCTATGTGTTCCCTGTGTACGGAAAACGTACCCATGCTTTATTTTTAAAAAAAACCAATTACTTCTTTTTTTCTGTTTTCTTTCATTTATGTTGGCAGTTAAAATTGTATTTAAAAGTCTACAGTAAAATAGAGTAAAACTATTTTAATGGATAGTTATTGAGAATTTCTAAAAAATATTTTACAGCTTCAAGAATGCAATCTTTTCGCTTTGACCTGACTCTAGACGTGGACTATTTTCAAGTTCATATAGCACTATTTTATTAATTAATTAATTGTCTTTTGAGGGCTGCACGAGCTGCATATGGAGATTCCCAGGCTAGGGGTCCAATTAGAGCTACAGCTGTCGGCATATGCCACAGCCACAGCAACACAGGATCCGAGCCTTGTCTGTGACCTATACCACAGCTCACTGCAACAGCAGATCCTTAACCCGCTGAGCAAGGCCAGGGATTGAACCCACATCCTCATGGATACTAGTCGGGTTAGTTAACCACCGAGCCACAGCGGGAACTCCCTATTTGTTTTTTTACAATGCATTGTCTTGACGAAATAGATTTCCTACCAACTGGAGTGAAGCTTGAAGATATAGTAAACCATAAGAGATATTCCAGAATAGAAGTGTCAACTGCACTGATCAATAAGATAAATGAGCATGCCTACAGGGGATGATTAAACTAAATTGTATTGAAATTCGCTTGGGAAAAAGAGACTACACTTACGTTCCATCTCTTCAGTTCTTGTCACTCTGGGGAAGCCAAATCTTGAGAGCATTTTCCAGGAATTACATTTTAGAAGCAAAAGGTGTTTTACTTATTGGATGATAAAACATTCCACAGAGCAATGAATGATTGATGGAATATGTAATCAACAGATGTTTTTAAGAGGCAAGGAAAACTGATCTATTTCAAAGGGGTTTTCTCCATCTATCCTCTCTGCAAAAGAGAGCAATATTTGGGATTGATAATTCAGCCACATTGCCAAGAAATAGTGGCAAAGTTATAAAACGAGTATAATGCCTTAGTTTTTTACACTTTATTTTCAAATCAAATGATTTCTATGAGAAGTAATATTTTTATTAGTATTTTCTTAAAAGTCTAGTTCTTGTGCATATAAAGTCATCATATTAAGACTATGTTTTAACCACCTGTTTTACAATACATTTGCATTGACTCATTCTGTTCATACTTAGGGAAACACTAGGATTATGAAAGCTACTAAACTGACGAATATCCATTATCATAGTGCATATTAAAAATATAAAAGAAACACATTTTTATTTTCAGTGCCATACCAATGAAGAGGAAATTTAGAAGAGCTACTTAAAAAATCCCTTAGAACCTTTAACCTGTGGCACACAATTGTCCACAGTGCAGCAGATTTTCTATTTGCTTTCACCAAGCAAAACCAGTCTCATTATATGGCACGAGATCAGCTTTCCTTTTAGTTCATCTTACCATTAGATAGTTTTCATGACTAGTGCACTGAAGGGTTATAAGTAAATTGAATAAGAAAGTGTAGGAAACTTCATGTTTCATATCTTCTGAATTATCCCCCCCTTTTATTCAGTTTTAATTGATCAGTTTTATCCTACATTTCAAGGCAAGACTTAGAATGAATTTGTAGACTAAGCAATAACATTAATAACATTTTATTTACCTCATTGCTTGTAAGAATTTTTCCTACATTAAAAAATATTCTGTAATACTGTAGCCACCTGATATTTAAAAAACTGTTAAAGTCTATCATGATATTTTAGTAATAACTTTAAATTAATAGTTAAGAATCAAAAAGCAACATCATAATTCAATTTAGTGAATTAAGGATATTCATATAGAATATCCTGGGAGAATACATGAAATACTTTATTGCCTTGCTCAATTTTTATATTTTGGGGAAAACAGAGCAAACTTATTAATCATATGAAATTGCCATTTCTGTAAGTAAAAGCTGATTTATTATTAGTGTATTTGTTTTCTTTTGCTACATAACAAATTACCACAAACTAATCAACTTAAAACCACACCAAATTACTATTCGATTATTTGCTAATTATTTATTACTCTCTAGATCAGCAGTTTGGGCTTCCTGAGCTGAGTTCTATGCTGAGTGTCTCATGAGATCAAGTTCAAGATTTCAGCCAGGCTAAGTTCTCATCTGGGAAGAATCCATTCATTTTATTGGGAGGATCCAATTTCTTGTAGCTGTAGATATAGATCTTGATGTCAGCTAAGGGCTGCTCTCTACTCCTAAAGGCTACTCATATTTCTACTCCCGTGCCCCCACTTCACCTTTAAATTATCAATAGTGCATCCAGTTTTTCTCCCGCTTCGATATGTTTGATTTCTTCTTTTGTTACCAGTAAAAGAAAACTGTTTTTAATCTACTAATGTGATTAGATTATATTTGTCCAGATAATGTCCCTACCTTAAGGTCAGCTATGATATGTAACATTAACATAATCATGGAGGTGATATCAGACTCACAATTTCTGGCAATTATGGTGGGATAATAGGTGGGAGTCCTTATAGGAATTCTGCCCATTACCACAGGCAATTAATTTAAAGGTATTAAACCCAATCTAACTGGAAAGATGAAATGTGAGATCCTTCCTACTTTAGCAACATAAAAAGTATAAACAGTATCATGGGTGAAGAAATGAAAAACAAACATATAGCCAAAACAAGCTCAGCATTCTGGTGAATACAATGGAATTATATTCTCTATTTTAGATGCAATTAAGTTTCCCTTGATTCTACATGCAGACAGTACTGGCTACATTATTTGTCAGAGTCATTGGAAAATCAAAATCAGTTGCTTCATCTTCAAAAATTAGGAACATAGTATATAGTTAAATGTACTAAAATATTAAGTTTTTCTCCTGTGTTCTCTTTCTCAGCTTTTAGTGATGGCTTTGGTTTGCTAGTTTAATGTTATCCTAAGTAAAGAAAAATTAGGATTTAATTTTTTAATATGAATTTTACTCTTCTATATTGTGCAATGACAATTTTAAATGCAAATATAAGAACATTTATCTTATACATGAAATTACAAAATTACACCGAAATAAATTCTTATTTTATAGCTAATATATGCATATATATATTTTTCTTACCAGGTCAGCAGAAATACTGCACAAAATAAACTCAACTATTTTTGTTTTACTTCTTGATATATACATATTCTATCAATACTCTCTGCCTTTGTCTTACTGATGAGGAAGAAATGACTGAAGGGAAAATAAACTGTGGGTACTCTTCTCTCTTCCTTTCCATCTATGCCATCATTCTCAGCATAAATAATTGGCTAATAAAGGGAAGGAACACGAATAAGAGAGCATAGGATTGGGTTCCCTCCTTATTTGTGTTCCTGAGATCCCAATTATCTTCTTTGAGTTTGAAGTAAGCTCTGGTTCAAATAGAACATTGCCTGTCAATGGTAACAGCATACATCCATGCCTTGTTCCTGGTATTAGGAGGAAAGAACCCGACTTCACCATTTAGCACACTGTTAGCTATGGATTTTTTTGTTTTTGTTTTAACAATTTAAGGAAATTTCCTTGAAAGACACATCTGTGAAAACTCACAAAAGGAAAAGCAGATATAAATAGACTAGATCTATTCAAGAAATTGGATCAATAATTAAGGACCTTCCAAAACAGAAAGTGCCAAGATCACTAGTGAATTATATCAAACACTGAGGAGAAAAAATTGTACCAATTCTCAGCAACCTCTTTCAGAAAACAGAAGCAGAGAGAGCACTTCCTAATTCATTTTATAAGGTAAGCATTACTATATATCAAAAACAGACAAACCGTTATGAAAAAGGAAAACTACAGACCTATATATCTCATGAACATAAATTTTAAAATCCTCAACAAATTAGTAAACTTAATCTAAAAAAGGATTCTAAAAAAATTATACACCATGATCAAGTGGGATTTCTCCTGGGCATGCAAGCTGAGTTCATTAATTGATTCAAAATCGGTTAATGTAATCCATCATAACAACTGACTAATACAGAAAAAAAAATCATGTGATCATATCAGTAGATGCAGAAAAAGCATCTGACAAAATCCAACAGCTATTCACCATAAAAACTCTCAGCCAACTAGGATAAAGTGGCTCCTTCTCATTTGATCAAGACTATCTCCAAAAAGCTACAGCTATATCATACTTAAGGTGATAAAGTTGAAGCTTTCCCACTAGGATCAGGTGTAAGTCAAAGTTATCACATCTCACTACTCCTTTTCAACATAATTAAGGAAGTCCTTGCTAATGCAGCAAGGTAAGAAAAGGAGGTAAAAGATATACAGATTGGGAAGGAGGACATAAAACTATATTTTTGCAAATAACATGATCATAAGTGTAGGAAAAAGGAAAGAAGAGACAAATATATTTCTAGACGCTAATAAGTAATTAGAGCAAGGTTGCAGAATAAAAACATTAATATACAAAAGTCTTTATATATTAAGTATATATATATTAAGTCTTTATATATTAAGTCTTTATATATTAAGTAATTAGAGCAAGGTTGCAGAATAAAAACATTAATATACAAAAGGCTTTCTATATACCAAAGATGAACAAGGAACTTGAAATAAAAAATATAATATCATGTACATTAGCACCCTAAAAATGAAATACTTATGTATAAATCTAACAAATATATGCAGGATTGATATGAGTAAAACTACAAAACTCTGATGAATGAAATTAAAAACTAAATAAGTAAAGAGATATAAAGAGTGCCATTTGCTAGAAACTCTGAGTATTAATTCAGTCACCAGCCTCATTATTTATTTAGTTATTTTAAAAGGGAAATCTTTAGGTTTTTATTAGGTGCTAAATGTAAAAGGTTCCCACTGGCAGTGCTAAGTCCTTGATAGCCAGGCCACCAGGGAACTCCTTCTTAAACTAAGAAACATTTATTTTTCCAGTGGACATAGAGCTAAACTTAATGGCAAAGTAATCTTGCATGGTAAATGATTACTGTAACCTAGAATAATTGCCTAAAAAATGTCACTACAGTCAACAAAGTATATTTTAACATATGGTAGTTTCTTTTTTCTTTTTTTTTTGTTTTATGGCCGCAACTGAGCAGGGTCAGGGATTGAACCTGCATCCCCATGGATACTAGTCAGGTTTGTTACTGCTGTGCTACAATGGGGACTCTCAACATACGGTATTCATCTGTATGTTTAGATAACAGGGTTCTCACTTATGACTGATTTAACATTTTGATTACAAAACAGTGGCTTAGTTAAGGACATATTTCACTTCTGTTAATTTTCTAATAAAATAACTTGATTTATATGCTTGCTAATGTCCTGTTCTTTATTCTCTTATAAATGACTACCCTACTATGCATATAATTTTAATATTTAATCCAAGAAAATGACATTCTTAGATTTATACTATACTGTGTAATGATTAAATTATGCTAATATAACAAGACAGGAATCTTGTTACTTGAAAAATGCTGACTCACTCAAAAATGCTAATGTCCAATTGTTAAGAACTTCCTCTGAGAATAGCTTTCATGTAAAATTAACTGTTCTAACAAGATCTGACATAAATGAAATCTGCAAGTGAATGAATAATTTATAGGTACTGTATTGAATGCCAGAAGTTTCCTGGTAGATTTGCTTATTCTAAACTTCCAAGATATCATCCTCATGGAAAATTAATCTTCAGTCCCCAACAAAGTGCCTGCTACCTCATCTACTTAACGACTGAATTTAACATATTTATTTGTTCACCCTCAACACTTTATACTCTGAGACAAACAATTTAATGATGAAATTCATTATTTTTGAAATCACTGTATTATTACTCTGCTGGGCTAATTGAAATATTGGGTACAAATAGATGAAAGGTCATGAATGAGCGAGCTTGCTGATAGTAAAATGCCTTCAACAGTACTTAAAGGGAGTAATTTTAATGACAGAATCTTTAGTGATTCCACTGAAGAAAAACAAAATGCAGCCATCTGTCACTTTGGTCTCTTTTAAATCTGTACCAAGAGGAGAGTCAGTAGACTCAGTAAATAAAACATCCTACCCTAAATCTTTTAAAATTAAAAGTTGATTTGCTCATTAAAGTACTTTTAGGGAGTTCCCATTTTGGCACAGTGGAAATGAATCTGACTAGTATCTATGAGGATGTGGCTTTGATTCCTGGCCTCGCTCAGTGAGTCAGGGACTGGGCATTGCCATGAGCTGTGGTGTAGGTTGCAGACACAGCTCAGACACTGCATTGCTGTGGCTGTGATGTAGGCCAGCAGCTGTAGCTTCAATTTGACCCCTAGCCTGGGAACTTGGGTGAGGACTTGAAAAGAAATAAAATAAAATAAAATAAAATAAAATAAAATAAAATAGTAAAATAAAATAAAGCACTTCTAGGAAATGTAGAAAAGAAAAGGTAAATGATGACAATGTAACATTTTAGCAGTAAACTTGATAAAAATCTAGATAAAAATGGAGAGGGGTGAATATGAATTACAGGTTTATAGTTAATGTGAAATCTTATTTTATATAGTCTGCTTCTAAGACAAAAAATGTGTATTGTCTTTTTCTAATCAACTCTGTGAAGAGAAAAATTTTAAATTGAGATAAAGGAATGGAATTGAAAGGGAGTTGGTACAACTTGCCACATTCCACGGATATTTCTAATGAGGGAAGGTTGAAGCCATTTCAAAGGAGTGGAAATTCTGGCAGCACCTCCTCATCAAATACAGTGATAAAAGAGAGCAATCCTAGTAAGTACAATTCATCAAAGTCATTGGCAATTTTCATCCACATTATGAAACACAATTTCTAGTATTTTCCTATCTTTTATTTTTAAGGAAAGTTATGTTCAAATAAACTTTGAATTACTTTTCAAAATACACCCTTAGGAGATAAAATATTTTACGTATAAAATGGTCATTGGAGACAGCAATACTTGTTTCAAAATTACCTGCACATTAATTAGTGGCAGTACATATTTATGAACCAATTACAATATTTACAGAGGCCAAGAGATCCTGGTTCATTTAATTATAATTTGATAACTCTTTTGAATAAACTTAGCAACAGTGGCAAAACCCAATAGATTATATTAGCATTTTACAAATGAATTACACGTTATGAGATAGAAAACTATTTTTTGTGACTTGGGGGTCATAATCAAAATTCCATGTGTCTGAAGACAGGAGTAGGTAGGATGTCTTACCAGTTGTCATGTACATGAGTAAAATAAATTATTTTACAAGCCATGCTTCATACTATTATTATGCTATGACACAATTACATTACCATCACATTGTATATTTGGATGTACTTTAAATATCTGGTAAATAGAAAAGTAGTAATTCATTTGAGACTTGGTATATTTGAATATTTATTTATATTATGATCTTTAAGTACTTTTCTGCAAATTAATAGGAATTAATAATCCATTAAAGCCAGTATTTGTGTGGGATAAGCAATACTGGATATGATCGCATAGTCATTTAAATATATCATTTTATAATCTGTAGACAAATAAAACTATTAAGACCTAATAAGAAAGTTCTGATTGGAGAAAATCTTGGGATGTATTTATTTTGTCCTTTTTGACTTTTGTCTACTTTATCCCTGCAACATGTTTGTTTTACTATTGAATGCCTCTAAAAAAAAAAAAAAAAAGTTAGCATGCTCTATCTGGCTCTATTCCTTTGCTTTTAATCCATGTCTTTATATAAAAAAAAGTGGTTCTTATGAACAATAAATCATATCTTGACAATGGTTACTTTTCCCCTCCTCCTGCCAGAAACAATAGGGTATTTTGGCTCTTCACTGGGAGAACCCACAAATGTGTTAGGGACTCCAAAGACTGCATTTCTCTGGGAGTGTCCCCTGATTAAACAGTCCATATTCAGCCTCTAGCAATTTGTCATTATCCCTTAAGTGTTCCCCCAGATTATGGATCTAGCAGCTTCTTTTTCAGGTAGACTAACCTCAGTTACAACTCTAAATTTCAAGGTGACAGTTTGCTCTATGTTCTCAATTGTTTGATGGGTCCAAGAAAAGTAATAACTTTTAAGTTTTTTCAGGTTTTTTCTTAAGGAAGAAAAATGTTACTGACTGCAATGACCACTTCCAGACTCTTAACATATCAGAGCGGAAACCAGAACTCAAATATGTTTAAAGTGCATTCTTAAGAACATGGATTTAAGACTTTTTCTTTGTAAAAAAAGAAAACATCAAATCAAACAACTGAAAGAGTAAATAGACCTGTCAAATTTAGTGATTAAATATTTTCAGCTGAAAATGTGAATGGTAATTTTCTGTTATAAAGGAGGTGTGTGTGTGTGTGTGTGTGTGTGTGTGTGTGTGTGTGTGTGTGTAATTCATTAACCATGCAAAGAAAATTTCCAGGTAAACTCTAAAAATTCTAAAAAGATATGTGATATTGTGATTTATAATAAGAAATACATACTTAGGTTTTCATTCTATTTTTGGCACAGAGTTCCTAAAACTTCTTGAAATTTCCTGTGACTAGAACAACGAAGGTATCTTTTCTTATGTTGATGAGATTTCATTAGAAAGCCCCAAGGTCACCTAAGCATGGAGGCTAGCTGCCAGAGGAGCCAAACATGTAATCAGAGCCTTGGAAACTTCCATTCCCCATCCCTTCAAACCACCTACTGAGTGGGGCTAGGATGTAGAATGTAGAAACTTAGTTCAGTCACCTAGGGCCTGTGATTTAAACAACCCTGCCTATGTAATGAAGCCTTATAAAAACCCAAAAAGAGAGGGTTCAGAGAACTTCTGGGTTGGTGAAATTGTTGAGCATGTGGCTACATGGGGAGAGCAGAACATTGGAGAGGACATGGAAGCTCTGAGCTCCTGCCCATGTATCTTGCCTATGTGTCCTCCCATCTGGCTGTTCCTGAGTTATATCCTTGTATAACACACCAGTAATCTAGTAAGTTAAATGTTTCTCTGAGTTCTGTGAATTGCTCGAGCAAATTAATTGAACCCAAAGAGGGACTCATTGGGACCTCCTATTCATAGTCAGTTAGGGAAAGCACTGGTGACAACCTGGACTTCCAACTGGCTGGTTGAAGTGTGGGGGGTGGGGGTGGCCGTGGGGAGGGGGCGCATTCTTTTAGGACTGAGATCTTAACCTATGGGATCTGATGCTATCTCCAGATAAAGTGTCAGAATTGTGTTGAATAGGACACCCAGCTGGTGTCAAAGAATTACTTGCTGTGGGAACTCCCCTCCTACTGAACAGGACAGAGTAAAGGGACAAAGTAGGTGATTAGATTGTTAATCTCATTAGGGGATTGTTAAGTAGAAAAAAAGTATGGAAGACCTCTGTAAATTAAGGATCACTCAAGAAAGCAGACTTGCTTAAATACAAAACAAAGCAGGGTTACTTAGCAACAAAACCATGCAACAGAAATCTGAGTCCTGCCCCTAAACAATAAAACAGCAGTGGAATGATACCCATATCCTGCCCAGTGAGTTCATAAGTAAATGATTCCTAGGATATGCCTGTCTGCACACACTAAAAACAAAAATGTAGGAAAAGGTGACATTATATGGAAACTTGGAATGACTTACTATATTTAATATATGTTACAACCTTTTTGTTCATTTCCATTGCAGCATGACAGTCACAGTTTGACCATATAGGAATAAAAAAACTCCTCTGCCCAACATGGGGGAGGAACTGATGATGGAAACTTGAAATCTATTCAAGAATAAGGAAGAAGGTATTCTCCCTCTCCCCATTCTTCCTTTGATTATAAAACTGTAGCCTGCAAAGTTCTTGTGGTGTGGCACTCCCTTGCCTGCTTGCTTGTATTTCTCACAGGCCTCCTATACTAATAAACTCTTTCCTGATCTGTCACTCTGCCTCTTGCTGAATTATTTCCGAACCAAGACAGAAGAACCTACACTTTACTGTTACTGGAATCTGGGTTCTTGTTCATGAAGCCGAAGAATGAACTTCAAGAACACACACAGGCAGCAAGCAAGCAAAAAGTCTTCATTATAGGAAAGCAAATACCTCCCAGCACAGACACTGGGATAGGGAGGAAGAGTTCCCATCCCTATTGTTCTATAGGGGTTTTATCTCTTAAAGTTGGGAGTACCAACATGTGGTCCAGATATCAGTTCTTTTTTCCATTGGCCTTGCTATATCACTCCTTGTCCAATAGGGGTCTTAGAGGCGGATACACCCCATAACTTTTATGGTTCCTTTGTTCTTCTCTTCCCTAGACTGGGAGTTGCCCTTCATCTCATTCCTTTTTTATTAGTTGAGGAGTGGGTTAGAGATTAATGTCTACCTGGACATAAAACAGATATACTTCCTATACAAGGCCTGTGGTGATGTTACTCCCTGGAACCCTTAAGTCATGGTCATTAATTAATGACCATATCAAAGTATATACTGAAGCCCATGTTCCTACACTAACTACCTGAATTATTATTCTGCCTCATCACTTAGGTGGGACAGTTCCAGCTGCGAAGTGCTGCAGTGGCCCCAGGATAGAGGCAGTGGTCCAGTCACCAAGGGGAACCCTCTTAAAGCAACAGTGACTCAGGTCAAATGTTACAGTTCTCATTAGGGCACTTTGAGGCCTTATATGGGTCAGCCTCTGATGGAACAAAAACACTGCCACCACAGGTTGCCTTGGAGATTGCAATGAGTCCAATTAAGTTGGGGAACAAATAGACAGCAAATTTATTTATGCCCTCACAGATAGGGGGCCACCCTGAGAGTAAGAATTGGCCCCAGTTTACAACTGGGTTTCTCTTATACCCCATTCTGTGAACTTGATTGTGGACCTGATTCCTCAAGCCCAGGCCCACTAATTTCTCCTGCCCCAGCCCCCTTTGCTTTGTGTAAGGGCTGAGCAGTGACTGATCTCTGTATGGCAGCACTCTTTGATCCTTCAACTGGTTTTGGGCAGGGTGCCTCATCTACATGGGGAGCAGGTGATACAGATGTGGGGAGAGGAGTGGGCCACATACCTTTCCTAGTAAGGAGTAAGAAGGAGCAGGCCAGGTTGCTCATGGTAGGTGAAGGGTATTACAATGAGACAAGAAGGGCAATGATAAGGGTCTGGTAATTTTTTTCTGGGCCAGAGGATTTTGGTTTCAATCTCCCTGAAGGAGACTCGAAGCCTTTCACAACATGACCGATTTCAAGATGACGGTCAGAACTGGCTGGCTATTTCTGCCTTCCTCTTCCTGTACACCCCTGCGGCTCCCCTTTTAGAGCTCTTGCCCAATGACTGTCAGTGCGGGAAGTTGGCCCTTGGACAGAAGTCCACTTCCTACCTCCCCCTCACCCACCAGTTGCCAGACACTGAAATAAAGCAAACTTTCTTTTCCACCAGTCTTGCTTTTGAGTGATGAAGCAACTTGATCCGACTTTTGGTAACATCTTCTTTATTCTGCTTAACCACAGTCCTACTGTTGAACGTTAATATTGCTCCTAATATATTTTTTTTCTCATGGTATAAACAATCAAACAATTTACCCGTGCTATAGATACTATTTCTTCTGCTTAATAATTAACTTGCTATTCAATTTATAAAAATGCCCTACTTTGTTAATAACTAGGCTAGTAGCAGACATACCCAGTGTAGGATTTTCAAGTAAATATTGAGATGAAGCAGAGTTAATAATCCGAAGGGTCTTTATACTACTCACCCCAAATCTAACAAAAAACTTAGCATCAGAACAGCATTCACTGAAAGGGGGAGAACAAGTTAAGTCTAGCTTTGCACATTGCTTCTTCAAACTGTGGAAGCTGTAGAGGAGTTGGAAGAGAAAGAGGTATTGATTTGCTAGCCCCACTTATATTTCAGGCAGGACATGCATTTATTTATTTTCTTGTTTCCTTGTTTTTCCTGTTTTTCATGTTCTTATGTATAAGTAAGCAGTGCTGATTTTTAAAGCACAGTAATTTCATCCACTTTTAAAACATAGCCATAGCAGCTTTCCAGCTTTCAAGAATCCATTCTCCGGAGTTCCCATTGTGGCTCAGCAGGTTAAGAATCTGACTAGTATCCATGAGGCAATGAATTCAATCCCTGGCCCTGCTCAGTGGGTTAAAGATCCCGTGGTGTTGCCATGAGTTATGGTGTAGGTTGCAGACGCGCCTTCGATCTGGCATTTCTCTGGCTGTGCCATAGGCCATCAGTTATAGCTCCGATTTGACCCCTAGCCTGGGAACCTCCATATGCCAAAGGTGTGGCCCTAAAAAGAAAAAAATATATATCCATTCTGTCAAAAGTCATTATTTTTACATTTTCAGAGGATTTAATATGCTACATATACATATATAAATATACCTTACATGCATATGTATTATATAAATACTACCTATACTTTTCTTGAAATTTTCTTTTTTAATGCTCATAAAGGCAATCAGCTTGCCATAATTCTGTGCAATCACAGGAGGATTCAATATTAAGCCAAGTGAATGACAAATGACCAACATAAATATTTTTAAGTAATCTCAAATAAATTCAATTTTCTTAAATCCCAGTACTTATTTCACATGATTTAATTCAGACATAAACCCACTAAATAAATTCTAGCACATTTCCACATCTGCATAATGAGATTATCTGCTGTTCCTGTCAGGGTTTGGTTAGGAAAATAAAAGCAAGTACATGTATTCCAGAAATAAAGAGCTTAATATTGGCATTATGAGTTCACACAACTGGGAATAACTGCAAAGTGATGAACATGGAAGCAACTAATGAATATCTCCACCTAAAGACCTAAAAAGTGTGGGTCTCAAGAGCTCAGAATAAGTTAGTGCAATTTTTAAGAATCTTTGTTAAGCTCTCACTGTCTGCCTCAGTCTGAGGCAGCTGTCTCTTCTCAAAATCCTGCTGGGAAGCCACTTCAATTCAACTGTCCCTGGGGAATAGATTTGTCGTTCACCTTGTAAATCACTTGTGAATGTCATGCAATGTCAAACTCTAACCTGAAACCATATGTGAAAGGGAACTTTGTGAAATTAGGCTCTGCATTATTTTCTGTGAGGCAGAGGAAACCTGAGAAGGGAATAAATTGATCAGACAACCCAGACCAGTATTTGCCCTTTCCCCTCTGTATTTACATGTGACTAATTGACACAAAGTTTGCTTCTATTTAGAGAAAGGAACCACGGCACCAAATCTGATGTGATGTATTTGTTCTTTGTACAAACGCAAACGTGCTTCCATTCTCCCTAAAAGGGGTAAATTTTTCTCTGTCTGCCTAGTCACAATGCCCTTTTATATACTCTAACTTAAATACTGAATCACAGAGTTAAACATTATTTACACAACTTATATCTATTATCAGAGAGTGGGGAATGGAAAAAGAAAATATTAAATGTAACTAAATATCAAAGCAAAGAAAGAAAATATGCAGTTACTATTGTTCTCATACCTGCAACTGCTTACGTGTTTAGAGTTAGGAGTTATAACCTCCTTTTTCCAATTCCAACTTAATGTGTGTTTTGACCTCATCCAGCACTTAAGCTTTAGGTGGTTACTTATTTGGAGTGGAAGACCCAAACATTCACTTCTAAGGAGGCTGTGCCATCAATGGTTATTCTCATTTTGGCTTGCTATAGTTTTCTTTTTACTTATAATTCTGGAGAGGTGAGTACTAAATTTGGAAAATCTACTAAGTCTAAGACATCCTCCTCCCTGTCTCTTAATAGTGATCTCGGAGAGACAGCAGTGAGCTATGGCTTGGATTGAGATCTGAATTTTCTACTCAGGAACTGAACTTGGGCAGCCTTGTTGAAAACTAGTAATTCTAACCACTGGACTAACTAGAGGCTAGAAGCAGAATTACCCTGATTTTTGCCCCCTGTTGAAAGCAAGAATATTAAAAGGAGGCAATGACTGTGAAAACACATATAAAGTTTATTGTTAGAGTCACAGTACATCATGTGGGAGAGCACACAGAGAAGTAGTTTATTTAAGTCAGAAGCAAAGAAGTAATAGACACCCTAAAGAGGGGTGCGGGTGCGGGTGTTCCCCTGAATGAGAAGTACACAAGAGAGGTGATTTAAATCACTTATATAGCACAGTTCTTCCGGGTCTTTGTTTAATTTTGCCAATTATCTTGTTTAAATTCTCACACCTCACTGGACATAGGACCTTCCCCAATATGCATGTGCATCCTTTGACAAGGATGGATTCCAAAGTAAAGGATGCTGGGATGGTATCAGGACTTATTATGTCCTGGCACCCCCTCCCTTTCTGACCCCTATAGTCTTACTGTACATGTGTAATTGGGGAGCTCTCCTTGACCCCAGGAGTGATTGAAGTAGTCATCTTTCTTAGGTGGAAAATGAAACAAGGCCTAAAAGGACACAGACTCCTTCTTAACAAACAGGGCCATGAAACGGATGAGTTCCCAAAGACAAAGATAGCCCCAAGGCCACGGACTACAAGGCTCAACAAAAGGCCTCTGTCTATTAAAAAACCAAGCACTCCCCTTGGCGGGGGAGCCCAAGTTTCTCTTGCTCAGTGCTCCCAATCACTCTATTGAACAACAAACCCTGCTTACAATCTCATTGCTCCAGCCTCTGCCTCCTGAACTCTCTACTCCGGCTGAGCTCAGCTCTTTCAACTTTTTCCTTGAAGTGTCAAAGAGAAACAAGGCCCAGTTTACTTGGCCTAACAAGTCCCAGCTGTTCTCAGTCCAGGGGTCCATGTACCTCCTACCTCAATAGTTAGAATCAATCATCTAGTTTTCTTCCTTTGAATGGTATGAATATGTTAGCTGAAACTATACAAAAACAAGGCCCAAGTGTTTGTTTGTTTGTTTGTTTTAACTAAATGCCTCTCAACACCTCTGATGAAGTATCTCTCTCAATGAGTTCACTCTGCTCAGAGTACCTTCTCTGTACCCACTGTTGCCGTGCTTTCCTGATATGGCAGCAGACCTTGATACAATTCACAGTTGACTATGCAGAAATGCAAAAGGAAGAATAAGGCTATGCTGTGGGTAAATATTCACACTTTAAAGATTGGTTTAATTTATAGTTTCTCAGTTGTTTCTGAACTCATTTGGTGAATCACAGTACTTCTTAGTTTCCTTTGCAGTTTTTTGAAAAATTCACCATTCTACAGTACCCTTACTTAAATCCGTCCTTAAGATCACTTACTAGATAAATTCTCTTCCACTCATGAAGAACAGTGGGCCCCTCTAGTATCAGTCACCAGAGATCTTCATTCCTTTACCAAGTATTTCTGCACCCACGCACATCCACACCCTTGTCATATTCAAGGTGTCGAGGATGCGGTGTTGCTCACGTGGACAAATATAAGCCTTAAAATTCTTATCCTTATTACATGCTTTTCACCACCTTGATCTGTTATGTCCTCATTCTTTTTAGCTTTCAACATCCTTTTACAAAGATAAAAGGAGCACACGCAGTCCACAAGACTGTCCTCACTTCTGGCACCAACTGCAAGTTCAGAGGTGGGGGTTCCTAAAGCTACACTCGGATTTGATAATTCACTAGAAGGACTCAGAGAACTTACTGAAAGTTGTTATATTCACAGTTATGGTTTATTACTGGGAAAAGATACAATTTAAATCTGCCACCTGAGCAAGCACAAACGTCAGAATCCAGGAAAGTGTCAAACATGGACCTTCCAGCATCCTCTGCCTGGAAAAGTATTCCTTTCCTGACAAGAACACATATGGAATATCACCAACCAGGGAAGCCTATCTTGATGTCCAGAGATTTTCACTGGGGCTATGTGGTCAACTATGTACATGGCAAACTCAGTCTACAGCACCTCTGAAGGGTAAACTGATACTGTGTGACTCAAAGCCCCAATCCTAAATCACATTGTTAGACTGTATGGCAACCAACGCTCCCAGACAAACAATTCTATAAGACAGGACATTTCAGGGGCCTAGAGGCTATCTTTCAGAAGCTTAGGGCAAAGGCCAGTCTGCTCTTTGGATAAGATTAAAATATTTACTAAATAATTTACACTTCTAATTTTTAGTTTTCTCTCAATCAATAAGTATATTCAAATTTGCCCATTCCTAAAAATATTTTTTCTTACATATCCCTTTAACAGATCTGTCTTTGCTTTTTTATTCAAAATTCTTGAAGTCTCCACATACCCATCTACCATTCACTTCTAAGAGAACTGTATTCTTGCTCTATTTCCTGTCATTACCCTGTCCCTCATGATATTGTTCTCAGAGAACTTTTAACATGCCAGCTCTCAGGATGTCCCTTCAGATTTAATCTTGTTTATACTCTGCCATTAACAATTACTGGTACATCTTGAAAATGACATTGTTTTATATCTATAATTCCTTCTGTCTCAAAATCATCCTTCAAAACCAAACAATGACATTATATTTATTCTGAATATTTTCAACCTCTAAGGTACTTGAACCACTAAGGATTTCTCATTGTCTCCTTTGATTTGCATTGGCATATTACAAATACATATTGGTTTGGTCATAAATAGGTTTATAATGGGGCTTGTCTACCCCACTATGCTGGAAATTCATTGTCATAGTTATCAACTTTTTTTAACCCAGTGCTTAATACACTGCATGTTACATGTAATGCTCAATAAACATTTGCTTACTCCACTGTTCAGGGAAACTTCAAAGAGAAATTGAGGCCTGAGCAGTGTCTCTAAGAATGAACTGAGGACAGAACAGATTAGTTCAATGTATCTAGGGTACTGCTATTTTCTGATGACAAAGTAAAAAGTGACAGATCACAATAAGATTATGTCATGTGAACAATGAGAATAGCAGGCCTGAAGCCAAATGGGCATATCCTGGCCTGGATATAGGATCCTATTATGCAAAATATTATATATAAACTACAAATTATATTATATACCAGCTACTATATTATATACCAGGAAATCTGGCTGTCATTCAAAGATAATTGGGACTCAAAGATAATTAAAACTCCATCCTCCAAAAGTATGCTGAATAGTAGGAGATACTGAGCTTTGAGGACTCTAAAATTTACACTCTTTGTTTGCCTTCTAGCCAATTTCAAATTGAAGAGATAAGCTGATACTGCAGTAAGTGACTCAGGTAATACATTAGCAACACAAATTTTAGGAATGATTCAAAAATTAGATTACTAATCTAGTAAATACTAATTTGTCTAGTCACTAGGCAGTTATGAAAAATCAAGGCTTCCCTTAGAGTGGTCTCTGAAAAAAAATGTACAGAATATTATAACACAGTAGGATACCTGTTCCTTGAAGGCATCCAGATTTCAGGTGAAAGAAGGAGAAAAGGGCTTTGTTATTCATGACTAGTTCCTCCTCCTCAACTCATCAATAGGACAATGCACTCCTCTTCTCTGGAGGAATGTGTGAATAAGTTTAGAAAGGTCAAGAGTTTTACTCTTTGAGTATTTTCTCCACCTGGTAGGATAAGCAAGCATCAGAACTTGGCATTTGCATGTAATAGTAGGCATAACATAGATAGTAATGATAGCTAAATCTTACTGAGAACTATTTTTTAAAGTATATTTATTATTATAAGTACTCTCATTATGCCTATCTATAATGATGAAAAAATAAATATTCAGAGAATTTTAGCAACTAGAATATGGCATAGTTAAGATACTAACCCAGTCACCTCACGTACTTAAATTTTATACTACACTGTTTCCAAAATTATGGACTACATGGTTGGCCTTGATACTTTCTGTAATAATTGACAAGAATCCTGTCTACAGACCCATCAGTAAGGCATCACGCTGATACCACATGGCTGTGTTGTCATTGTCTTATGGAGTCATCATCTGACCCAACTGCAGCTAAACTATAAATAAGCCAGCAGTCTCTAAGAGGAAAACTTTGAACAAAGAAAATAAGTCCTTACAATTGAACTAATAAGATAATATGATTCTGCAACATGGAGTATTTGCATATGATGCATGGGTTTCTTAGCTGTTTTGCAGAAACAAGTTAAAAGTCTGCGAGAAAAACAGAAAAAGCAGGGACATCACAGCATTAGATGGAAATTAAAAAATCCTCTGATGCTTTTGAAAAACAAGGGAATATGATCACCAGAGAATTCTGGTAATTTGAATAAGCTCAATGTTTCTTTCTGTTGTGAGCAGCTGTCCAATAGTCCATTTACTTCAGAAAACATTGGTATTTGTTTCAGTCCTGGCGTGTTGTGGGAGAAAAATCAAATATCAAAAATCTAGTTACCTTATTTTCATGTGTTCTTTTAATAAATTTCCCAGTTGCTTTAGAAAGCACAGAAAGAAGCCTGATATAACATCATAGTAGTTCAGGAAAGGAGCAAGAAAAGAGAGTTTCCATCTAAAAATTAACTGCTGTTTATTTTCAATAGGATAATAAATAATCTACCAATAACCAATGAACTTTGACAAATAGGTCTTTTTTTATTTCTAAATATGTTTGTTGACATTAAAGAAACAGAAGAATCTAAGAGTATTAAATAAACATATCCAGCGTTCATTGAGAGTTTTTTTCTTTGTCAGGAAATTAACTCTGTCTTGAAATACATTATTTAATATCAAAGCAACCCTATGAAGTAGTAACTATAATAATTCCTACTTTATAAATGATGAAAACATTACAAAAAAAAGTAGTAAGGTAGAATTTGAACAACTAGCAAATTCCAGCACAAACCTATAATTTGTATTCTATTTATTTCTCATGTAGAGGAATTGATAATGTTTGTCCCATTAAGATATATATGGGAAAATATCTTAAGATAAATTACTAAGTTACTTTGTTTTGTTTTCTCCAAATAAAAGTAAGAAGGTATAGGAAGAGGGGAAAGAAGAAGAGGGGAAGGAGGGAGAGGGAGAGGATAAAAAAGAAAAGGAGGAAAAAGAGGAGGAGACTAAGAATCAATAACAACAGACTGCTGTATTTGTAGAAGAATAGGAAAATTGATCAATAGAATATAGATAGACATACATATGATTAACCGATTTTCAACCAAGTGGCAATGAAATAAAGCTTTGGTGAAAGTTTCGATGATAATTTATAAAATGTCAATTTAAAAAATATCGTCCATTTAAAAAAAATCTTTAAGGGAGGTTCTCGTTGTGGCACAGTGGATTAAGGATGTTAAAAACATCTTTTAAAAATGAGACTTGCAAAAAGAGAATTTTATATAACTGGCTTCCAAAGTTAGTTTGCTTAGTCCAGAAAATCTAGTCCAGTAACTTCAACTCATCTTACTGTGTTTCTAAAAGGGCATGAGGATATTTTTACTGAAATAATTAAAACCAGAGAAATTGCATTATAGACAGAAAATACAGAAATGTTAATAATAAAAATCTGAGTTACAATATTTCATATTTTCATTATTAATACCTGCCTTACTCTATACTTTTTTACTAGATGACCATCTGAGGCTATTACTACTATTGAATTCATTTTAATAACAAACAAATCTTTGAAAAAAATAGAAAATGTATTTTAAAAATATATACTTTTATCAGTGGAACAGAATAGAGAGCCCAGAAATAAACCCATGCACTTATGGCCAATTAATCTAGGACAAAAGAGACAAGAATATTTAAAATGAGGAAAGGACAACTTCCTCAGTAAGTGGTACTGGGAAAATTGGACAGCTACAAGTAAAAGAGTGAAATTATAACATTTGCTTACACCATATACAAAAATAAACTCAAAATGGATTAAAGATCTAAATGAAGGACAAAAATCCCTAAAACTTGTAGAAGAAAATGCAGGTAGAACAAACACTCTTTAACATAAATCATAACAGCATTTTTGTGGATCTGTCTATTTGGCAAAGGAAAAAGAAGTAAAAGTAAACAAGTGGGAGCTTATTAAACTGAAAAGCTTTTCCACAGCAAAGGAAACCATCTTCAAAATGAAAAGATAACTTATGAAATGGAGAAAATTTTAGCAAATTATGTGACATAGGATTTAATTTCCAAAATACATTAACAGTTCATACAACTCAATATCAAAAAGCAAACAACCCAATTTAAAAAATGAACAGAAGACTTTTTCATAGACAGCTTTCCAAAGAAGACATACAGACGGCCATCATCAAAAAGATCACAAATAACAAATGTTGGTGAGGAGATGGAGAAAAGGGACCTTATATCCTGTTGATGGGAATGTACATTATCTCAACCACTGTGGAAAAGAGATGAAGACACTTCAAAAAACTAAAAAGAGCAGTTTTCACTGTGGCTCAGCAAGTTACAGAACCCGACAAGTATCCATGAGGATGTGGGTTCAATCCTTGGCCTCACTCATCGGGTTAAGGATCTGGTGTTGCTGTGAGCTGTGGTGTAGGTCACAGACATGGCTTGGATCCCACATTGCTGTGGCTGTGGTGTAGGCTGGCAGCTGAAGCTCTGATTCCATCCCTAGCCAGGGAAGTTCCATGTGCCACAGGTAGAGCCCTACAAAGCAAAACAAAACAAAACAAAAACAAAAACAAACAAAAAGAAAAAAAAACTAAAAGTAGAACTATCATATGATTCCAGAAATTCCCCTCCTTGGTATGTATCTAAAGAAAACCAAAACACCAAATACAAAAGATTCATGCACCCAGATGTTCATAGCAGCATTATTTATACTACCACATATTCCAAGATATGGAAGCAATCTAAGTGTCCATCAACACACACACACACAAAGGAACACTACTCAGATATAAAGAAGCATGAAATTTTGTTTGTTGCAAGAACACAGATGGATTTAGAGGCATTATTCTTGGTGAAATTGGTTAGACAGAGAAAGACAAATACTTTATGCTATTTGTGGAATCTAAAAAACAACAGAAATGAATGAATGCATATAACAAAACAGAGACAGATTCATAAAGAACAAACTAGTCATTACCACTGAGAAAGAGAAGTGGGGGAGGGCAAGATTGGGGTAGGTGATTAAGAAGTACAAACTACTACGTATAAAATAAATAAGCTACCAGGAAATACTGCATGGCACAGGGATGACAGCCAATATCTAATAACTTAAAATGGAGTATAATCTATAAAAACTTTGAATCACTATGTTGTGTACCTGAAACTAATAAAATATTGTAAATCAACTATACTTTGAATTAAAAAAAATTCTGAAAATCAAATTTGGGATATTTCTTCCTCTTTCATTTGGTCATATGGAACCTCCCTACTGGACAGGAACAAGCAGAAATGGGAACTGGTCCATCTTTGTTGGATGAAAGGGGGATCTGGTCTACTCATTTGCTCTTGCATTTTACAGGTGACTTCTGGTCATGCTCAGACTCAATCCTGGATCTACCAGTTCCATCTTGTGATAGATTGCTGCTGGATATGTCCATTTTTATAATTTGTTGAGACCAAAAGAACCCAGAATGAGAAGTTCCAGGTGCATGGCCACTTGGTGTTCCATGATCAAACATTCTCTTTTTGCCAAGGCGTTGGCATGCCAAGAGTCGTAAAATGACATTAAGTCTTTGCTGAGGATATGAAGATATTACGGCAGAATCTCAAATCTTACAAACTTATTCCCTCATTGGAGCTTGCAATAAACTGATTATTATATCTTTCCCTACCACTGAAACCTCCCATAACATAGGGTATAGAAGATTATGATATATTATCTTCCCGTTTCTTGGTAAGGGAGATGTATGCATAGCTTAGTTTTATATAGTTTATAAAACTGCAAGTTGCAAAGGTTCAAAAATATTTATCAAAGTAATTAGTGATTAGAAAAATACAAGCTGACTATGAACTCAAGTTTATTTTCTCTCTCTCTCTCTGACATTTGTAGAAAGGATACTATTGAGATAATGACATTTTTGCATAATATTCTGGTTTTGGAACATGTAGAAATTTTGGTCAAATTATATTATTTAAGTAACTGGTTCACTTTTCACTTTACATCTAAATGAACAGAAAGTCATTTTTATTTTATTTTATTTTATTTCTTAATGGATTTTATTTCCATTATAGTTGTACATAAATCATCACAAGTCAATTTTACAGATTTTGTATCCCAAACCCACGGAGCATCCCCCACACCCCAGATTGTCTTATTTGAAAAACCAAGGTTTTCCAAAGCCTGTGAGTCATTTTCTGTTCTGCAAAGAGGTCCTTTGTGTCTTTTTAGTTTCCACATGTAAGTGGTAGCATTGGGTGTTGCTGTCTAATTCTCTGACTGGTTTCACTTCGCATGATAATTTCTAGGTCCATCCATGTTGCTATAAATGTTGGTAATTCGTTCCTTTTAATGGCTGAGTAATATTCTATTGTGTGGATGTACCATGTCTTCCCTATCCACTTCTCTGTCGATGGGCATTTAGGTTGTTTCCATGACCTGGCTATTGCATAGAGTGCTTCAGTGAACACTGGAGTACGTGTGTCTTTTCGAGTCATGGATTTCTCTGGATAGATGCCCAGGAGTAGGATTGTTGGATCAAATGGTAATTCTATTTTGAGTTTTCTGAGGAATCTCCATACTGTTTTCCACATTACCACCAATAGTGTAATAGGGATCCTTTTTCTCCACACCCTATCCAGCACTTATTGTTTGTAGACTTTTTGATGATGGCCATTCTGGCTGGCATAAGGTGGTACCTAATAGTGGTTTTGATTTGCATTTCTCTAATAAGGAGCGATTGTTGAACACCTTTTCATGTGTTTATTCGCCATCTGCATGTCTTCTTTGGAGAATTGTCTGCCTAGATCCTCTGCCCATTTTTTGATGGGGTTGTTTGTTTCTTTGGTGTTGAGCTGTAGGAGCTGTTTGTAAATTTTGGAGATTAATCCCTTGTCAGTTGAATCATTTGCAAATATTTTCTCCCATTCGGTGGGTTGTCTTTTCATTTTGTTTAGGGTTTCCTTAGCTGTGCAGAAACTTTGAAGTTTAATCAAGTCCCATTTGTTTATTTCTCTTTTTATTGTCCTTACTCCGACAGGTGAATCTGAGAAGATGTTGCTATCATTTATGTTAGAGAGTGTTTGGCCTATGTTTTCCTCTAAGAGTTTTATAGTATCTGGTCTTATATCTAGATCTTTAATACATTTTGAGTTTATTTTTGTGCATGGTGTTAGGAAGTGTTCTAGTTTCATTGTTTTACATGTAGCTGTCCAGTTTTCCCAGCACCACTTATTGAAGAGGCTGTCTTTTGTCCAATGTATATTCTTGCCTCCTTTGTCATAGATTAGTTGACTATAGATGCGTGGATTTAATTCTGGGCTTTCTATCCTGTCCCACTGATCTATATTTCTTTCTTTGTGCCAGTACCATATGGTTTTGATGACTGTAGCTTTGTAGTAGAGTCTGAAGTCAGGGAGCCTGATTCCTCCAGCTCCATTTTTCTTTTTCAGGCTGTCTTTTGCTATTCTGGGTTTTTTGTGTTTCCAGACAAACTTTAAACTATTTTGTTCTAGTTCTGTGAAAAAGGTTCTTGGTAATTTGATAGGGATTTCATTGAATGTGTAGATTGCCTTGGGTAGTATAGTCATTTTAATAATATTGACTCTTCCAATCCAAAAGCATGATATGTCTTTCCACCTGTTCATGTCATCCTTGATTTCTTTCATCAGCACCTTATAATTTTCAGAGTACAGGTCTTTTGTCTCTAAGTATTTGATTCCTAAGTATTTGATTCTTTTTGATGCGATGGTAAACGGAATTGCTTCGCTAATTTCTCTCAGACAGTCATTTTTAAATCATTATAGATATTTATGCAAAGATGGAAGATAATACAGGAATAACAGCATAATTACTAGTTTCCAACATCAGATATCTCTGGTGAATAACTGATATACATTGGATTATAACCAATTAAAAATGCCTTTAATAAGCTACCGAAAAAATTATAACTCTCTTAGTCAACTATAATTAATTAAACTTGATATATTTATTAGCATGCATTTCCTTATTTTAAAAGTATAATTTAATAGGTAGAATTTATGACATGTAAGAATTAACAATACATGAACCTCCATTACCCTACCAGTCATCTCATTTTATTTTATTTTTTTTTTTGTCTTTTGGTGATTTTTAGGGCCACACCTGCAGCATGTGGAGGTTCCCAGGCTAGGGGTCTAATAGGAGCTGTAGCCGATGGCCTATACCACAGCCATGGCAACGCAGGATCTAAGCTGTGTTGCAACCTTCACCACAGCTCGTGGCAACACTGGATCCTTAACCCACTGAGCAAGGCCAGGGACCGAACCTGCAACCTCATGGTTCCTAGTCGGATTCGTTCCTGCTGCCCCAGGACGGGAACTCCTCACCTCATCTTTAGAAATAAAATTCTACCACTTCCTTCCTGACAACATCCCTCTGTCTCAAACTAGAAAGAATGGGTTATAAAGTACCACAGATGAAGAGTCCTGTCTTAGAACAGAATAAGACCGAAGAGGTAAAATCAGATAGAGTCAGATTCAGCAATACAATCAAATATAAACATAAAACAAGAGAAAATATCCTGTAGCCTTAATGGTCCATTAACAAGCTTCTTCTTTTCTGATACTTATTTACCAAATGTTTCTATTGATAACTTTTACCCAATAACTCTCAGTTATTACATAAAATTGTGACATAGTGATGTATTGGGGATGCAGTTTCAATGAGAAAAAAAATCCACATATTTAAAAGTGATTTAATACTAATATGTTCTAAAAATGATTTTGTCACTGAATAAT
The DNA here is from genome assembly GCA_004024745.2 of Catagonus wagneri. NCBI lineage: Eukaryota > Metazoa > Chordata > Mammalia > Artiodactyla > Tayassuidae > Catagonus > Catagonus wagneri. Next base: position 8,220,393 of record PVHT021183528.1, read on the forward strand.
AATTACAGTTGCTGTGGCTGTGGTGAAGGTCAGCAGCTATAGCTCCTGTTAGACCCCTAGCCTGGGAAATTCCATGTGCTGCGGGTGCGGCCCTAGATAAGACAAAAAGACAATAAATAAATAAATAAATAAATAAATAAATAAATAAATAAATAAAATAAAATAAAGGCTCAAAAATAAAAACACCTGTCCATCAAAAAAGAAACATGTACTGGGAATATACCAGGGTACATAAAAGTATTATATATTTACTGTACAAGTTACATTGTTAAAGTTAAATAATTATTTTAGAGCTAAAGTCCCTAGCAAAAAAGATGCATGTGCAAAATGTTTAATTGCAATTTACTTAGTTTTATTTTTGAGCATTATAATTCCCTTTTATCCTTTTACTATTTTGAGTTTATATGTTGATTAAAGTTAGTAACACCTTAATAATCCAAAAGTAAATTTCAAGTTCTTTCACCTAGTAGCCAACATACAGTATGATTCACAATCTACACACCATCTTAAAGTTTTAAAAATAGACACATCATAATCCATGTCATATCTTTATTTCTTCCTGAGACAAATATATTACAGTTAAACTCACAGGTGTTTTCTTAGGAGTTTCTACATTATGGAGTGTGATTTTTCTATTAAGCATAATTATAAAATGTTAGGAAATTAGACTTAAAGCAGAAAAAAGGACTGCAGTTTTAACTTAATTTACCACATACTGTCTAGGAAATATTTCAAATGGTTAAAAATATCCTGTAATGATATATCCAGACCATCATTAATAATATCAACATAGTATTAACCCACAAGCCATAATGGCCCAATAATTAAACCCATTCTGGGATGGGTACAGCACATTGCTGTAAATGTACAGATGCAAAATACATCCCATAGACTTTGAAATCATGGTCAGTGAATACTCCTCACAACATACACTATTCAAGTAGGCTTTTAATATGGTGACAGCTATTTTTCTATTTCTGGCACTGTAAGGTTTATAAACCAATCATTTTTACCAATGTCTTTCCTTGTCAATTTAATTGTGGCTGTTTCTATGCTATATCTTAATTTTATAGTTAGTGTATACTTCCTTAAAGTTTTCCCTCATCCCTAAAGAAATGAAGAAAATAATTGAGCAACTCTGAAGCATAAAGTTGGATCTCCATTGTTCAAAAAACTTTTAGGTTATCCTAATTTACCTTTTTCAATCTCACATTTCCCCTGTTTCTATACCTTTATGCATTTTTTGTCATTCAAAATTAATATATCCTATAAGAAAGCATTTGTCATAAGCAAACATAGCATAGTAATAAATATATTTACAAAATTGAAACAATGTCTCTAAAATAATTAATCAAGGCAGATCATTTAGAAATCATTTAATAATTTTAAGACAATGATTGATTTGATCACTACATCCCAGATGAGATGGTTAGGCCACTAAGTATAATATGGCTTTATTGTTTTATAAGAAAACAAAAACCTCTCACATGAAGTTTGTGTGACTATGAGATTAGAAGTTACTCAATAAAAGAACTATCTTCATGGGATTTACTTTCATAAGCTTTTCTTGTTTAAAACTTACATGCATTGATTTCTCATCTTTATTTTTAGGATGTTACTACTTTGTAATATTATTCTTTAAAGTTACATACTTAAGTAGAGATAGTAAACACCAATACAGAAACAAGAGTCACCATTCAGAATTAACCTGATCTCCCTCTATTGAACCAGAAGCTCCCTTCTTTTCTTTCTGTGGTTACATCAGATACGGTTTTCTAAAACTAATAAATACATTGGGTAGTTTAGAATATAGGGTTTAGTATTAAGAATCATGTAAATTTGGTCAATTATTTAATATCTAGGAATCTAAATATTTTTAAATCTTTAACAAGGAAATAACATTATTTCTCTATCTATTTGACAGAATGTTGTGAGCATGCAATGAAATAATTATAATTCATGTTAGAATATCTTATGAGTTTCTATAAATATCTTTAATGTATTCACTTCCATAAAATCGTAAGATAAACTATATACTCTTTTGGCCCTAAAGCTATCCTATTTGGTTCCTATTAGATCTACTGCAGTCACTTATTTTGAATGTTTTAATTTTCATCCCTTTCTGCTCATAACATATTCATAGTTGAGGAGTTCTGTGCTCACCTTTCAGGCACCTTTGTCCTACCACCTTATTTTTGGAACTACTCATAATATCAATACTTTCAAGTTGCTTTCAGTTACCCCAACAAGTTCTCATTCTCCTGGAGTTCTTTCAGGCAGACTGGTGATCCTCATCATATCTTATGATGTTAATATCAGATATACATGTAATATGGTCCTGTATCAGCAAATATTTATAGTTTTCCAATACTGCTGCTAAAGGTCAAATAGTTTTCATATTAGGGGTTAATATATAATGGTAGACCTTTGTCAGTCTGAACACCAAATATTGAAAGGGTACCTTCTCAGATACCCTTGAAATTATAATGCATGGGTGAATACCTACTCTGAATAATTAGTGTGTATCATGTCTGTCAGCAATGAGTTTAGTCCAAAAGATTCTTGGGGGCAATAGGCTTAGTCAGTGAATTTCCAGAATTATCTTTTATTTCAATAAAACTTGTTCTGGTTTTGAGCCTCATAACTTTATCATAATTAAATTTATAAGATGTAATTACATACTATTAATCCTTACCTTGCAGTGGTACTCAGTGTTAGTATCTGAAAGCATGCAACTTCTTACAGTATCATAGAAAACTCAGAAAATAAATCCAGGAGTTCCCATTGTGGCTTAGCACGTTGAGAACCTGACATTGTCTCCATGAACGGTTTGATGCCTGGCCTTGCACAGTGGGTTTAGGATCTAACATTGCTACAAGTTGCACCATCGGTTACAGATGTAGCTTCATTCTGGCTGGCATTGCTGTGGTTGTGGTGTAGGCCTGCAGCCTCAGCTCTGATTTGACCCCTGGCCTGGAAACTTCCATATGCCACAAGTACAGCTGTAAAAAGAAGAAAAAATATCTAGTAGCATACTGTGGCTCATCGAAAATTACAGTGGGAGATTTCTTTAGATATGTTTCTCTGAGTGTTTCAATTTAATTTCTGAGCTCCTCTATGTCTTAATGATTATTTTATTTTGCCCTTCTGCATAATTCACTTAACTCATGTTTTTACCATTGACTATATATCTGGAACCATTAAGGTTGCTGAAAATGCAAGGAAAACAAGATAGACAAGATCCATGCTCCAATAAAGATTTCAATTTAGTGTAAGAGAAACATATTAAATATATAATCAAATAATTAGTGAAGATAATTTCACTTAGGAACAGGTTATAAGAAGAATATAAAAGATGGTAATGAAGTGTCTGGGGAGACAAATTAGTTTGTAAGAAATTCTTGCTGTAGGAATTCATCTCTGAGTAAATAACACTTGAACTGAGATGTTCACCACAGAAATATCTATGGAGCAAAGGCCTTCATCAGAAACACAAAGAGTATGTTGAAGAAACATAAAGGCTGGTGTGGCTGGATCACAGTGAACAAGATGGACAGTGACAATACCTGGGGATGGAGAATTAGGCAGGCATTAGGACTTGTATTGCCTTGGTGCTGGCAGAGTTTGGATTTAGTCCAAATTCAACATCAATCCATGGAGGATTGGCATTTTTTAAAAGATCACTTCGGCTTATTCTTGGAGAACAACTTAAAGGGACAATAATGAAAAGAGGGAAACCCATGTGTGCACTTTACACAGGAGAGAACAGTTGCCTATAATGTGAATAGAAGAAGGGCAAATGGATTGATGATGCTCGTAGTTACAGACAGACTCAATGATAGGTTAGGTGTGGGTTCTGAGGGGAGTGGAGGAATCAAAGATTATTTCATTTTGGAAATGAACCTGTAGGAGAATAGTGAGAGGAGAAAGATTTGGGAAAGCACGTCTTATCTATATTTGACCTCTCACCACTCAAGTCTCCTGGATTCACACAGGTTCCATTTTTTTCCAATCCCATTCTATTTAAATAGCTGTAAATTAATTGAGAAATTAATATACACCTGGTACTAGCTTGATGAGAAATTGTCCATTCCTGGCCTCCAGAATTGGTTTGGAGGAGACAGACATAAAAGTTCATAATTATCAACAGTTTTACATGTTTATAAAGTGCCACGAAAAAAGTCTTGTCAACTCTTCTAACAGTAGCAATTTCTAACAGTAAAGAAGCCCTAAATGATTTTTCCCCTCACATTTTTCTCTCAGCCCTATCCATGTATTCTTCTGTTCATCTACTACCATTCACACCTCATGTGCTTTTATGATTTCAGGTAAACTTCAATTTGAAACTCTGTAGAAATATAGTGTGAGCCATAAATAAAAGCCACGAAAATTAAATTTTATAGTGACCATATTAAAAAGGTAAAATAGTTCAAATCAACTTAATAAGGTATTTCATTTAACGTAATAATTAAAAAACTATCATTTCAACATGTAATCAAATAAAAATATAAATGAGATATATATTTTCTTTTTTTAATCTGTTATAAGTCTTCTAACTCCAGTGTAGGTTTTACATTTAAAGCACATCTCAATTTAATTAACCATAGTTCAACTGCTGAATAGTCCCATGTGGCTAGTGATTATTACTGTTCTGGATGGTATAGCTCCAGAACTTTGGAAGCATGAAAAGTTAGTGAAGATATTCATAGCTCATGTAGAAGATACTTTTCAAACATCTAATGTCATTTGACTATCCCAGGATAACAATTCCTAGGATGGTACAAATCAGATAAAAATCTCAAGGATATGATATGAATAATGTCAATGACTCTGTTGAGATAATGTATGCTATCAGTCTGAAGGATAAATTATAAGAAGATAACTGTGTATGACAGAGAAAGAGAGATAGCAGTGAGTTTAAGAGAAAAGTGATTGAAGAACAGCCAATAGATAATATTGCAAAGTGGTTGAAGTTAAACATCCCAGTGTACTTTCAGGACATAGTGATCTCCATGAGAATGAACCGGTAAAGCTTGGTGTAAGAAATCAAGGCCTGAGCTGCCAAAATGAAGAAAAGTGGAATGAAATATGCTCTATCTGAGCATCAAAGTCATTGTGATCTTTGTGGGATAGCAAGTATAACAGTGCTGAGGGGCTGAGAAAAGATATTGCAAAAAGATAAATAGGCAATGTGGTATCGGAGATAACACAGATTTTTGAGTCAGATGACCTGTCACCAACAATCATCAGTTTCCATATCTGAAAGAGAATACAGGAATTTTTACTTCCCTGAAAATCTCTTTTTGGAATTAAGGAAGATGATATTAACTCCTTATCATAATCCCTAGGACATAACAGATGCTACAATTACGTAATTCTCTCTCTCTCTCTCTTTCTCAAGCTCTTTCTTGCTCTTGCTCCCACTCTATGTGCCAGTGGATGAGCTTTGCACAAAAGGTAAATCTCCAAATGTATTGTCACAAATCATTAAGTGAGATCATTTTGATAATTTTGATATAATCACTTTTTCATCTAAAATGCACAATGAGTAGGTTGTGTCATTTGAATGTATAAGAAAAGAGAACAGGAGTTCCTGCTATGGCACAGCAGGTTAAAGATCTGGTGCTAACTCTGTGGTGGTATAGGTTTGATCCCTGGCCTAGCACAGTGGGTTAAGGAAACATGATTTTTGTTTACTGAATATTTTCAAACCCATTGTTGAGGCTTACTGCTCAGAAGAAAAAAAAAAAGGTTTCCTTTCAAAGATTACTGTTCATTGGCAATATACCTGGTCACTGAAGAGCTCTGATGAAGATATACAAGTAGATTAATGTTGTTTTCATGTTTTCTAACACGACATCCATTCTGCAGCCCATAGATCAAGGAGTAATTTCAACTTTAAAGTCTTATTAAAAAATATATTTTGTAAGGCTATAACTGCCAGAGATAGGGATTCCTCTGATGGATGCGGACTAAGTAGACTGAAAACCTTCGTGAAAAGATCCACCATTCTAAAAGCTATTAAGAACATTCATGATTCATGAGAAGAGGTCAAAACCTCAATATTGACAGGAGTGGAGAGGAAGTTTATTCCAGCCCTTATGCATGATTATGAGGGATTCAAGACTTCAATGGAAAAAGTAACTACTACAGATACTGTAGAAATAGGAAAAGAACTAGGTTTAGAAATAGAGCTTGAAAATGTGACTGAATTGCTGCAATCTCATGACAAAACATGAAGTTTACTTTTTATGGATGAACAAAGAAAGTTTCTTGAGATAAAATCTACTCCTGGTGAAGTTGTGAAAGATTGGTGAAATAAAAGATTTAGAATATTACATAAACCTAGTTGACAAATCAGTGGCAGCACTTGAGAAGACTGACTCCAATTCTGAAAGAAATTCTTCCATGTGTAAAATACTATCAAACAGAATCAAATGTTACAAAGAAATAATTTATGAAAGGAAAATTCGATAGATGCAGCAAACTTCATGTAGCAAACTTCAATGTAGTCTAAGTTTTAATAAACTGGTACAACCACCCCAACCTTCAGCAACTACCTTTGCTAATCAGATAAAGCCCACCAACTTCCAGGCAACACCTTCTACTGGCAAAGAATTTACAGCTCTCTGAAGGTTCAGATGATGGTTTGCATTTTTTAGCAATAAAGTATTTTAAAATTAAGATATGTACACATTTTTTATGATATAATGCTATAGCACATTTATAGTGTAAATCTAACCTTACACTATTTGGTTGTAAATCTAACCAAATTTGTGTGACTCCCTTTATTGCAATAATTGCAGTGGTCTGAAACCAAACACTCAATATCTCTGAGGTATGCCTATCTATACGTGCAACTAGTTCCAGAATTTAAGAGTTCCTATTTAGATAGTCCCTGGTCCAACAGTAACAAAGTTGTTCATTATGGAAAAGATCTGAGGGTTACTGGAAAACTTGTGCTTGTGGCTTTGACTTTAGAAAAGTGCAGCCACCTGGGGAAATAAGCATTTATTAGCTAATAGGGAAAGTGCAGAAGTAAACTATACTCATCAATTATACAGGGTATTCTACATGAAACATTCTTGTCCTAGATGAAAGATGTGATTTAGGGGACAGAACACCTCAGATCTTTCCCTTACCCCCAAATGCCCCATTTCTACCCAGCTTGAAGCCCATTTACAGATAATCAAAGAAAAATTACTCTCCTAATTTTGTTCTCCTTGCAAATGCCACATTTTCATAGATCCTGACATCAATTTGTTGCCATTTCCTTGACAACACTGGAAATTTATTAAACAGTGGCCTAGTTTAATGCACCTTGCCAAAATGAGTCGGCTATTCCTTCTTTGCCAGAAGGATCACACTGATTATTAAAAACTGCACTAAAGTTAACTTTTATTTTTACTCAGTTGAAGTGTTTTCTTTATGAAGACTCTCAGTTATTTGTTCAAAATAAAAATCTAATTGTCAGAACATGTTGGGAGCACTGAGTCTGGGGGAAAAATGAAACATGATGTTTTCATCATTTCTCATTGATTTCTTCCCTCTGGTTAGATGATCACTTCAAGTTTTCACATTATTTTTTATAAAATATCTTTTTTGAGATAACATATTGAAATTCTTTACAAAAATTACAAAAGTCTAAGTTGTGATTATGCTTAATCCTGCTGTTCTATAAGATGCATGACTTAATAACATATAAAAATGGCAGGCTTAAGAGTAGTACAATTGTAGGAAATAATATACATTCAGGAAGCAAAAGCTGGATATCAACCCAACATGCTGTGTAGGAAAACAATATTGCTTTCAATTTTGGAGAAGAGCCAGTTTGTATGAAGAAAAGTAGAAATAAGAAATTGTGAAGTTTACTCATAGAATGACATTCAATAAAATTAGTTCAATTAGTGCTTAAATTAAAAATAAAAACCCTGCTTCGTGCATGCTAAAACTTTCATAAAAGCCTCATTTTTGTGTTATGTACATCATCTCATATTAAGAAACAATAACTGTTTTTGACTATGATAAAATGAGTTTACTTTATCTGGGAAACAAAACATTTTATAGGTACTACAATTTTATCGTCACAACTAAGTAGAGATCTTCCTTAATCCTCAATTATCTAAATTTTTATGGACTATTTTTTAATGTTGTTATCCTAATGAAGTCTAATTATACTAAACACAAATTTAAAATAACTGGGCATTCCCACCTGTTTTGTCTTTTATTATGATTTCTGCTCCTTACTGTCTTCCAAAGATTTCAGGATTTAAAAAAAAATTTACTTAAATATAGTTGATTACACTGTTCCCTTTTCTGCTGAAAGGACTTTTTTTCCTTTTTTTCTTTGTAGTGCCACACCCATGGCTGGGGTCAAACCGGAACTGCAGCTGCTGGCCTACGCCACAGCCAAAGCAATGCCAGATCCAAGCCCTGTCTGTGACCCACTCATGGCAACACTGGATCCTTAACCAACTGAGCAAGGCCAGGCTTCAAACCTGCCTCCTCATGGAAATTAGCTGGATTTGTAACCTGCTGAGCCACAACAGGAACTCCAGTAAGGATATTTTTAACTCAATATTTTATAAACAGTTATATAGGATAGGCTGATTCACTTAACTAATTCTCTCATTTTTCATTAAAAATATCTTTAGAGCTTATCTTGATAAGAAATACACCTCAAGTTTAGGTCTCATTCATACACTCACGAAATATGATTCATTTCCTATATTAATCTAATTATAATCAGTCTATGGATCAATTATCTTCTGCAGAATAAAATGCTCAAAATTTAGTAGCTTAAATCAACTGCTGACTACTCATGATTCTGTGGGTCAAGAACAATAGAATTGGCTCTGAGATGGCTTCTTTCTCCTTGTGATGTTAGCTAGGGCAGGAATCCCAGATGTTTTTACTCACATGTGTGGTTGTTGATAAGAGGTGACAAAAAGTCTGGAGACTGGCTAGTCCTTTGTCTCTATAATTTTACATCTTCTAAGACATATCCATGTGTCTTCCCTGTCTAGCAGGTGTGTGGTGGGGAAGGGTGGTGTGAGACTTCTTTATATGGTGACTCAGGGTGCCAGGGGACAAAAACATTCTATTATTTAATGCTTAAAGCATGTTACAAGGCTAGCAAAGCAAGTCAGAGGAGCGGGTAATAGAACCATGGAAGGAACAACATGTAGGTATAAAGTAGGAATTATTAGTGGCTATCTTTGTAGACAATCTATCACAACAATTATCTCATACTTTATTCCACAGAACCTGTTCATTATTCCCTGTCATTTTGCATAGGCTTCCATAATAACCCTCTATGCTAAAATCTTACTTTATCCCTCAAATTCTCTCTCACACATTGAATTTTATATGATGACTCCTCTAAGTGTCTTAGAAATGATGGCTCCCACATGTAACAAATTTTTTCTCACATTGAAAAGAGTAAAATTAAATACCAGTTATTAATTATTTTTGCAGTTTATGTAATCCACTAGGCAACTCTGAAAACAAACTGAAGTATTAAGTCCAGTGGTCGCTAAGTCATCATCTCAGCTGCTATTAGCGCCATCATTTGACATGGTGAAGAACCCTCTTTCCTGAAAGCTTTCTTCCCCTGGTTTCACAGTCAGCACTGTTTTCCCTGCTACCTCCTTTGCTGGATTTATCTCATCTTCTTGATTTCAAATTATTAAAGAGGCCAGAAGTCAGTGTATGACCTCATTTCTTCTCTACCTATAATAATTTCCTTGCTTTCATCTATTCCCTTGGCCTCACTGCCACCTATAAACAGGAATTCAAATTTATATCCCTTTAAACTCTAGAAGCAAATAGCCAACAGACCAGTTAATATTTCTATTTGTATGTCAAATGAATATTTCCAAAAGTATATTTATCACCACATTCTCAATGAGACCACCACAGGAGTCTCTAAACTCTCCTTCCTGTCTCTACTCTTAGTTCCTCTAGAATGTATCTTCACAGTCAGTGAAAATAATCCTTAAAATTTTGTCATTGTTTTTCTTCTCAGCTCAAAATCCTAAAAAACATTTCATTACACCGAGAATGTTATCCAAATTTCTGGCCCCAGTATTGTTCCCAAGAGCTTTCAATTCTTACTCTTAGAAATAATTTCTAATTTGCTGTGTTCAGCCACGCTGGCTGCCCTGCTTTTTATAAATTATGTGCAGCATATTCTTGAACCCAGGCCTGAGAATCTGTTAATTATTTTTTTCTGGAATGCCCTATTATATTTTGGTTAGAACTTACTCCACTACAACCTTCAGGTGTTGGTTCCAGTCACATCGCAGAAAGGTCTTTCCTAAACATCCTTCCTCAAATAGCACACCCCTCTTACTACTCCTTTCTATGTTACCTAGTTTTATTTTATATGCAACATTTATAACAAATCAATAGCACATTTTATAAATTTTCAGGGAGATACATAATCTCAAAACCCAGAATTCAGAGGCTAATTCTGGGTTGAGAGATAAATTTTCATTTAATGATTAGCTATTTTATGATTTTTTATTTTTAAAAATCCATTTTAAAATTAAACCACTTTATTGAAGTATATAATGGAGTCTTATTACCCTAGTCCTCCTCTCCATATGCATTAATAATTTTATTTTTTATATTTTTATAATTTTAAATTTTAATTTATATATTTATATATAAATATTTTTAATTGAATGATTTTAAGATCAATCACTGAAATAGTTGACAAGACTAATGCAACATCATTCACTGGAGATGCCATGTAGGGCAAAAATTTTAAACTTCTCTAAATGTCTATTTATTGATATATTATATTGATACATTAAAATGGGGATTAAAAAACAACTGTTCTGCATGGTTTTGTGTTTTTAAACAGGGTTGGTGTGAAGACTAGGGTAATACTTTGAGCACAGTGCACATATTATCATCACTTATGACTATTTAATATATTTTATTCACCGCATTTGGATGTTGTATTTGTAGTTCTGGGGTTCCTTCTTATAGATGTAATAACAGTGTTTGTGAGGATACTTGGGGTAAAAAAGCGAGTCTCTGTTTCTCAGTTTAGTTTACTTTTAAAAATATTCTTCACTTATATCTTGTTTTGGGAGATAATAAAACTCAGTTTCAAAGAAAGCAAATGAAAACCTCCTGTTTAAAGGAATACAATTGTAATTTCCACACATAAATGCTCATTAAATCAATTAATATCTTAAGTGTTACAACTTTACCACATGAAAATGTCATAAACCAGATTAACAGATGTGCTGAATATTAGTAAACAAATTGGTAGAGTAATAAATTTAAACCTCCTATTCCTGACTTCCCAAATCAGTCTCCTCTAGAGATACTTTTTCTTTTTAGGTTAAAATACAATCACAGCAAGCAGTAATCCTCTCTTAGCATCTGACTCATTCATGTGGCTTGTTATTTAAACTTGAAATACATTTCCATTGACATAGTAACAACAGAACTATAAATGGATGAAAACCATTTTTATGTTCCAAAACTCTTTTGAGATTTGGGACTTTCATTTTCCATGGAAAGGAAACAAAGAGGTTGGCATTAAGCATAATTTTTAAAAATAATTATGCATTTCAAAGCTTTCTTTGGAGGCTGAAAGTATTTTTCTGAATTTATTCAAATTTTTACTCTATAGGAAAATATGAAATACACTGCATGTTGACATCTAATATCTCAGATTGATGGACTCTAACTACATTATTTTTGTAAAGTTCAATTTAAAATTCACTTTTTTGGGAGTTCCCATCGTAGCTCAGGGGTTAAAAAACCTGACTAGCATCAATAAGGATGTGGGTTCAGTCTCTGGCTTCACTCAGGGGGTTAAGGATCTGGTGTTGACATGAGCTGTGGTGTAGGTCGCAGACAAGTCTCGGATCCTCTGTTGCTGTGGTTGTGGTGTAGGCCAGTGGCTATAGCTCAGATTGGACCCCTAGCCTGGGAACCTCCATATACTGCAAGTATGGCCCTCAAATGACAAAAAAAAATCACTTTTTCCATTTTTATTGATCACTTTAAGCAGACATATGTGAATTTTCAAACATATTAATTCAAATAGTAAGATCTCTTTCATAAAAGTCATCATACACACAAACACACATACAGAAAATAAAAAACAGAAGGTGACCCAGTATAACTTAGTAAATGTGCCAAATGCATTCTTTCTGATAAATTTCAAAAGATCAGCTCTATAGACTGAAAAGTTTTCAGCACCATCAGTTTGCTTTTAAAGAAACTCATCTCCAAAGCTTTTCAATTAGAGTAGGTCCAATTATCTCTTGTGGCAGTTCATCAGTAATAAAAGAACTCAGGTGTTTTCAGCAATTCAGCTTATATTCCACTGAAGTAGGTAAAATTTCACTTTCACGTCCACAGCTTCCCACAGCAGTTCAGTTTAATGTATATTTGAGTTTAATGAGTATTTGCCATTGCAAATGTGGTAGATTTATCCCAGTTCATTTATTTTTGAGTTTACTAACGACATTATGTGATGGTGGATGGTTTGACAGTTCAGGGAGAAATGCAAAATTAATAGAAGAAAAACATAGAGAACTGCTATGCAGTTAAATCATTTTGACCATGCTCAGATCTAGTTTGGCATTTTTCCATTAGAAAAATTAGGGGAAAAAAATGGATAAGAAGTTTAAACTCTTCAAAGCAAATTACCGTATATTTGGCACCTTTTCAATGACCAAAGATCTGATTTGACTATGTCCACTATTAAGTTAATAATCGTATATTTATAACTCATAAAATTTAGAGAAAAATAAGAGCTAACTGAAATGTTTTGAACCTAAAGTAAGTTCTATGTGGATTACTATATTATTGAATATATATATATATATATGTGTGTGTGTGTGTGTGTGTGTGTGTATGTGTGTGTGTGTGTATGCTTTTGTTTTCTCACAGTAAAACTGAATGTTGCATTGCCTATATTCTCTTAAATCAGTTAATTGCAACCCTATCAATTGGTAATGTTGGAGAGAATACTAAGACTTCTTAAAAAGTATAAAGTTTTATCTGGTGAAATCTTAACTTATAAACTAACATACACTTGTATAGCAACGAGCTGATTTACAGCTGAATGAAAAAGCTCTGTCTTGACCACTGGTGAGGCCTGGATGTTTGGTTTGGACTCTTGGCTACCAAAAGGGCAACAGGATTTATGATGTGCTTTTTGAAAACTGAAATTCTCCTGGCAACCCCCATGGTCACTTTGTTTATTAATGATTTTTATCTAGCATAACAGTTTAGATAGCCTGACTTGCCTATGTGATTAGAAGGGCATAAAACTCCTGCTGGGAATTTCTGCTTTGAGCTCTCCTGAAGCCAAGATTCCTAGCACAGAGCTTGGTAGTTCAGTTCAGTCACAAACTGAGACCTCCAAGCAGCCAGGGCCCTAGAGAGGTTGCCCTAGATGGAATAAATTTTACAAATTCAATGACACAATTCATCAGATTTACACAAGGAAAGTCAGTGGAGAAGCTGGATTTATAGAGGTTATTTAGAAATCTACACAAGCTTCCATAAAGAAGGAAAGTTAAATAACACTTGAGACTGTTTAAAATCTGGAGTAAGATCTACTAAGGGACACAGGGGTTTGGATGTCCCTTTGCTTTTTTTTTTCCTTTTTTTTTTTCTCTTTTATGGGCTGCATCCCAGGTTAGGGGTCAAATTGGAGCTGTAGCTACTGGCCTATGCCACAGCCACAGAAACATCAGATCCAAGCTGTGTCTGTGACCTGCACCACAGTTCATGGCAATGCCAGATCCTTAACCCACTGAGTGAGGCCAGGGATCGAACCTGCATCTTCATGGATGCTAGTCAGATTCATTTCTGCTGAGCTGCCGCGGGCACTCTGGATGCCGCTTTGTTACTGTATGGTCAGACCAATCAATGCCTGCTCTCTTGTTCTCTGTACATCCCCTGGGCAACCAGTCCCTGCTTCATTCCCATGATTATCCAATCCTTTTAATTATAGGGACTATTTACAATTGCCTATGTGCTTGCCCACTTACCCTGGCCACTGATTTCCCTGCCAACTGATGAGCCAACCTGACATCAATTCCCCCTATAAATGATAGCCTCTTTCTCCCCTCAGTAGTAGTGAGATTGGCTGCCGTATTCTGCCTACTGTCTGCCATCCAATTTGGGCTGTCACGCCAAGACCTTTGTTCAGACTTATAAGATTCCCTAGCCAATAAATCATTGATGTCTCTTATCACTGTCTCCAGGCCCTTTCTTTTGTCTTGAGGCTGGGCAATTACAAGGTTTATAGGTCTGAAGGGTTCAGCCCAACACTTACCTACATGAAGATGTGTACCAGTTGATCGTGATGGTCAAAATACAGAAAACTGTTTCCTAATCAGGAAGCACACAGCTTGTTCCTAAAAGGTTTTCCTCACCAACAGGTTAAACATTGAATATGAAAGAGACCATCAACCTGTAGGAACTGAGCTTTTCCTGGACCTGCAGAACCCTACCCTAGGACAGGTTAACTTGCAGGAGGGTGTGTGCATTGCATGGAGCTAAAAATCAGGGAAAGCTTTACCAGGGTATGCTGAATGTGTCAGTATCTTGTATAAATTAAAACATATGCTAAGGGTTGGGTGGGGTCTTTTATCACCCACTTATATTGCACATGAAAAGCTGCTGTAACATTTGAAATATTATGCCATGTGTCATATTTCTTAAACATGGTCTATGATATCATAAAGGATTTGTGGAAGGAAAAAAGTATGGAAAAAAGAGAATAAGTGTAATTATTTTTCTTCATATGTTTTATTTTTTCCCTTTAAGTTTGTAGGTGTAATACTCTTCCTAGAGGGTATGCTTCAGAAGCAAAATTTGGATGGAGTTAGCTCACATGTATACAAGCCAAAACCATCTCAAAGGTAACTGATGTTTAGCTATACACATCCTAGAAGGTATTGAGTACAACCATGAGACTATCAATCCTGACATTCATTAGAGGCTTTGTTCCAGACACTCTGATCTGCCCCTCTCACTGCATTCAGTAATTTTCTATCCCCCGTGTCTTTATCTCTATTCACTGCTGAACCATAATTTAAAAACTATAAGATTATACGCTCTTTAGCAATTAGGCAACAAAATGTGAGTGAAAAGCTATTACCATCAAGTTTCATGTATTATAAACAGTCTTATGATGTAACTGAAGAAAAAGAATAGGAAAAATTTTTTTCGATAAAAGCAAGATTATAAAATAGGCTGTCATTTCAGTAAACGTATCTAAAACTACACCATTGAGAAAAATTCCACAAGAAAAACCACAGTTCAATATGACGAATCTTAATAGCAAAAAAGAAATATTTTGAAGACAGAGAATAAAATTAGAAGTTTTTATTTAATATACCCATGTTATTGAACAAAATGGGAAAATGCCGTGTGTACCATGTAACAAATTTAGTAAGCAGATTATTAAATTTAGTTTAAAACATACATTTGCTCCATCATCTCTGCCAGAAGCAATATTTCCATGCTGAATATTTTTGTGTTGAAACATTGTTTTAGCCTTAGGGAGCTCATTTATTGTGATTTATACTGTACATTTTTTTTTTCCACAAGCACATTATACAGCTTCTTGTACTTTCATAAAAAAAACAAGTAAGTAGAATATTTAAATGAAAGGATACATTTAGTGTAAAGTATTACTCGTTTTCAGAATTTGTCAAATACATTAACATAGCATATAAAGACTGAAATAATTTCTTAATTTGACATTGCAATCTGTATTTCCAGTTGTTTCCTTAGGAAAAAAGATCTGTTTGGAAGGTCAGGATAAAAGTGACTAGCTTTACTTACTGAAGGCTGGCTACTATCCAGGCTGAGGAAAGAATTCTCCTTCAGCTGCCCTCCTGGGCAGGAAATGGAATACAGGAAAGGCCACCACGGGCAGGACTCCCAATTCAGCCTGTGGAACAATTAGAGTATTAGTCTGTCTTTATTCCATTCAGACATGCAGAGAATTAAAAGCCAGTTTTTTCCTCATTTTTTTTTTTTTTTTTCCATTTCAGTAGTGTGGGTACTTCTCAGTTCAAGGCTTCGGTCATGCAAATTATTTAACCATCTTTTTAATATGGCAATGGTAACTCCTCAATTCCCTACCACATCCCAGCACAGATATCAACACTATTATGGTATGGAGTAGCAGAAATGCCAGGCTCCCAGGATTTGTAAGAAGTTCATGTTTAATTCAGCTTTGTTATTTTGGATATTTAGGTTTCTGCTCAATCTCTATAATCTAATTAGTTCCCAGGCCCAGGATCAAACCTACATTGTCAACGCTGGACATTAATGTGCTCTGCCACATGAGAACGCCCATTTCAGGCTCCTTTGGCAAGTTTTTTGTTTTGGTTTTATTTATTTTGTGGGTTTTTTTTTTGTTTGTTTTGTTTTTACTTTTAGTCAGAATGCATATCCCTTCTTTCAACCCTATAAAGTATTTTGCCTCAATTCCATTCAACCGAAAGCCTTTTCCTGCAGTGAACCATGTTACTACCCAAGGCATGTATCTTTATTTTTAATTAGCTGACATATGCACATACACGCTCCAATCTATTTGTAATTTCAAATGCCACAAGAAATATGTTAGAAAACTAAGTAATTGCCTCCTAATGCCAATGTTTGCTTTCTAGCATCATATTTGTCTATTTGCTTTGAACTGGGTTCACATATAGCTTCTTCAAATACAACTTCTGCTTCAAGGATATTTGCCTTCATCTGTGAAAGAGATAAAGGAAATAATGGCAGTTTTTCTTAAAGATGTATTTTCGTCTGTTAGTAAATAGTAGATTATCACAAGATCACTCTTGCCTCTAGCTATCACACAGAGCTGCAGAGCTTGTTACAATAGATAAATTTGTGTTCTCGCAGACCATTAGGCATGTTTTGAAAAGGGGCTTTGGAACCTGCCATTTCGCATACTGTAAACAAAGTACTAGCTAGCAAATTAAAATGCAAGCAATCATTTCACAAGCATTGTTTATTATTTGTCAAAACTACTTCTTTAAAAATATAGCCGTTGTTCAAAGCAGCATCAGGTTTCAATATTCCCCATAGGATACTCTATTGACTACTTGTTGTCTGAATACATTTTTGTAGCAAATTACTTCAGAACTTGATTTTATTAACAGTTTCTTGCCTAAACAGAGTTCACTTAAGAAGTTTGTACTTCAGTTAAATAGCAGGAACTGATGTATTCATTACTATAAATATCTTTCACATTCTATTCAAAATAATTTGAATGTACCCAAATGGTCATAGTTCACTAAATATCTTACAAATATAATGCCTTTATGTTATTTCTCTTAGAGTCAGAGAACCAGCGTTTTACAAACATGTTCACCCTTACTCATCAATAATTGCTTGTATCCTGTTTTAATAAATTCTGTTCTTTCCATAACATCATTAAGTAAATGTTCATTATTCTTGCTATTTATAAATCAATGACATATTTTGAATGCTAAAGAAAGTCATATTACAATAGATCAAAGCACATATTTTAAGTGCATATAAAATATTTAAAATTGTATACCTGGTTTTAATAATAGACTGATTTAAAGAGAAATAAAAATTTAAAAGATAGTGTCATAAATTACTATTAGAAAGATATGTGACATTATTTCCAGTAAGAAAATTTTTCATAGTATTCTAATTTCCTGTTTATTTAAGTATCTCATCTATTACTTTCTAAACTCCTTAAATTAAAAAAAAAGCTTTATTTGCACACCAAACATTTGTTAAAAATAACACAGTACTGGGAGTTCCCTTTGTGGCTCAGTGGTTAACGAATCCGACTAAGAACCATGAGGTTGCGGGTTCGATCCCTGGCCTTTCTCAGTGGGTTAAGGATCCAGCGTTGCCGTGAGCTGTGGTGAAGGTTGCAGACGCGGCTCGGATCCCACGTTGCTGTGGCTGTGGCAAAGGCCGGCAGCTACAGCTCCTGTTAGACCCCTAGCCTGGGAACCTCCATATATCTCCGGTGTGGCTCTACATAAAAGTCAAAAAGACCAAAAAAAAAAAAAAAACAGTACCCAGACTATGTTAAAGAACAAGTACTTTAAAAAAAAAAAATAAATGAATAAACAGTTGACTCCACCATCAATACCAGTGTAACAAGATGAATTTTTTAAAACTCGTATTTGATGATGCATAATGTTACAAATTAAATGGCTTAATTCCTTATGGATAATGGGAATTAGAGAGGTATTTGAGTCATAAACCATTTGATTATTGCAAAGAGAAAGTCAATCTAGAATGGCTAAGGGAATACCTATGAAAAGTTTCCTACAAGATTTGATGGTAAATATTTTAGTAACTGGGTACTCTGAAGCTAGACATTTATACCTCTAACTCACTACTGCGGACAAAAGTGATACTTGAGGATTCCAGATGTATTCCCCTGTGGCTCTAAGGTCTGGAGCTGATATTTGTCTCTACAGTATACTTTACTTTTAGAGGTGGTTATATGGCAAACAACAAAACAAAACAAAACAAAAAAACAGACCAAAAAGACCAACAATTTTCAGAATCATGGTCAGATATAAGAACTATCAGACAGAATTTAAAAAGATTATGATTAATATGCTAAAGCTTCTAACGTCAAAAAAAAGTAGGAAAATAGAGAAGTGTAAGAGAAACAGTATCAAGACTTTAGATAATATTTGTATATCTTCTTAATAATCTCTCATTATTCTTTTAAAAGTATAATAACCATAAATCAAAGATATGATAAAATAAATCCTAATTGAGATACATAATACATATACCTTAGGGGGAAAAAAGAATAGTAAACTGTGATTTTATGTGAACTTATGAATGTAACATTGCTTCTTTCCTAGAAATTATTTATCTATCTATCTCTCTATCTCTCTCTCTATCTATCTTTTTAGGGCCACACCAGCAGCATATGGAGGTTCCCAAGCTAGGGGTCAAATCGGAGCTGTTGCCTCCAGCCTATGCCACAGCCACAGCAACGCGGGGTCAGAGCCGCATCTGCAACCTACACCACAGCTCACGGCAACGCCGGATCCTTAACCCACTGAGCAAGGCCAGGGATCGAACTCGCAACCTCATGGTTCCTAGCCGGATTCGTTAACCACTGAGCCAGGACGAGAACTCCAGCATATGTCATTTTAAAGATAAGTATGTAAATACACATTCTGCTTTCTTACTAATTTATCCTTTGTTTCCTTTCACATAAATGTTCCACATTCAGAACCACCACATATTTGTATAGACCATGCACTGAACAGTGCTGGGGGCTCCTTATACATTACAGTATTGAATTTATTTATTCACATGGTTCCAGAGTACAAAAATAGTTTAATTCTATAAATTCTGTGAAAGTGTAATTTACTTTAATTATTAATCAACCTGGAAAATTCATACTTGGAAATGCATATTTTAACAAGCTACTTGTTTCTATGGCAATGACATTTTTAATAATTTTTTGTTAGAAAAACTCAGAATATGACCGCACTGTCTAATGGCCTCTTGTCCAAACATCACAGTTATCCAAATCAAAAGATATAAGAATGCAATCTCCAAATTCAATAATAATTTCCACAAATTTCCTTCACTTTTCCAGAGCTTTAGTACAGAAATTTCTAGTGCTACTGTGATTTCCATTTTAAGTCTTTTTTTCTCTAGTTTCATTCTCCTCCTTTACAAATCATACACTAAGGAAAGAGTTTCTTCATTGTCTCAGTTGCTAGAATTGAAAATCTCAAGGCTGTGATAAGGATACATAGAAAGTAATTTTAATATAAAATAGGGCATAAAGGAAATTCAGATTTGGGGAAGGATTAAAAGAGTTCATATGTTCCCCAGAAACATATCAATGAACTCCATGGTAAAATGCATTAAAAAAAAAATGATTATGCTACTTTCCATCTTTGGGGCAATATGCAATAAAATATTAAATAGATTATGAAATAAGTTTCAATGAACTTTTCCTATCCTTCCTCTTTTATCAATGGGAATTTAATAAATTTTAGATAACAGTCATAGCATTAAAATTCTGCAACAATGCAGTATCACAAAAGTTACCTACCTTTATCTACTCTAATATGCTATTAGATGAAATTATGTAAATTGCTAATTGATGCCTTAATCAAAAAAGTTGTAAAAAATAAAGTCCATTTAAATACATTCATTATTATATCTATGAGTGAGTGAAACATCATACATACATTAAAGACTTTGCAAAATTTTAAATACTATGTATATTGGCTTCCCTAAACAAAAAATGCAATTTACTTTTGTTTCTTTTCCTAAGGCATGGAGACTAATTAAATTTTTCCTAGAATTCTGTAATACACATGAAATAGAGTATTATAATAGAATTTACCTTACTTTATCTTCAGTAAAATAGCAATTACTTCTACACATTACTGATCTGAACATATTATTTTCAATTCTTTAGATATTATTGACACTTTCTCCATATACAAATCTAAAATTTGTTTGTATTTAGTCAGTCATTTATATATCGTTCATTGTAAAACTTAAGTCTTTGAAAATTTATTAAAGTAGTTGATTTACAATGTTGTATTAATCTCTGCTATACAACAAAGTGATTCAGATATATATATATTCTTGTTCATATTATTTTCCATTATAGTTTATCACAGGATTTTGAATATCCCTGTGCTGTACAGTAGGGCTTTGTTGTTTATCAATTCTGTATATACTATAAAACTTAAATCTTTAATCCTAATATAATCACTGATAAAATCTTGAAATTTATGGTCTGCTTTTTAAAGTAATATGAAATTATAATTTTGACAATATTAAATTATTTTTTTTCATAATGGATTTTATTTCAATTATAGTTGTACATAAATCATCACAACTCAATTTACAGATTTTGTATCCCAAACGCACAGTGCATACCCCACCCCCCAGATTATCTTATTTGAAAAACCAAAGGTTTTCCAAACTGTGAGTCATTGTTCTGCAAAGAGGTTCACTGTGTCTTTTTAGTTTCCACATGTAAGCGGTAGCACTGGGTGTTGCTGTCTAATTGTCTGACTGGTTTCACTTCGCATGATAATTTCTAAGTCCATCCATGGGGCTATAAATGTTGGTAATTCATTTCTTTTAATGGCTGAGTACATTCCATTGTGTGTATGTACCGTATCTTCCCTATCCACTCCTCTGTCGATGGGCATTTAGGTTGTTTCCATGACCTGGCTATTGCATAGAGTGCTGCAATGAACACTGGAGTACATGTGTCTTTTCGAGTCATGGTTTCTGCTGGATAGATGCCCAGGAGTGGGATTGCTGGATCAAATGGTAATTCTATTTTGAGT
>PVHT021183528.1:8247131-8291060 GCA_004024745.2 Catagonus wagneri
TCTATTTTGTCTGATAGGAGTATTGCTACTCCAGCTTTCTTTTGATGCCCGTTTGCATGGAATATTTTCTTCCATCCTCTCACTTTCAATTTGTATGTGTCTCTAGAAGTGAAGTGGGTCTCTTGAAGACAGCATATATATGGGTCTTGTTTTTGTATCCATTCGGCTAGTCTATGTCTTTTGGTTGGGGCATTCAGTCCATTAAAATTTAAGGTAATTATTGATATATATGTCCTTATTGCCATTGTATTAACTGTTTGGAGTTTTTGTTGCTCTTTTTTTCTTCCCTTATTCTCTTGTTGTCTCCTCTCACAATATGACTATCATTAATTTCGTATTTGAGTTGATTTTTCTTATTTGTTTGTGTCTCAACTGTAGATTTTTGGTTTGCAGTTACACTGAAGTTTTGATATAGGAGTCTATATATAACTGAGATTGTATTAAGTTGTTGGTTTCTTAATTGCATGTGCTTCTCCAGTGACCTGCATTTGTGCTCTCTTCTCATGATTTCTTATTTTGGTAGCATAATTGTGCATGCATGATTTAGTACCTTAGTGTATATATGCCTTTATTGGTGGGCCTTGTCATTTGTGGTGTTTTTGTTTCTGGTTGTGGCCTTTTCTTTTCTGACTAGAGAAGTTCCTTTAGTATTTGTTGTAAAGCTGGTTTAGTGTTGCAGAACTCTCTTAGCTTTTGCTTATCTGTAAAGTTTTTGATCTCTCCTTCAAATCTGAATGAGAGCCTTGCTGGATAAAGTAATCTTGGTTGGAAGTTTTTCCCTTTCATCACATTTAGTATATCATGCCACTCCCTTCTGGCCTGCAGGGTTTCAGCTGAAAAATCTGCTGATAACCTTATTGGGGGTTCCCTTGTATGTCATTTGTTTCTTTTCCCTAGCTGCTTTCAATATTTTCTCTTTGTCTTTAATTTTGGTCGTTTTGATTAATGTGTGTCTAAGGGTTCTCCTCCTTGGGCTTATTTTATATGGTACTCGTTGTGCTGCCTTGATTTGAGTGAGTGGTTCCTTTCCCATATTAGGAAAGTTTTCAGCTATTATCTCCTCAAATATTTTTTCTGTCCCCTTCTCTCTCTCTTCTCCCTCTGGCAGCCCTATAATATGGATGTTGGTGCGTTTAACCTTATCCCAGAGTTCTCTGAGACTCTGCTCATTTCCTTTCAATCTTTTATCTCTTTTCTCTTCTGCATTAGTGATTTCCACTAATCTGTCCTCCACCTCACTGATTCGTTCTTCTGCCTCCTGTATTCTACTGTTGGCTATTTCTAATTAATTTTTTATTTCTGTTACCATATTTTGCATGTCTTCTTGTTTAATTTTTACATCTTGTATTTCTTTGCTCAGTTTTTCCTGTAAATTATCCATCTTTGCCTCCAGATTATTTCCAATGCCTTGCATCATCTTCAGCATCAACAGTCTAAAGTCTCTTTCTGGGAGGCTGATAATCTCCTCATCACTGAGCTGTTTTTCTGGGCTTTCCACTTTCTCCCTTATCTGAGTTAGAGTTTTCTGTCTTTTCATTTTTGTAGGTTTTTGGTGTGGTGACCTTTTTGTAGACAATAGGGTTGTAGCCTCTCTTCATTCAGGTGTTTGCCTCCCCTGTGGCTAAAGTTGGTATGGACGGGGCTTGCTGTAGGCTTCCTGATGGGAGGGAGTGATGCCTGCTCCCTGGTAGGTGGGATTGATTCCTCTCCCTCTGATGGATGGCGCTTTGTCTCTGGATGAGATTAGAGGCTGGCTGTATGCCTGAGGGGTCTTTAGGCAGCCTGTTTACTGATGGGTGGGGCTGAGATCCCACCTGAATTGTTGTTTGGCCTGGGGCTTCTCAGTGCTGATGGGATGGACCAGATATTCCCAGAAATTGTCACCTCCAGAGAAATGCAGGGTGATGAATGTCCCAGAGAGCTTCACCTCCAATGCCCTTCCCCTACAACAAGGCACAGTCACCCCTGTTTTCCCAAGAGATCCTCCAGGAATTGCAGTCAGGTTCCACCGGATTCCTATGGAGACTGCTTTGCCCTGGGACCTAGTGCACGTGAAAGTCTGTGTTTGCCTTTCAAGAATGGGGTCTCTGTTTCCCCCAATCCTGTGGAGCTCCTGCACACAAGCCCCACTGGCCTTATGCCAGATGCTCCGGGGGCTCTTTCTCCCTGTGCCCGATCCCCAGGCATGGGGATTTGATGTGAGGCTCAGAACTCTCAGTTCTGTAGCTGAGTCTCTGTGATGCAGTTACTTTCCAATCTGTGGGGCTTCCCACCCGGGAGGTATGGGGTTGCTTCTATCATGTAATCACCCCTCCTACCTCTTGATGTGGTCTCCACTTTGTCTTCTGGAGCAGTGTATCTTTTTTGGAAGTTTACAGTCCATTTGGTTGAAGGTTGCTCGGCATTTGGTTGTAGTTTTGCTGGTTTTTGGGAGAGTAGTTGAGCTCCAATCCTTCTTACCACCATCTTCAATATTAAATTATTTCTGAGTTCCCACTGTGGCATAGCAGTTTAAGGATCTGGCAATTCTCCAGCTGCGGTGTAGTTTGTAGCTGTGGCTCAGATTCTATCCCTGGCCCAAGAACTTCCATGTGCCATAGGTGCAGCTGAAAAAGAAAAAATGAATAAATAAAATGAATTCTAGATCCAGAGTCTTGATTAAATGAGAAAATTCCAAACATAGAAACACCTTGATCGGCGGTTTATTAAAAAAAAAAAAGTTATCTTACAAGAGGTTAGTTCCTATAGACAAAATTATGGAGTAAGACACTTTTTATTTTTAACTGAAGTACAACTGATTTACAATGTTATTATTTTTATCTTTCTTTCCTCATTTTTTTTAGGGCTGCAGGTGTGGCATATGGAAGTTCCTAGGTTAAGGGCTGAATCAGAGCTGCAGCTGCTGGCCCACACGACAGCCACAATAATGCCAAATCCTCACCTACAACCTACTCCACAGCTTGCAGCAACACCAAATTCTTAAGCCATTGAGTGGGGCTGTGGCTCAAACTAGAATCTTCATGGAACTAGTCAGGTTTGTTTCTGCTTAGCCACAACAGGAACTCCTCTTTATTCTTATTAATTACCACGTTCTTCTGGATCTAGTGTCCACATGTTTTTACTTTAAAAACTGTATCTGTCCAATTTCAATAATTATAATCTTAAATTACTCTTTCTTGCCACACATTAAACCCTAGCAGTAGAAACTCTGGATTCTGCTCCAATTATCACTCACACCATATTCAGTGTGTTTCTCAATTCTGTGTATTACTCAGCTAAACTTTACAAAAATAAGATTTTAACCTTTGAAACAAATGAGTTCACAACTCCTCTTACTGTGGAAGTTATTTGGGGCCAAATATAGTTCCACTTGATTCTCAGACTAAATATTATTCTGAACTGTCTGTAATCAGAGATAAAGTAAGAGGACTTGCCATCTATGTTTTTAGCAGAAGAACTTAAAAATATTTACTACATATAATTTTCTGTCCAATTCATACACTAATTGAACTATTGAATACAAAGTTTTTTCCCTGTTTCAATTTAGTATCCAGCACTACTACACAATAACATTAATTCTGCCTTTTTGTATTTGTATTATGCATTTTTATTCATCTCATTCTTTATAGCAGTTTCTATTTTATAGATCTTAAAAATATATATCAAAAAGCCAAATTGTGATGTTAAAATATTTTATTTCATTGTTCCCTCTGTTGATGGGCTCAGTTACTGATTTATTAGTGCACAATCAATCATTGCAATCATCCCCTGTAATATATTTTCAATTTCTTGTCAATTGTGATACCCTTTACTGGTTGAAAAAAATCACAAATCTCAAGTTTAATACACCTACACATACTGCACTGGTGTAGCTGAATAAGGCTGAAGAAAAACACAAAATCACGTCTCATCTCACTTTCAAATTCTGGCTGGAAACATGAAGTGCCATCTAGCCCCATATCATGATTCACCTAATCCATATGTCCTTCTAGAGTACTGGATGACTATATCACAATTACTCAACCTTTCTCAGTCCGTGGCACCCCTGGTGTCTTGCTAATTTTTACATGGCACCCTTAGATATAAAAAGAAATCCTAAACAGTTCTACTTACTCAGCAATAATGTTAAAAAATGTATAAGGGTTCAGCAGACATCTGAAAAAATACATATGCATATACTTGAAAGACAATGCTGTAATTTCAATTTTAAATGACTACAATCACTTACAAGGGAGAAATGGGCAACTTGTTGGACATGGCACAATTTTTCTACCCTTGGAATTACAATGGATGCTAACACCTTCACTTCTAGTTCCACACTGATTTTCATGCACTACTTGCTTTGCTTTTTATCACAGCAACAACCAAAACCCAGCTTTGCAAAGGAATGACATTATCTAAAGGAACATAGTACAATCTAACACTGGAATTGTGAACACTTCAATCCAGTAGTTTACATAGCATTCATTAGTTACCAAGTGTCACTGCAACATCTTCCAAAAAAAAAGCGGGTTTTTAATGTGAAATCATTGTGGTGTCTGGGTGTTTTCTGATACACAGCGTTAGAATTTTGGGACTACACTGTATCATTCTCTCTTCATAAATTTGTAACAATTCTCCCCCATCATCATTTAGTGTTTTTGATGCTTATTTCACTGAGAATAGCGAAAATTCAGAGAACTTCCATAAGCTCTCACAAAATCTATAACTCCCATCTCCTGAATTTGTGCTAATATGCTTTGATTTATTATTATAATGGTTTTAACCCCTGTGTTTTTAGTAAAGGCCAAACTGTCATTTGTGTCTAGATCTCATCTAAATATTTCTCCTTGCATGCATCAAATACTCTCCCACTTCACTGAATATTTCATATTGGCAGACAAGCATGCTGTTACTTCTCCCACTGACTTAAAAAAATAAACCTCTAAAAATTACCATTCATGTACTCCTTCCTTTAGAGCAAAGTTCCTCCTCAAAGTAAGTTGTACTTACTTGTCTTCACATTCTCTCTTCCCACTCTCCCTTGAAATTACTCCAGGCAAAATTCATTCTCATCACTCCATTGGAAACTGGACCTACAGTTTATTATTCCCTCCTTGATATACTTTATTTTTTTAATATCCCAGATATCTTCTTTCCTCCCAACCTTGTCAGCTCTTAGTTTACTTTGCTAATTCATCAGCATCTACCTGATTTTGAACTTTTATAGTGTTTCATGGATCAGGCCCGTACTGCTTTATTTTTTTTCTCCTATATAGTCAATTACTTAGATTCTTATCCATTCTGTAGCTTTGAATATTATCTCTGCTAATATCTTTCAGTTGTATATCACTTGCTTACCCTTACCCTAACTTCCAGGTTTGCATATCCAAGCCCTTATTTAACTTCAGTGGCAGATGTAGCTTATTTGTTTGGGAACTGTTTGGGAGTTCTGACTGTGGCGCAATGGGATTGGCAGCACCTTGGAGGTCAGGGACACAGGTTCAATCTTCGGCCTGGCACAATGAGTTAAAGATCTGGCACTGCCGCAGCTGAGGCTTAGGTTACAACTGTGCCTGAGATCTGATCGCTGCCCTCTGATCCCTGGCCCAGGAACCCCAAATGGTACAAGGTGATAAAAAAAGAGAAAAAAAGAAAAAGAAAAAAAAAGGAAACAAAGAAAGTGAAGAAAAGAAAAAAAAAACTGTATCAGACTTTCCCAAATGCATTAATATCATCTTCCCCAAATACTCAAGGTCAAACTTGTTTGTCTCTAATAGTATAACCACTTCATGAACAAATCCTTCTATTCCTATTTTCAAAATATATTTTTTACCCACTCAGTTCCTGCCAACTCCACTCCAACAAGAACAGTATCTTGTTCTGAAGTATTATCTTTGACTATCTTCTTTCCATTCTCAACACAGCACGCATAGTGTTCCATGTTGAACTAAATCAGATTAGGACAAGACTGCTAGCTCAACACTTGCAAATGGCTTCCCTTCTAACTATGAGTTAAGACAAATATTGTCTTGTGTAAGTCATTTTTGATGTTTGACTCCTGAAAAATTTCAGTTTCCACTCTCCTTTTTACTGAATTGAGCCATACAAGTGCAGATTGACCAGAAACCCAGCAGCTCTCTCTTTGGCACAAGAAGGAAGTTCAAAACACAAGTTCTGCCCTCACACACAGAAACCCTACCCTTAACTGCAAACCCTTAACCCGCAAGCCGGTTGCTCCTTCCTGCTTTCTCAAGCCATTTTCAGACCCACTTTGGAACATGCCCTGGTCTCCCCAGAAAGCTTTGAATTTTGTAATAAAGTCATACTTAGTTGGCATATGTATGTGTCATTATTAGTTTAGCATCCGAAATAAACTTTGGGAAGGAAGGCTGTTCCACTTAGAAGGGGTGATCACAACGTCTGGTCACACATTACTTTTCTGATCTCATTCTCTAACACCCTACACTTCAGTCACTTCACTCCAATTCACTGGAATTCTTGTTCCCCACATGTGACCTAGATAATTGTTCCTAAGCTTCTTTGCACATGCACCTCACTCTATCTAGAACTTTCTTTCCCTAGATATCTACAAGACTCACTCCCAACAAAAATACTAAAGTACATTCAAATTCAATGAAATAAATGTTCTTATACAACAGGTGGAAAGAAATGCTCACACTGTTTTTTTGGAAAGCAACTTAGAAATATACCAATAACAAATATTTTTTCACATACTTTGAAAAATAATGTTAATTTCAAATGTTGCTCATTAGGCAAAAAACTAAAAACATTAGGAAATAAAAACTTAATGTAAGAAAAATATTCATAAAATTCTTCTTTAAATGGCAAAGTTGTTTTATACCCAGTTCCATACACAGAAAATCAAAATAAGTTTCTAAGGTCACCCCGTGGTTCAATTTTGAAGTGAAATTTCAAAGACTGGTCTTCACAGGAAAAAAAAAAAAACACACAGAAAAGAATTATCCATCGGTCTAGGAAGTTTCTATGATAGGAACGAAGCTATTTTAAAATATCAAAATTCTAATTACTACATATGCTTTACTTATAATTTTAAAAATTTATGCTATATATTTTTTCATCAAGATGATTAGTTTGAGCAAAAAGACATATTAAAATAAGGAAAAGTGACATATTTGCCTAACAATAACGACAGAATGTATTGTCTTTCATGTCAGGCACAGTGCTAACATTTTTACTGAATTATTTGTTTTCTTACAGTGGCTGGCAAATTTTAAAAGTTCCAGCTCTGTCGCTTTTATCATCCTCCTCCTCAATGTCATCAATATTGTTACTGTAATCATTCATAGTCAGTATAAAAACTTTATGAACATATTTAAAGAATACAGAAAACCCACTGATAATAAAAAGAATTACAAAAATAAGTATCAGGAGTTCCCATTGTGACTCAGTGGTAACAAACCCGACTTGTATCCATGAGGATGTGGGTTCGATCCCTGACCCCACTCAGTGGGTTAAGGATCCAGCGTTGTCGGTTGCTGCCATGAGCTGTGGTGCAGGTCGCAGGCTCGGCTTGCATTGTTGCAGCTCTGATTCGACCCCTAGCCTTGGAACTTCAATATGCTGTGGATGTGGCCCAAAAAAGAAAAAAAATTAATCAGATAAATCCAAATGTCTGGAATAGAAAAATATTTCCTTTGTAATAATGTTGATCAAATTCTCAATGTTGTAAATGGTTTGGTTCCGTTATATTCTTTTTTTTTTTTTCAGAGAGCAAAGTAAAATATCCTAAACTTAGGCAATAGGATGTGATTTTATTTTATTTTACTTTATTTTATTTTATTTATTTTATTTTATTTTATTTTTTGTGTCTGTTTGCCTTTTACGTAGAGCCGCACCCGCGGCATATGGAGCTTCCCAGGCTAGGGGTCTAACAGGAGCTGTAGCCGCCGGGCCTTCGCCACAGCCACGGCAACGCGGGATCCGAGCAGTGCCTGCGACCTACACCACAGCTCACGGCAACGCCGGATGCTTAACCCACTGAGCAAGGCCAGGGATCGAACCTGCAACCTCATGGTTCTTAGTCGGATTCGTTAACCACTGAGCCACGAAGGGAACTCCGGATGTGACTTTAAAATTATTTTTATAAAATAACAAAAAGGTTTAGGCATAATCTTGTCACTGAGGGCAAAATATTGCAAAAATGGAAATCTGTAAACTTTCAATGTCTGAAAAAATAAGGACCATATATTTATATTGGATAGGTAAGCCATGACTCTTTTGGACTAAATACTTGACTCAATTTTTTTAAAATTTATTCGCTTGTGTTATTCAATCCTAGTTTTTTCCCTTGAAGTTCATAAATACTCACAACCTAGTGGTACATTTTTTCCTGTATTGAAGCACTTTATTTTCTATTATTGATATTCCTACAGATTTTCCTTCCCCTTGAAATCAATAATATATTAATGATTTTGCCACAAAATACACATATCTACATTTGATTTTAGCAAAGAGATATATAAGACATTAGCAGAGATATGTAAAATATTTATCTTTCAGTAAAAGTATTGTTGAAATAATGTCATGTCAATTACTTCTGTATTTAGCTTTTTATATTTCAATGAGATTTACTGGAAAAAATAGAAAGTTTATGATAAAGTCCAAAACATCAGGCTTTGCCAGAAGTCATTTATATTGTTGGATTATTGCCAAACTTAAAGCTGTATGGCTATATTTCACTCATAGAACCCTGACAACCAATAGCTTATTTTATTACTCAGAATTGCCATCCATTCCAATTTCTCTAGGGCAGGCATTTATTATTGAGTTACTAAAGATATTTCAATACTGAGAGGAAATCTACAAATGCAGAATTATTTCCAAAAAGTAACTTCTTGAGTATAATCTAAAAATCATTGTGTAAATATAACATTCTGTCTGTAAAATAAATATTTTTTAAAAAGCAGGATAGTAATCTTGACTGTCCTTTATAAACAGCAACAAAAATAATTATATGTCATTCTTATTTGTTGGAGGGCAAATTACATGTATTTGTATATAATGCATTTTGAGTGATGGCATAAAATTTATAGAGGCATTATTATGCCTATCAAGTGCTAAAAATTACAACAAAACTTTCAATATTTTAATTCACTGTCTACAAAGTAATCAAATGCCAAGGGAGGTATAAACATTACATTACAAATGCTTTTCCTAAAGGCATTAAAAAAAACATAGCATGTCAGACACTGCCTCATAAGGTAAGTTTCAGAATAGATGTATAGGAAAAGAAATGGCATTTGAATTAAGTCTTGAACATGAGTCAAACATGCACAAAAATTAGCTTTATTTTAAAATTTGTAGAGCTTTTATTTTGGCCATGTGAGGGATAATTTCTCATTAACTAGAAGATGTATTACATTGTTACATAATTAAAAATAAGCATGTTTTCTTAAACCACTGAACATTTGCAGTTTATTTCAGAAATTATAATTTTAATAGATATGGAAAGTACATGCCTGTGTGTATGTGTGCATGCACACACATGCATGTAATTACAGATGGGAAGAGAAGCAGTAATGAAAGAAACATGGCCAAAATTGAAAGATGTATCTTCTGAAATGCAGAAAAAAAAGGGAAACAAAAAAGGAAGTCATTCTTTCTGTAATTACCCCTCAAGATAATTGGTGACCCCATATGTGTGAAGCAAGACTTCCAGAAAGAAAGCAGAAAACCGATGTTATTAATCTAAAAATTCTAAAGATAAATGTTGGCAATTGCACAAGATGTACATACAAAAATTGGAGTCAGAGCCACAAAGGTAAAGGGACACAATGGGCACTACAGATCTTCATGTGAGATTCTTGAAAGATTTCAAGAAAATGAATAAAGTGGAATTAAATCACTCCCAAGATTATCCGCCTTTATTCCATTTATGTGCTAAAAGAAAATTTAAACTTCTTTGGAGGAAGATGTTATTAGGCCAAAGAATCCCAAAATTTATAAAACACAATATATAAGTAATGAAAAATTAAAAGGCATAATAAAAACAAATCCCAATAACTTAAATTCAAGACTAAAAGGAACAAAGGACCTGTAGGTGGTACAGATTTTGAAATTATCAACAGGATATTAAATAACTAAATTTAATATTTCAAGAAAATGTATGAAGATACTAAAAAATTCCACAAGAAATACAAAAAAATTAAGAAGAATCAAAATAATACTTTCAATGAAATATACTTAACATCTGAAACCAATAATTCAAGAAATGCATTTAAAAGCAAATTAGAAAGAGCAGAAATAAGATCAGTGAATTTGAATATATGGGAGTAGAAAATAACCACACTGAAACAAGGAGGTTTTGAAAAGAGGAATGAAAACAGAGCTCACGTTGTAGAGAACATAGTGGGATGATTTAACATAATGCAATCATATTCCTAAATGGGAAGAGGAAAGTATGAATTGGAAGAAGAAGAAATGAAGGGACTCTAGCCAATAATATTTTTTTGTGTTGTTTAGAAGAACAGACATTAAACTATGGATTTTTTTTCTGGCTGTTTCCACAGCATGTATAAGTTCCCAAGCCAGGGATCAAACACATGCCACAGCAGTGACCTGACCCACAGCAGTGACAATGTCAGATCCTTAACCACTGAGCCACTAGGGAACTCCTAAATTATTGATTTTATAGTATTGCACAACGAGATAGATAAAAATACATGGAAAAAAACTCTTTAAAATAAAATTGCTAAAAACCAAAGGCAAAAAGATTGCCTTAAAACTAACCAGAGGAAAGTTGATACCTCCCCTTCAGAGAAGGAAAACTAAGACCTACAGCTGACTTCTAATCATATATAATCCAGAAAAATGTAGATGAAGATATATAAAATGTAGAAGGAAAATAAATGCCAATTAAAAATTATACATGCAGAGAAAATATCTTTCAAAGATAAAGGAGAGAGAAAAGACAATGGCAAAATATAAATACTGAGAAAATCCATGATAAAGAGAAGTACATCAAAAATATCGCAAATGGAGATTTTTTTTCAGACTGAATCAAAATGATACCATAAAGAAACAGATTAATTCTAGAGTAAATGAAGAGCGCAGCAAGGGGTATGTATGCAGTTTAATATAAAATAATAATGATTGTTTAAATAATTACTGCGATACTTAAAACATAAATAGTGTCACGCCAGATTTAAAACACATGAAAATAATTTCATGACAACTGCGTGAGAAGCAGAAGAGGGTAAACGTAGCAAGATCCTTATATACACCAGAGAGTACCAAAGTTCAAGGGAGATCTTAATGATTCAGGTATTAAACACTTACAATTAATACGTAGTCAATGAATATTGTACTTACTGCAGCAAAAAATAAATACATGAATTACAGAAATGCCTAAGGGGGGAAACATTGAATATTACCAAATACTTTTTAATTATAAAGTAAATTATAACAGAAAACAAGGACAAAGGGAAAGATGATACAAACAGAAAACAAACAAGAAGGTAAGTTGAAAGTAAAATATACCTATAAATATACTAACTGATAAGTAGACTGAGTAGTCAAGGAAAATACAATTACTGAGACTCTAAATTAGTGTAACAGCTCACTACTTATATAGCTTAAACATAAGAAAATATCAATATTGATTGTTAAAGGATCTAAAAACGGTATCATTTAAAACCAAAAGAAAGCTAGTTCAGTTTCATGAGCCAGATTAAAATTAGCCTTTAATGCTAGAATTAGTACTAAAGCGAAGAAGGCTATTTCATTCTATAGTATTAAAATGTCAATCCAATAGAATAATATCATCTTATAAAATATGACATAATTAAAAGTGAAATACACAAATCTGTATCATAATGAAACACAAATCTGTATCATAACTCTGAGTAAGTGAAAAATAAACAACTAAAAACCAGTAGTTAGCGAAAATTAGAACTACATATAATATAGAATGTTATATATAATGATATTATAGTTATGTGTACTTGAAATTATTGTCACGTGTACTTGAAAAGAATGTACATTTTTACAGTCAATGGGGCATGTGTGTGTATGTATATATATCCTATATATAAATTATAGATTTAATACACATAATCTACAATCCATATATAGGGAGACACACAAATAGATGTGTACAGAACACCTGCTGGCACTCATTTAGCACCACTGACTGTAAAAATATACATTATTTTCAAGTACACATGTGATTACTACCAAAGAAAACTTACTATATTATAGGTTATTCAGCAAGTCTCAACAAAGTTAAAGAACATGCCTATGTTCTGAACAAAATGACAATTAATAATAGAAAGATAATAGAATATCTCCAAATGAGTTGAAACAATGCATTTAAAATAACCTGTTATTTTAAGAGAAATAAAATTCAAATTATAAATAAAAATATATATTAGAAAATATTTTAAACTAATTAATAATAAAAAACTCATGTGAAAATGCAGAAGCTATTACCTAGAAACTCCACCCTATGCCTTTACCCAGAGAAATGTCTTATAATGTAGCATCTCTCAGCATCAACATTCATAATTCTAATCTGGAAACAACCCAAATGGCTATCAACAGTAACTGAGTTGTACATAAGTTTGATATTGTTAAAATGGAGTAGAATAAAACAATAAAAATAGTGAATTGCACATCACATGCAAAATATGGATAAATGTTGAGGAATATATATATTGCTTTATACTTCTTAAAAAATATATGTTATACTTCAGTTAAAATTTACATAAGCAGTTATAGTAATTTTCTTCCTGAAAAAAACTATAGAATACTTTTAAAAATAATTTTTGAATTTTTATTTATATAAAGAATTCCAGATTGGCAGTATTTCAGCTAAGCACTTTAATGAAATAATTTTATTGCCTTCCATCTTCCATATCATTACTGTTGAAAAGTGAGATGTAAGTTGTTGCTCCTCTGATTTCTAATTGAGTTATCTGATTTTTTTCTGAATAGCTTTAAAAAGTAGTAAGGACAATCAATCTCATTTTCTCTTGAAATAAAACAAAAATATCTTGTCACTCTGTGTGCCATGTTCAGCTCAGACAACTTATAAATTTAGGGGAATAATTTCATATGCTGCTGTCAAATGTCATCAACTCGAACTAGAACACAACAGATGCTTAATAGCTACAATAATATTTGGCTCTTAAACAGAATATATCATCTTCAAAGCATTGTGCAAACATTAAATAATTCAGCTTTACAACTTCCTCAGTGCTATAGATTCACGATGATGTTTGTTTATTTAAAAAAAGATGTATCATTACACTGATGAGTAGATTCAGAAAGAGAAAAGGCCATCTACTCTCAGAAACTACTTGATGATGTATGTAAGGAAATAAATGTGTTTTTCTGGAAGTCAATGTTATTAAAATACAAATATTTAAAAGGAAATTTAAAACTGTGACTATTTGCAAAAGTTCAGAGGAGCTTTTTCAAAATGCTGTCTGAGTATCTATATCAAATTACCAGGTGTACCGGATAAAAATATAGATTCCTTGGAAAAATTAACTATGTACCTACAAAATGAGAATACCTAGATATAGAGTAAGGGAATCTAAATTTATAATAATCTTGCATTTTTAAAAAATCAACTATGCCTTTATTTTTAAAACATTTATTATAATTGACTTATAATGTTCTGTCAATTCCTGCTGTACAGCAAAGTGATCCAGTTATTCATTTATATTCATTCTTTTTTTTCACATTATCCTCCATCATGTTCCATCATAAGTGATTATAGTTCCCTCGGCTATACAGCAGGATCTCATTGCTTATCCATTCTAAATGCAATAATCTGCATATAGTAACCCCAAAAGCCAAGTCTCTCCCCCTCCCTCTTGGCAACCAATAATCATAAATTTTTTATGTACAGTAAATTTTAAAACAATCATTTCATAGTTTATAGGTAAATTATATTTAATAAAATCCACTTAAGGGAATCAAGAGGCTTGCTCTTAGATATATATAGTATGATATACATGCATATATTGAACTGGATAATTACAAATAAATATTTTCTTATTAGCGGTTGAGAAGTATATTGAATAGAGTAGCATCTGTTTCTACTAATTATATGTAGTGTTATTTAAACTCTCCTTTTCTGTAAAGATATCTCCTTTTTTTAATCTCATTTCTTCTTTTACCCAAGAATCTTGAAATTTATAAGTTGTCTGAAAATCCCTACAATTTTTTTGCCCGAACTCAGCTATAGAGACTTTATAATGCTTCAAAAACATTTTAAATAAGTGGATTTATTTTGACATAGACTTCTGTGAGCACCTGCAAAATCATAGCCTTAACTGGGATACAGCTGTTGGCTGATTGCTGTGAAGAGAGGGTGTCTGTGTTGACTGATTGGCCATTTTTATTCAATAGTACATTGAGCTTTTTCTCTTTTTTTCAAGCTGTAGTTTTCTTAGGAAATGGCTTAAATGATTAAAGACCTAAAATGGAGTGTCACTTTGCCAACTATCAACAGTAGAAGATGAAATGCTTTCAGTAAATAAACATTGCCAGACACCTGTGTATGACTTTTTCCTTTTGGAGCAAGGATATTGATCTGAAGAACCAATTTGCTCAATGGTTCAACAGTCACAGAAGTAAATGTTTTAAACTGATGAGGCATAGAAAGTAGTAAAAATGTCACAGCAGCAAGAACAATTAGGTTTGTTCTAAAAAGTACAAGAAGAAATGGGAATAGTTCTAATGAGTGTTAAATAAGTGTGTATTCTGATTCCTTTTCTAGTAAGGTCAGTTAGGTTATTTGCAATTCTCTGTGATTTCAGTTTATTCCTTGACATTTAAAACAAACAGATTAAAAAATTCTTATGTGATATCTGGATTTCTACCTACAGAGAAAATTTAATGTTATAGTAACAATTAGCATTTTTACTTTTGTTCCTTAAGTAACTTTTTGATGACTCTAGTGACCTGCCTCTCAATCAAGAAGTGAGGATTCAAATTATTCTTCCTTACCACGTTTAAATATGTAAAAATATCTGCTACAAACACTGTAGGTACTAAAAAGCAAAAAAGTGTCAAGCCCAAATATTTCTAATATCGTGTTGTTTATCACATGACTTCAGGTCCTCTCATCATCAAATTCATGCTCCAGGACATATAACTGTTTGTAATTTCCTTTTACAGCATATTAATAGGAAGTTAATATAATCCTTTGAGAAATACTATTTTGGAGTCTATACTTAAATGATATAGTCTAAGAAATTGAACTCTATTTTCTGGAGCTCAGAGTGAACTAAAAACTTACTGCTCTTTAAATTCTCAAAACCTTTCTTTGTAGTATTAAATCATGTATTTAATTCTACTCCACTCTATTTACCTAATA
Source organism: Catagonus wagneri (assembly GCA_004024745.2). Taxonomy (NCBI): domain Eukaryota; kingdom Metazoa; phylum Chordata; class Mammalia; order Artiodactyla; family Tayassuidae; genus Catagonus; species Catagonus wagneri. Next base: position 8,262,484 of record PVHT021183528.1, read on the forward strand.
AACATCAACTTCTATGTCATGAAAACATCTCATTATATTTAGATCTTATTATTTATCACATTAGTTACCTCCTTAAAAACTAGCTGAGACAAAAATCTATGGGGAATAAGGGATTCAACTGGAAGGCAGATAATTAAGGAGCATGGCACATTTTGATGTATTATGGAAGAAGTAAATCGAATTTCCCAGTGGCAGACCTCAGGAAAAGAATGAAAAAAGTTGTCTTCACAGATCATTTTATGAAGTTTATTTATCCTTCAATATGACTAATAAGAACAGAAATCTATTCCTCAGAGAGGACATAAATGACATTGACACACATATAACACACACACACACGTGTACACACACACACAAGCAGAGATTATAGAGAGATAATGTAAATGGTTTTCCAGTTCCTGAGATACAGATGTATTCTTGTCCTTGAAGTGCTTCTGGTCCCAGAAAATGCACAGAACACTACCTTAATTCTTGCTTCTTCTTTTACCCTGCCTCCTGTGCTTCCCTGTTCTGTAGTCTCATATTTTGGTTACTATTATTAATATCATAGTTTAACTTTAAAATTTATCAAATTATTCATTGTATATATAATTTATATATATATTCGTATACATATAATCTATATATTATACAGATATATGAGCAAACAAATTATCTTATAGTCCACACTAGGATAATTATCTAGTGTTGATTAGATAAATAAATGAGAAATATGGAAGCAAGGGAGAGACACTATATAATAATTTTATAGACACAACTGTATATTGTGGAGAAGTTGCATTTACAGAAGGCATTATTAAAAGTAGAACTAAAAACTGTAGGAATAAGTTTCAGAGATAATGGTGGCTTGAACCAGAATGACAGTAGGGGAGATGAAAAGAAGTGATTTGATTAGCAAAATATATGAGTCAAATACTGAAAGAATTCATAAGAGAAAAGGGTAGCTGACTTAAAGCTGACACCCAGGAGTTCCCTTCATGGCTCAGCAGTTAATGAACCCAACTAGGATCCATGAGGATGCAAGTTTAATCCCTGGCCTTGCTCAGTGGGTTAAGATCCCGTGTTGCTGTCAGCTGTGGAATAGGACACAGAAGCAGTTCGGATACCACATTGCTGTGGCTGTGGTGTAGGTTGGCAGCTGTAGAAGCTGTAGCTTCAATTTGACCCCTAACCTGGGAACCTCCATATGCCACAGGTGTGGCCCTAAAAAGCAAAAGCAAAATAATAATACTAAAAAAAAGCTGAAACCCAGAGTCCAGACTTGGCAAACACTGTTGCAATTTCAAATAAACAGTTAGATACATTAATCTGTGCCCTAAGGGAAGCTCTAGAATTGAAGACATCAGTTTTCCATTGTCATATACAAATGTAATGCAAAGCCATATGATATGGTAAGAGCTTCTAATGTAAAAGTGAAGAATCACAAGAGATTCTAAGAGTTCTCTAAGACTTAATTGTCTAATCTTCTCTAATCTTGGACATCATGAGGGAGAACAAAAGTTCAGGACCAGACGGCTTCACAGGCAAACTCTATCAAACATTTAGAGAAAAGTTAACACCTATCCTGCTAAAACTATTCCAAAATAATTACAGAGGAAGCAACACTCATTAGATGAGGTCACTGACACTGGATACCAAAGCCAAATGAACACACAACAAAATATAAAAGTACAGGCCAATATCACTGATAATTACGTATACAAAAATCCTCAACAAAATAAAAGCAAACTGAATCCAGCAATACCTTAAAAGGATCATATACCACAAGCAAGTGAGATTTATGCCAGGGATGCAGGGATTTTTCAATATCTGCAAATCAATCAGTGTGATACATCACATTAACAAATTGAAGAATAAAAACCATATCATCCCAATATATGCAAAAAAAAGCTTTTGACAAAATTCAACACCCATTTATGATAAAAACCCTCCAGAAAGTGGGCATAGAGGAAACCTACCTCAACACAATAGAGGCCATGTATGACAAATCCACAGCTAACATCATCAACACCAAAAATGTGAAAGCATTCTACTAAGATCAGGAACAAGATGAAGATGTTCACTCTCTCCAGTTTTATTCGACAGTTTTGGAAGCCCTAGGCATGGGAATCAGAGAAGAAAAAAAAAATAAAACCAATCCAATTTGAAAAAGAACTAAAACTGTCACTGTTTGCAGATTACATGATACTGTACATAGAAGATTCTAAACTTGGTATTAGAAAACTAGTAGAGCTCATCAATGAATTCAGGAAAGTTGCAGGATACAAAATTAATACACAGAAATCTCTTGTATTCTATACATTAACAAAGAAAAATCAGAGAGATTAGGGAAACAATCCCATTTACCATCATATCAAAGAGAATAAAATACCTAGAAATAAACCTACCTAAAGAGGCAAAAGATCTGTACTCTGAAAACAATAAGACACTGATAAAAGAAACTGAAGATGACAAACAAATGGAAAGATATACTGTGTTCTCGGATGGGAAGAATCGCTATTGTCAAAATGACTATACTGCCCATGGCAATCTACAGACTCAACACAATCCCTACCAAATTACCAATGACATTTTTCACAGAACTACAAAAAATGTATTATAATTTGTATGCAAACACAAAAGGCAGTGAATAGCCAAAGCAATCTTGAGAAAGAAAAATGGAGCTGGAAGAATCAGGCTCCCTGACTTCAGACAATACAGCAAAGCTACAGTCATCAAAACAGTATGTTTCTGGCACAAAAACAGAAATGTAGATCAATGGAACATCATAGAAAGCCCAGAAATAAATCCACACACAGTCAATTGATTTATGACAAAAGAGCCAATAATATACGATGGAAAAAAAGAGACTCTTCAATAAGGGGATCTAGGAAAAGTGGACAACTACATTAAAAACATGAAATTAGAATATTCTCTAACACCAGACACAAAAATAAACCCAAAATGGATTAGAAAAAAACCTAAACAAAAGGTTGGGTACTTCACAACTCTTAGAAGAAAACATAGGCAGAATACTCTTTGCCATAAATTGCAGTGGCATCTTTTTTTAAATCCAACTTGTACAAGTTGGAAATAAAAACAAAAATAAAAAATGGAACCTAATTAAACATAAAAGCTTTAGCACAGTAAAGGAAACCATAAACAAAATAAACAGACAACCCACGGAATGGGAGAAAATATTTGCAAACGAAGCCACTGATAAGAGATTAATCACCAAAATATACAAACATCTCATACCACCATAAAGTTAAAAAAATTAAAAAATGGTAAAACTAAATAGACATTTCTCTGAATAAGATACACAGACTTCACAAAGCACATGAAAAATGTGCAATGCTCAATATCACTAATTTTTAGAGAAATGCAAATCAAGACTACAATGAGGTATTATCCCACATCAATCAGAATGGTCATCATCAAAATGTCTGCAAATAAAAAATGCCAGAGAGAGTGTGGAGAAAAGGGGAACCCTCTTACACTGCTAGTGGGAATGTAAAGTGGTGCAACTGCTATGGAAAACAGTATGGGGGTCAAACTAAAATAGAACTACAATATGATTCAGCAATCCCGCTCCTTGGCATATATCTGGAGAAAATCATAATTTGAAAAGATACATGCAACCCAATGTTCACTGCAGCACTATTTAAAATAGCCAAGACATGTAAGCCACCTAAATGCCTACAGGCAGGGGAACACATAAAGAAGATGTGGTACATATATACAGTGGAATATTACTCTGACACAAAAAAGAATGAAATAAAGCCATTTGCAGCAACATGGATGGATCTAAAGTTTATCATACTATACGCAGTAAGTCAGACAGGGAAAGATAAACATCACATGAAATCACTAATACATATAATCTAATAAAAAAGATACAAAAGGACTTATTCACAAAACAGAAAGAAACTCAGATATTTCAAAACTAAATTTATGGTTACCAAAGGGGAAATGTGGAGGGAAAGGATAAATGATGAGTTTGGGATTACCATATAGACACTACTATATATAAAATAGATAAGCAACAAGGACCTAGTGTACAGCACTGTGAACTCTACTCAGTATTCTGTAATAACCTACACAGCAAAAGAATCTGAAAAAGAAGAGATATATGTATAACTGATTCACTGCTGTATACCTGAAACTAACACAACACTGTATATTGGTACTAGCAATAGTAAAAAAAAAAAAAAATAAGAGGGAGAACAAACAGTAGATTTTTAACATCATAAAAAAAGAGTTTTTTTTAAAGAAGCAGGACTGTTTATAAACTAACAACATGTAGGGGATTAAATAAAATCTGTTTATGGAGCAGTAAAAATTGTTTCATAATATTAAACAATATTATGATATATCGGGCCCTACATACATAGTTTCGGAAACTACAAAAAATATGGATGTCTTTCACTCCCTATTTCTTCCCATGTTATTGATAAAGCAAAAGGGGAAAAGGAATGACGTGTGTGTTTCTTTATGTGTGTATGTGACTGGCCATATACGACATATGAGAGGACGGACCTTTAGAGTATCCTAAAGACAGGATATCTGATTGTCTTTGATTACTACAATGTTTTGAATCTGGGTAGTGCTTGAAATTTTAATATCGACAAGTGGTTTTACCTATTGATGGAGATTAAATAGTAAGTGTACTTGTTTTAAAATGTAGACACATTTATCAGAATTACCTTTTAACTAAAAATATTGCTTTATGATTTATGCATTTTTAAATAAGTTTGTTACTTCAATATCTACTTCATAAAATGACTCAGTATGATTTCAGAATTCTCCATGAAGGAAAGTGTACCTTTATGCTTTTATGGTAGGGACAATAATTTAAAATCCTGCTTTTCACAGAATTGGCTTGTTACTTTTATATGAAAAGCTGTATCATGAGAAGTTCCTTAACTAAACATTTATAATTACAAATATAAAACATATTTATTTCCATATAGTTTCAAATGGATCTCACTGTGGTTGAAAAAAATATTTTAGTAGCAAAGAGGGATGAGGAAAATAAATACTTTCCAGTACTAATTTTATAATAAATTCAATAAGGTCAAAATTATATATAACTCATTGTAAAGAGGACTAAATATTGACATATTGCATCATTGATCTGGGTCACAAGTAGATTTTTTTCTAAGATGTGATGGAATTATCACAAAGTCAACCTACTTTTGCTCCAGAATAATTATAGTATATTGTAGATTTGCCTTAACATGAGCAATCATTGTCATTACTATTTTTGAAAGATATTCAAATTGTATTAATATAAAATTATAAATTACCACAGAAAAAAACTATGAAATACAATTATAAAATAACATAAATTGTACACATGGTATATTTAACTGAACATAACTTTCTTATTCAAACAACTGTTACAGATTTTATATATGTATGCATGTATCTGCAATCATAAAATTATATTTTCATTAAACATTTATTTCAGAAGTTGAAAAATGTGCTTAAAACAGTAGAAGCCATAATGTAACCATACATATCATTGTAGCAGTTTTTAATCTAAATAATTTTTTATGAATTCTCTTTACATAGGCATATTTATTTGTTTTATTTATTCTTGTCTTTTTGCCTTATCTAGGGCCACACCCGCGGCATATGGAGGTTCCCAGGCTAGAGGTCTAATGGGAGCTGTAGCTGCCGGCCTTCGCCACAGGCACAGCAGCGCGGGATCCGAGCCGCGTCTGCAAGCTACACCACAGCTCACGGCAACGCTGGATCCTTAACCCACTGAGCCAGGCCAGGGATCGAACCCGCAACCTCATGGTTCCTAGTCGGATTCGTTAACCGCTGAGCCACGACGGGAACTCCAAAATGATAATTTTCTTTCTCAAATAAGTCTCTTATTAAGCAAGATAAATTGTTGTAAGACCACATCATCACGTATTTGACCTCTGAATAATCTCAACATTTTGAGTTGTGAAGTTGCCCTATAAGTCATCTTTAAAAGAAATGCTATCAAATCTACACAAAATATCTCGGAATAAAAGGTAGGTAAAATGCTTCCAAACTCATTTAATGAGACCAGGATTGCACCATCAAATGCAGATAAGAAATAGGAAAATATGTTTTCCTCTTAAACATATGTAAATTATAACAAAATATTAGTATCAAGAATCCAATATATAAAAATGATAACACATTTTATACAAGTAATATTTATCACAGGGATGCAATGATGATTTATTATCTGAAAATCACTCAATGTTAAAATATGTCAATATATTAAAATATGTCAATAAAACAGTATCATCTTGAGATGCAGAAAAAAATTGACAAAACATAATTCCAATTTATTAAAAATACTTATATCACATTTTATTTTCAGTTAGAAATAAAATGGAACTTCCTCAATAATGCTTCAGGTAAGAATAATTCTTATGCCACCAGGTATGACCCAAAATATATTAACAGCTGAATACAGAGGGCTATAAAACAAAACAAAACAAAACACCAGATTACTGGTATAAGCATATTCTTTTTAGTACTGCTTATTACCTATTTTTGTGACCTTTTTTTCTTTTGACATTTTTCACATTTCCTTTAATTACCAGACTCCATACTTGATTATATTACTTCCTTCAAGCTATATTCACCTTTTTCCTATGGTAAAACTTTAAAATACTGTATGATTCCGTTTTAACTTCATTATTCTTGGAATGGCTTCAGGTTAGAGTTGGCCAAAGGAGAGACCCAAATGAGATTTGGGAAACAGAAATAAAGCAGTGGTTCTTACTGTGGTTAGTTATAGGGTCAGAAGAATGCAGAGGTACTCAGTAAATTCCAGATTGACTTCATTCGCCTCTATGCATGGTTTTTCTCAACTGCTGAACGACTATGACCCAAATTCTTATATGGCATGCTTGGCTACAGAACCACAGACTGTTCTCCTGGATCCTGTTTAGATACCAATTCAAGTATTAGTTGGGGTTCAATCACTAAAACAGAATATCAAAAACGAGAGTCTGGAATTTGTTCTCAAATCCGATTAGATTTAATCAAAATATTTTGATTATCATATTGAGTATATATTAATCTTAAAGGACAAACTATGTGGTTTACCTAGGCCTTTATTCCTCTGCACCAGGGAGTTTAAAACCCTACTTATTCTTTAAAGTCTACCATAAAAGGATATTGTCAGGGTAAAGAGGATACTGGTAAATGCGTGGTATATAATGAAAAAAGTTTTAAATCAACAATAATAATAACAATTCTATAGAAACTAAGTTTTCATATGATAAAGTAGCTTCTGCCATAGAAGACTTTATAATTGAAAATATATGGAGTGTTATTTCAAATTTCACAGGAGTGAGATCAATTATATTCTCAGCCAGTTTCAGTTGAATTTAACCACATGCAACCTTCTCATTCTTAACTGATACAACTGAGAATTAAGTGATGAAACCAACTGCTTTGGATATTCTGTCAATAATCACCAAATTATTTTGTACATAAAGTGAAAAACCTCACTCTAATGTTTAAAAACTATATTACCGTAGAAAATATTAGATTATAATGTTGGAAATAAATGTGTATCTCTGGATATTATAAAAATAGAAACCTTAATTTAAAAAGCATTAGGAAGCCAGAGGAGAAGTTCTCATGCCCTATAACAATAGCAGAACCCAACAGGAAGAAAAACTTCCTTTTTTTGCTTGGCAAGAGTTCAGTCAATGAAAGACTATCAGTACTCAGTCTTAGAACTCTCGCTTATTTCAGCAGACTCTGTTTACCATAGCCCTCCCAACCGGCTTTTCCTCTCTATAAAAGAGTTCTCTCCTTGTCAGTTGCACATGGCTTACCAAGGTTGCAGATTCTGCATTGCAATTCTTTGCTGACCCCTAGACAACCCATTTTTTATTAGAGAAATAACTGGCATTCTACTTGTTTAAGGTCAGCAATACAATAAAATGCTTTCTCAGACACTTTTACTCTAAGAAAACTGAGTGCCCATTTAATGAATTTTTTAAAAGATATTTTTCGACAGCTTTAAAAAGTTGCCAAGAACAGCTATCATAAAACTGTTACACTGAAGAAGATAAAATCCTTTCTATTTTTAAAGTTACTAACATAATACCTTAACAAATTTAACAGTGAATAAATAAGGATTATAATAGTAACAGACTGATGGAATCCCATTATACTCAATCATGGATAATCTGCCATTTCCTAGATGTTAAGCTAATCTCCCAATTTGTGTCTTATAATAATATCGGTATTACAGTGACCAAATAACTGTTTCAAAAACTCAGTCTCTTCATGCGGATATATCATGAATATTTCTAACTGAAAACATTTTTTTTGTTTGTTTGTTTGTTTTGTTTTTTTGCTTTCAGGGCCGCAGCCATGGCATACAGAAGTTCCCAGGCTAAGAGTCAAATTGAGCTATAGCTGCCAGCCCACACCACAGCCACAGCAACTTGGGACCCGAGCTGTGTCTGCAACCTACACCATAGCTCATGGCAAACCCATATCCTTAACCCACAGAGTGAGGCCAGCAATCAAACCCCTATCCTCTTGGATCCTAGTCGGGATTCCTAACCACTGAGCCACAAAGGGAACTCTGAAAACAGTTTAAGAATGTAAATTTTCTTCTTTGTCTTTAAAATATTTTCCTGTTATGCTTTAAGGTCAGCCTAAGGGAAATTAAACTAATAATTATTGAAAAATGGCTCTATAGTAATTTAAAAGTTTCCAAGTTGCACTCTGAAAAACTACATGTAAATAAAAATTTTACATTTTGATTCACCAGAAATGTTTTTTTCCTTTTATGGCGGCATGCACAGCATATACAAGTTCCCAGGCTAGGGACTGAATCTGAGCCACAGCTGTGACCTGTTCCAATGCCAGATCCTTTAACGCACTATACCAGGACAGGGATTGAACCCATGCCTCCTCAGTGATCCAAGCCACTGCAGTTGGAATTCTTAACCAACTGTGTCACAGCAGGAACTCCTCAGCAGGAATCTTGTATCATTCTTCTAGATTCAGAATGCATAATATTACATGTAAACAAAATCTTTGGAACTATGAAATATTTTTATTCGCATGGGTCATTTTCCACACAATTATGCCCATTATAAAAAAAGCCTTTTCTCATATTCTATATTTTAACTTCCAGAGTTTTCCACTTAACAGATCACTGTACTTGGGATTCTCATCCAGGGAGTAGATAATTCTACTCTGACAATGTATTATTTTTACACGTTTTTTAAAAAATGTGTTGACTTAAAAAAATAGTTCCAACAATTTCAACTGTTAAAAAACTAGTTGTTAATAACCTAGTTCTTTTTCAAAAAATAGAACAATCCATTCAATTTAACATGTAAGCACAACCTCAATGCTATTAGAGACTGATTCATTTTTTTAAAAGACTCACAAACCTCCAAACTGTTATAGATACATCTCTCTTCAAAGTGCTTTATTTGGATTAAACAGTAAAGATTTCTGCTGAATCAAAATGTAAAATGATCCTAATTTTCTTAAAAATTAATATGTGTTTGTATGTGGTACGTAGCTATAAATATGGAAAATATTTTCTGGCTATATATAGTAAAAATTAGTAAAAATAACTAACAGACTTTCACTTATTACCTTAGGCATATAAACTCTCTTGCCTTATTTAATAGCATATTATGTAGGAATCTTGCTCACCTTTTAATTTCATATGACATGTTGCTGGCCTGTTGTATTGACAATACTATGCAGACTGCGACTAGTAAGCAGGAAGTAGCAAAGCCTCTAAACATATTGGTAAGACATTTGCATGTCAGAGGGTGGGAAATAAATCTGACAAAACTTCAGAAGTCTCTAGCTTCAGTGAAATTTCTACGAGTCCAGTGGTATAACACATGTAGAAACCTAAGATGAAAGGTAAGTTTCACTTGAGCCTTCTTATAATAAAGAATGAAGCATAATACAGAGTGGGACTATTTGGATTTTGGAAGGAACACATTGCTCGCTTGCATAGGTTATCCCATCCTCTTTGCCAAGTGACCCAAAGAGCTACTAGTTTTGAGAAGGGCTCAGAAAAAATAGAAAGCTCTACAACAGATCTAGCCTGCCATGCAAATATTTCTGCCACTTGGACTTTGTAATCTAGTAAAGCCAAGAGTGCTGCAAGTGTCAGTGGCAACAGGAGAACAGTTTGTTGCCTTTGGGGTCCATAGGCCCCAGTCTCTTAGAATTTTGGATCAAGGCTTTAACCATTTTCTGAAGATAAGTACTCTTCTTTTGAGAAACAACTTTTAGTTAGCTTCTGAGCCTTTGTGGAGACTGAATACTTAACTATGGGCCACCAAGAAATCATGTCACCTGAGCTGCCCATCATTTCTATCCCATCAAGTCATAAATCTGGGTGTGAACAGCAGCATTACCAAATTATAATGGGTTTGAGAGACCCTGAAGGCACAAGTAAATTACATGGGGAAGCAGTCCAAATGCCTGTGATGCCTATTCCTGCTACACTAACTTCTCTCTCCCAGTAATATTTGTGGCCTGATGGAGAGTCCCTTATGAACAGTTGACTAATAAAGAGAAAACTTGGTCTGGTTTATAGATAATTCTGTATGATATGCTGTCACTGCCCAAACGTAGATAACCATAACACCCCAGCCTCTTTTAGAGACATTCCTAAAGGAAAGTGGTGAAGGGAAATCCTCCCCATGGATAGAACTTTTGAGTATTGTAGTTGATATTTTTTTTCCTTTTTAGGGTTGCACATGTGGCAAATGGAAATTCTCAGGCTAGGGGTTGAATCAGACCTGCAGCTGCCAGCCTACAGCACAGCCACAGCAACACCAGATCTGAGCCACATCTGTGACCTACACCATAACTTGTGACAACGTTTGATACTTAACCCACTGAGTAAGGCCAGGGATAGAACCGCATCCTCATGGAGACTGATTTAGTTCTTAGCCTGCTGAGCCACAATAGGAAGTCCCTTGGTTATTTATTTATTAATTTAGTTTTTTGCATTGAAAAGAGAAATGGACAGATGTACAAGTCAATATTGAGTCTTGTACTATGCCCAATGGTTTAGATGGATCATTAGGAAACTGGAAAGAACATTATTAAAAAATTAATGACTAAGAATTTTGGGGAAGGGATATGCGGATAGAAGTCAGAATGGGCAGTGAAGATATTTGAATGCAGTGAATGTTCACCAAAGGAAGATTTTAATAATCAAGTGTATATGATGACTCATTCCGTGGATGCCATTCAGTCTCTTTCCAAGCCAGCCCTATCATTACTCAATAAGCTTATGACAAAGTGACCATGGTGGCGAGGATGGAGATTACTCCTGGGTTTAGCAATATAAATGTCTACTCACTGAGGCCTAGCTGGCCACAGCCACTGCTTAATGTCCAAACTGCCAGCAGTGCAGAAACACTGAGTTTCTGACAAGGCACCAAACTTTAAGGTAGATCAGCCAGTTACCTGGTGGCTGGTTGATTACTTAGGACTGCTTCCAACTTAAAAAGGGTAGTGCTTTTTTTCTTACTGGAATTGATACTCTGGATATGGATTTGTTTCTCTGAAAATAATGCTTAGACTAATTATCAACTGGTGGATTTACAGAGAATCTTAGCCACTGTCATCGTATCCCTCACAGCATTGTTTCTGATCAAGGAACACATTTCACAGTAAATGAAATTTGGCAATGTGCTCGTGCTCTTGGAACTCACTGGTCTTATCAGGTTCCTCCCATTATCCATAAGCAGATAGCTTGACAGAAGTGTCAAATGCCCTTTTGAAGACTAATGGATAATACCAGCTATGTCTTAATACCTTGAGGGCTGGGACGGTGTACTCAAAAAGGCTGTGTGTGCTCTAAACCAACCTATACTATGTGGTGCTCATCACCACATAATTAGGATTCACAAGTCTAGGAATCTAGGGTAGTACTGCCAGGTATTATCTTTAGCGATTCATGAGCAAAATATTAACTTCTTGTCCCCACAACCTAAGTTGTACTGGTATAGAGGTTTTATTTATTTTTTATAACGATTTTTATTTTTTCCATTATAGCTGATTTACAGTATTCTGTCCATTTTCTGCTGCACAGCAAGGTGACTGGTTTTAAGGGGGAAAACGCTTCCAAAAGAAGACACCATGTCTCTGTTGAACAGAAGTTAAGACTGCCACTGTACCACCTGGGATTCCTCATACCTCTCAATCAAAAGACAAAGAAGGGAATTACTATCCTGAATGAGGTGATTAACCTTGCTTATTACCATGGGGAAATGGGACTGATACTGCAAAGTACATGTCTGGAACACAGGACGTCTCTTAAGGCATCTTTTAGTAATATCACATTTTTAGTAATATCATGATTAAAGACAATGAAAAACTCTAACAACTCAGCTCATAGAGTACTGCTAATGGCCAAGACCTTTAAGAAATGAACTTCAGGTCACTCCACCAGGCAATGAACCACAACCAGCTGAGGTGCTTGCCAAGGGCAAAGGGACTATGGAATGGGTAATGGAAGAAGCTAGTTACAAATACCAACTATAACCATGGGACCAGTTTCAAAAACAACGAATGTAACTGTTATGAACATATCCTACTTATCATTATTACAAATACATTTGTGTGTATGTGTATAAATTTATAAATGTACATAACATTTTTGCATTTTTCCTTATCCCTTTATAGTGTAACATAGATATATTAATGATATCTTACTTTATATCTCAGTATTTATGTATGTAATGTTAAGAAGAGTCACCTAAGAATATCACCCAATTATTCTGAATTACTTTCTGGGGAAGAGTTTAGCATGTTTTTGATCGTATATAGAACAGTTGAATCATGTTCAGTGGAAGTATGGCTTTGTTATTGCATTTATTTTGCAGATTAGGTATGGATGAAGGAGAACTGCATGGGTGCTGAACTGACAAGAGGTGAATTGCAATCACCAATGTTTTTATGTCAACAGGTAGGCTATAGTCCCCAGTTACTCAATCAAATACTAATCTACATGTTTCTGTGTAAGTAGTTTGTAGATGTGAGACATTTCTACAATTAACTAACTTTACGTAAAGGACATTAATCTGCATGGATCTAATCAAATTAGCTGAAAGGTCTTAAGAACAGAACTAAGGTTTTCCTAAGGAAAAAGGAAAAAGAAATTCTCCCATGCAGTGTAGCATCAGCACCTGCTTGAGAGCTTTCAACCTACACATTCAGACTTGCTTTTCCAGTTCCTATAATCATGTAAATTAATTCCTTGAATTATAGAAATAAAATCCAGTGAAAAACATTTACCACAATAAGAGCATATATTTGCATTAGTTTACCATGGCTAATTTCCTAGTATTATTGAGGAATACACTATTTCCCAAATTCCGCAATCTCATAGTTTCATGTTAAAGAAGTCAAACATCAGATATTAGATCATTTGCCTTTGCTTATATCTTAGAATGCAAAAAAGAGAGGAATTGTGTCCAATTTTAAAATTTTCACATAGTTTTGTTGTTATCATATTTATAGATACTGGCATGGGTGCACACTGATATGAGCAGCATTAGAGGATCAAAATTTGGAAAGTAACTATTTTATTTTTCTTCATTTCTTGAGGTGCATCTTATGCTGAATTTATCTGTATTCACTTATGACATAATGCATTAGAGTGCAATGCATGTAATACATTGGGTAATGGAAGATACCAAATAAGTGCAAGGACAAATTAGGGTTACTGAACAACTGTCAAGGAAAAATGGCTCTGAATTACCTTGAGTTTCTGTATACTCAGTTTCCGCGACAGCACTTCCATAGCATTCACACTGTAATGTGGATTTCTATGATCACTGGAGAGAGATACGTAGAAAGGAATACTGTTCAGTAGGTTGCAACTTCTATAAATCTTTGTGGAAATTTATCCATTAGAGTTGTGCTAGAGATAGTGTATCTTCTAGTCTCATAAAACCAGTAAAGACAAAAGGTAAAACAGATAATTCATCAGGATCCTTTATTTTTTTCCCTTCTTAGGTAAAGGTGGTGGGTGAGAGATAAAGTGAGGTTTTTTTTGCTTTTGCTTTTTTTTTTTTTTGTCTTTTTGCCTTTATCTAGAGCTGCACCCACGGCATATGGAGGTTCCCAGGCTAGGGGTCTAACAGGAGCGGTAGCTGCCGGCCTTCACCACAGCCACAGCAACGCGGGATCCGAGCCGCGTCTGCAACCTTCACCACAGCTCACGGCAACGCCGGATCGTTAACCCACTGAGCAAGGCCAGGGATCGAACCCGCAACTTCATGGTTCTTAGTCGGATTCATTAACCACTGAGCCACGACGGGAACTCCGTAAAGTGAGTTCTAATAGTAGTAACACTCTGTATATGATTACTTCTACTATTACCCTCCCTGGCCAGGTGACAGTCATAGCATATTTGAAATAACACTGATTTGATTTTGCATGTTAGTAGATATGGACAATCATCCATTTGGAACATTTTCCAGGTTACTTATATATTCTGAGCATTGCTTTCTCAAATGTATAGCACAGAGAACTCTGCCCAATAGTCTGTGATAATTTATGTGGGAAAAAATCTGAAAGAGAATGGATGTATACATGTATAACTGAATAACTTTAGGGTACAGCAGAAGTTAGCATAACATTATAAAACAACTCTACTTCAAAAACCTTTTAAAACTGAAAAAAAAAAAACAGAAAGTAATGGAATGGTACTACCTTTCAGAAGCAGTGCATGTAAGGTGACTAACAGAGTTTTGGCACATAATAAGCAATAGTCATTTAAAAAATTAATAGTGCTCTATTTTTATTTGTTTTTGAGATAAAAAAAAGCATTTGTTTAAATGTCTTTAGTAGAAACGAAACTGACATGATATAAAAAATAGATAAAACCACAAGAAGCAAATCTGGCACAATTTGAACAACTTCATTGGCTAACTTGGAAACTATCAGTCCAATTTTTAGCAGAGTTTTAATTAATAGAGGAGTAAGATTTCCTAAGTCCTCAATGAGTCTTGTCACTCAGTATGTTCAGACCCTGTACAGTAGTAATAAAAAGTTAAAATGGGAGTTACTGTCGTGGCTCAGTGATTAATGAATCTGACTAGGAACCATGAAGTTGCGGTTCGATCCCTGGGCTTGCTCAGTGGGTTAAGGATCTGGCGTTGCCGTGAGCTGTGGTGTAGGTTGCAGATGCATCTCGGATCCCGCGTTGCTGTGGCTCTGGCATAGGCCGGCAGCTACTGCTCCGATTGGACCCCTAGCCTGGAACCTCCATGTGCCACGAGTGCGGCCCTAGGAAAAAGGGGGAAAAAAAGGTCAAAATGGAGAATATTTTTTCTCCCTTCCTACCTTTCTTCCTTCCTCGCTTCCTTCCGCCTCCTTCCATTCTTTCTTTCCTTTCTTCCTTCCCTCCTTCCCTCCTTCCTCCCTCCCTTTCTCTTTTTTTCCTTTATTTCTTTTTCTTTCTTTCTCTTTCTTTCTCTTTCTCTCTCTCTTTCTTTCTTTTCTTTTCCTTTTTCTTTTTCTTTCTTTCTCTTTCAGATGCACCTGCAGCATATGGAAGTTCCCAATCTAGGGGTTGAATTGGAGCTGCAGCTGCTGGCTTACACCATAGCCACAGCAATGCCAGATCCGAGCCTCATCTGCGACCTATGCTGCAGCTCATGGAAACTCTGGATCCTTAACCAACTGAGTGAGGCCAGAGATCAAACCCCCATCCTCACGCTACTAGTCGGGTTCATTACCACTGAACTACAATGGGAACTCCTATTTGGAGAATATTTTAAAGGTAAAAGATGCTGTCACAAAACAGGAAGCACTGTCTTATTTGCCACTCTTTAAAATCAACTTATTTATTGTAAGCTGGTGGGAATTTGAGAAAAGACATAATAGCAGTCTCTGTGATTAAATGGTGATAGCTCTTCAAACAATGAAGGCTGGTAGCCAAGAAAATTGAAGAATTGTCCCAACACGATAGTTAGGAGGAAAAAAAATGAGAGGTAAGGAGAGCAGTACCAATAGAATGTGAGCCTCTAAAATCATTAAAAATGAGGAAAATACCTGTGCTTTATCTTCACTGTGAGAATTAAAATAATCTACAATACATAAGACAACAATCATAGTAGTAGTAATACAATAGATCCTCAACAAACCTTAACTGTAAAAGATTATGATTATTAAGTGATCAAAAGATTGCTGGGAATCCAGAGAACAGTCTATAGTCTACTACTAAATTGCATTTAGATTTTGGGTAACCCACTTACTCAGACAGTTACCAAGATTTAATTTTTATCTGTGAAATGAGTGTTCTCTTGTACTCTAAACTCTTCTTATAGGCTGAAGTTCACAATGGTTTAATAATGCTGATTAATCAATTCAAAATCATTACATATATACCCTATGCTAGGCATTGTTCTAGGGTCTAGAATCTAGTCACTGGAAGAAGTGTCATTAACAAACAGATAAAATTGCTTTCTCAATGAACTTAAATTTTAATGGGGTAGAGGAAGGTGTACATAGAAAATTAAAAGGTTAAATAATGAATTATTAAATAATAAAGTTCCTCCAATAAATGATATGAGGTAAAATAGGCCAGGGAAGCAGTTAGAAAGGGGCTGGGTGTATACATACAAATGAAGACATCAGAATATTGTCACAGAAGTGGCAATGGGGGAAAGCTCTGGAAGAGGTGAAATTCCTAGCCAATAATAACACTAATAAGAGTAACAGTATCTTTACCTGTATTTTAGCAGTTTATGGAATTGTTTCCATATACCTGATGTTGGACTATGCAAGTTACCTGCAGCCCTTTAGTTAATCTTTTTTTCTTTTCCTGTCTTTTTTAGGGCTGCACCTGCAGCATATGGAGATTCCCAGGTTAGGGGTCAAGTTGGAGCTGTAGCCGCCAGCCTACACCACAGCAACAGCAACAGGAGATCCAAGCCTCATCTGCAACCTACACCACAGCTCAAGGCAATGCTGGATCTTCAACCCACTGAGTGAGGCCAGGGATGGAACCTGCGTCCTCATGGATACTAGTCAGATTTTTTTCTGCTGAGCCATGATGGGAACTCCTAGTTAATCTTTATAGCAAGCTTATTTTTACAAATCAGGGTATTGAAGGTTAGAAAAGTTAATTAATTTGCCTTGGGTCAAAAAGCTTATCTGTTGTAAAGTTGGAATTTAAATCTAAGATTATTAGACTGGAAGTCTTTGCCCCTCCCAACTACCTACACTTCTATAAGTAAGACTGAAACATCATAAAGCTTCCTCAGTCTCTCATACAAGAAAGTCTTTGTTGAAAGCTCAGAGAAAAATGTGATCTTTATGTATTTCCAGTGGATGCACCTTTCTCAGGTCTGCCTTGAAATTTCTCTGGCTTTTTTCTCTTTATGAGGGCCCACACTACCTCATAAAAACAAAGAGCTTCTGAAAGTCTCTGAATATTTGCCTTCTTTCCAGTTCTCACATTATCATGCTTTTTGCTCCTTCACCTGTGACTGATGGAAGAGGCAAAGTTCCATAATGAGACTATTTATCCTTTTCCCCAAGTCGATCTACATATTCTGAATGGCTGAACTTGAAAGTTGTAAAATCTTTTTTTGGACTGTGAAGACCCAATCTATGATCGATTGAGGAATTTTAATTTACATAAGAAATGCTGGAACATTGATACTTACCCCTAGGCCTATTTCAAAGTTAATCATTTTAAAATGCAAATTTTCCATCAATATGTTAGGAATATGACCAAGTATCTGCTAATGGATGGACAGAATGAAATGTGCTCCAGTCTGAGGCAGGTTAGAAAATTATATTATGATTTAAAGTTTGTGGTGAATTATACCTAATAATGACAATTGAGAACCAGGACATAATTATGCTTGATGAAAATTAGATGACCCCTTACAAATAAATTATACTTAAATATTTATATTAAAACATGAAATATTTGTTGTGATATTGTTGCTGTAAATATTTCCCTATAAATCTTGTGGCAGTTCTATCATGGGATCATATCTTATACTGAAGTTTTGGCATTACAAATTTTTGTTGGTAAAATAGTACTATTTCCAAGTAATAGAAAAAAATCTTAGTAAGTTTAAAACATGATAGTTTCGCATCTCTGTTTCGCAGCAACCCAGGCCTAGGCAGCAGGGTGTGTTCTCCAGAAGTCCCTGCCTATGTCTCTGGGCCCTATCCCTACTAGGCACAGACACTGGGATCCTGGATGCCCTGGTCTGGAGCTTGCATGTGCCCATGGCCTGTGTGGGCCCACCCAGCAGGCCATCTTTCTGTTTCCAGATGTTCCACTCACTGCAGCTCTGATGCAGAGCCTGGAAAGAAAGTACCGCTAAGAACTTAAGGGCTCTGGGGACTCCTCGTTGTGGCTCAGTGGGTTACGAACCCAGCTAGTATCCATGAGGATGCGGGTTCGATCCCTGTCCTCTCTCAGTGGGTTAAGGATCCAGTGTTATTGTGAGCTGTGGTTTAGGTTGCAGACGCAGCTTGGATCCTGCATTGCTGTGGCTGTGGTGTAAGTTGGTAGTTGTAGCTCCAATGTGACCCCTTAGCTTGGGAACTTCCATATGCTGCAGGTGTGGCCCTAAAAAGCAAAACACAAAAACAAAAACTTAAGGGGTTTAATTTTATGTTATGTACAAACATCACAGAATGTGTAATAGCAAGGACGCATAATAAGGACTACAACATTATCTGGATTTTTTGCTGTTGATTTTTAAAAATATCCTCACTGAAATCATGCTATCACTACACAAGTACTTTAAATTTTATAAAAAATGGATGACATGTGAGTGTAATCAATACTTTCATCAGGAAGGTTGTTCATTTGCCACGTGCATTGGTTTGAATGGTAGCCTCCAAAATATGTCCATGTCAAATCCCTGATACCTGTGAGAGTAACCTTATTTGGAAAAGACTTATTCACAAGTGGTAATAAATTAAGGCTGTTGAGATAATGAGATCATTCTGGATATTTCAGGTCAGTCCTGAATCAAATGGCAATTGTCACTGTGGAAGACATACAGAAGAGGGATGGCAGTATGAAGTTTTGAGTGATATGGCCACAATTCAAGGAAGTCAAGGATTGCCAACAGCCACCAGAAGCTGGAAGATGCAAGGAAAGATTCTATCCTAGCCTGGACTCCAGAACTGTGAGATTTTTAATTCACGTCATTTTAACCTTCTAAGTTTGTTGTAATTTATCAGAGAGACTACAAGTTCTCAAAGATTAGGTAGATGTCTTTCGTTTTTGGATATAAAGAAGCCTCTCTCCTTAGCCTCCCAGTGGTAATGGGCAAAATGAGTTGATGAGATCTTACATGGAACTAAAAATACGGACTAGTTATATTCAATAATTATGTAACTACTGCCAGTATGAACGCCCAATCTGCTGGTGGCAGAGGGCATGCTGATCCTGTTATATGGCAACACTGCTCAAAGAGGCCAGTCAGGCATTAGGTGGCATGGAGATTATAAAGCAGCTCTCTGAGGGACATTGATTTATTTTTACTAGACTAGATACCTGCTCTGGATATGTGTTTAACTTTCTTTCCCAGAGGCCTCCTAATGCATTATCTTCTCATTCCAAACAAAATGATTAATCTATCAGGATGGAATTCCACATGATATTAACTCCAAGCAAAGAAGATATTAGGCAGGGAGATGAGCTGTAGGTACCAAATCTCCTTTCCTAAGTTTTGTTTTGTTTTCATACATTGAGTCTGACTAACACTTTGAAGGTAATTACCTGCATTTTCACTTCCCTCTTGGGTGGGAAGTAGGCATGCTGTTTCTGTTACTATAGAGCATTTCACTTTAATTTGAGAGCTAAATGTAATGGGAAAGGAAATGTGAATTTGGGTGATGCAAGCAGTGAAGTATATCAAGAACTTCCTTTTATATATGGCAAATGAGTAAGTATATTATGTTCGGGATGCAACATTTTCATTGTGGGAGAAGGATGATGTAAATGTGCAATGTGGGAAGAAGAGAGAAAAGTGATGTGGGCCTGGATTCAATGTGCAGTAGCAACATAAATTTGCTATATTTTATTTTTTACTTATTTTTATTTTGTAATTACTTAATTATTTTTTTTTTGGCTTTTTGTCTTTTGAGGGCCCAACCTGTGGCATATGGAGGTTCCCAGGCTAGGGGTCTAATCACAGCTGTTCTGCCTGCCAGAGTCACAGCAATGCCAGATCCAAGCTGCATCTGCGACCTACACCACAGCTCATGGCAATGCCAGATTTTTAACCCACTGAGAAGGCCAGGGATCGAACCCACAACCTCATGGTTCCTAGTCAGATTCATTTCTGCTGCGCCATGACAGGAACTCCAATTTGCTGTATTTTATAAAAAATACTTCCTCAGGTATATACTCTGAGGTATGCTATATAATGCTACACATTAGGAATTAACATACATAGTGTCTAAAAAAAGTATCTAAATATTATTCCCTACTTAAAGGAATCAAGATTCCTCAGAGAAATGACTTATTCCAGGTCTCAGGCAGGGAAAATACAAAGAAACCTGGAACAACATGTTTTGCTAGAAAGTAAGAAATTGGTCAAAGAAGAGTAAGATCATGTCAAAAGGAAATGAGAATCTTATTGCCCAAATTTTAACAACCACTAATATGATGTACTTTATCCAAATGTCCCAAAATAAGGTTAGTAATGAATGCAAACCCAACAAACCAATGAACAAAACATGAATCCATGAGTCCACAACCATAAAGTTATTTCCTAAAACAGAATGCAAACTATATAAATGTAGAAGTAATGATGGAATCAGATAATCACTGAGTGTCAGCTAACACGGAAGTAATTCAGATGATACTTTTACTAGAAATAATCATCAATTGATGCTAGAGTTAGTGAATGAAAATCTGTTAAGGAACTGTGTATCTCCACATTTATAGTGCTTATTAATTAAAGGAGAAAACTAGTAACTAACAATGTAATTCTGTCTAGATACTTAATATGTTTGTTCATAAACAATACATTTATGGAAATGTCTAATTCTGTTGTGAATAATCCTGAATATGTTGCTATATTATTATAGTAATACAGATAATATACTTTGGACATAAGAACAGTTTTCTTGACAATGAAAATGTTGATGTTTTTATAGTCTAAGCTCCTCATCTAAACATTCTTTGGTCCAAAAGTCTTAAATTCAGGAGTTCACGGGCTCAGTGGAAACAAATCCAACTAAGAACCATGAGGTTGCGGGTTCAACCCCTGGCCTCACTCAGTGGGTTAAGGATCTGGCATTGCCGTGAGCTGTGGTGTAGGTTGAAGATGCGTCTCGGATCCCGCGTTGCTGTGGCTCTGGCATAGGCCGGCAGCTACTGCTCCGATTAGACCCCTAGCCTGGAACCTCCATGTGCCACGAGTGCGGCCCTAGGAAAAAGGGGGAAAAAAAAGGTCAAAATGGAGAATATTTTTTCTCCCTTCCTACCTTTCTTCCTTCCTCGCTTCCTTCCGCCTCCTTCCATTCTTTCTTTCCTTTCTTCCTTCCTTCCTTCTGGATCACAGACGTAGGTACATGGACCAGATCCAGGAATTGGAGCCAAGCATAGCCAATCTACATCCTGTAACAGAGTCACACCAGTTGAATTTCAGACCTACAACCAAAAACTGAGCCTCTCCAGCTGACTTGGAAAACAGTGAAGGGAAAAACCAAAGATTATATGTATTTGTCATTAAATTTGAGGGCAGTTTGTTATGTGACATTATTATGGATATACTGATTGCTACAGGACTTTGGTACTAGAAATGGAATGTTGCTAAACGGGGGAAAAAAAACACCTGAAATAGGTGGCATGTGGTGTGGAAACAGGCAGTGGATGGTGAGGAAACTACTATCAAAATTGGGAAAATGGTGCTGCATATTATATAGTGATGACAAATGTGGGTAAAATGTCATCCGTAGTAACTCTGAGGACAAAAACAAATGTATCTAATAAATATTCGGTATGTCAAAGAAAAAACTGCTCCAGACAAAATTAAGTAGAAAAGGAAGATTTTACTCAAGATTATTACAATAGGAGAGACAGACTGAAATCAACTCTGCTGAAACAAAACGCTGAAGGGTTTTTAAGTACTGGGGTGAGCTTGTAGAAAAGCACAGGAAGACTATTTAGGAACAGTTGATCTATAGATGTGTCCAGCACATGGAATTATTTCTGAGTTTGCCCATGTTTTCCCCATGATTAGGCCTTTGTGTTTCCTGATTTGTGCACATTGAGTTTGGGCTCCTACCTCCCACAAGAGATGGAAAGAACGGTTTCCAGATAATTGAGAAATACATTTCCTGCTGTAAAACTTGTAAGAGGCTGAGAGAAGATTTACACATATTTATTTCAAAAGGGCCAGAA
Source organism: Catagonus wagneri (assembly GCA_004024745.2). Classification (NCBI taxonomy): domain Eukaryota; kingdom Metazoa; phylum Chordata; class Mammalia; order Artiodactyla; family Tayassuidae; genus Catagonus; species Catagonus wagneri. The sequence continues at coordinate 8,284,883 of PVHT021183528.1, forward strand.
AGAATGCTAAAGAAGAAAATGCTAAATTAAATTCTAAGAAAATCTATGGGCCAGGGACCTACAGTTAGGAAGAAATCTGCAAAGTTTAGGCAATTTGAGTGGAATGTTAATGCCATCCTGGTCAAGCTCTAGGTAAGAGACTTCAAAGAGTATGAATTCTGTGACATAGAAGGGTGAAAGAAGTGGGTACAAGCTGATTTTGATAAGGTTATCACCCCCTAACATCCCCTTCAGCTTAACAACCCCTACTCTTATCAGATAGTAGATGGTTGCTTATGAGAAAAATCAAATCACTGACAAGAAATAAAGAAGGTACACTTTCTTTGACCGTCTTGGTGTAGTAAACAGATAGTAACTATAAATAAAAATACAAATATAAAAATATTTAAACTGTGATAAATATCCACTTATTACTACACTTGACACAGTGATAAATCCATGGCTTGAGCTTTATACTACCAAAATTTGAAATATTTACTCTGAGACTTTCTGAACAGCCTTTGGCTAACTGCCTAACTTCCTTGCTCACATAATAAAAAGAATAATGATGGTTATCAGACATTTTACGATGATTAAGTTAGAAAATATTCTTTAGGAATTTAAGTCTTTTTTAGAGTAGGTAAGTTCTATAGTTTAGAGAAAGCGTGTAATAAAAATAAATTTTAGACAGTGTGGAGAAATAGTCACTGGTATAAATGTCTTAAATTATACAAAGCACATTTAAATTATTTTCAGAATACCTACATGTTTCAATAAAATTCAGCATTCTTTAATAACCAGGCAACAACAAAAAAGGATGCTATATACTATTTTCTGTTAAATCTGTTATATTTTTCTTTTTTGAAGGTGGTCCCTTCAGTCAGAACCACCCTCATCTCCCACCTCGACTGCTGTATTAATCTCCTTATTGATTTTGGGCTATCCATTCCAGCTCCAAATTATTCTCAATAGTACAAATCAAATAAATTTTCAAAACGCTAACATAATTAAATTTCTCTGGATTAAAACCTTCTAAAGATTCATACTCCTTTCAAGATTAAAAAAATCTTTAAAAATTTTTCTTTATAATCTTACTAGTCTTGCCAGTGGCTACTTGTCTAGCTTTATTCTCCACCACTATCATCACTGTGATTTGGAGGTCTCCACATTCTTACTGTACAAGCGTTCTTTGGGGACTTGTACAAGTTGTTCGCTCTGCTTTGAGCTCTACTCACCTACAAATTCCTCTAAAGTCACTTCATAAATCATATTCTTCAAAATAAAAACTGAATCCAAGATTGATATAGTCCCTGTAATAATTTTTATAAAATTGAGAACCTACCTTCATAGCAATTATTTTTGTTTTTGCATTCATTTGTATAGTCTTTTATTATTTATCTCGTCCTTTCCTGTAAGGCTCATGAGGGCTGGGACAAAGCATGATTTTGCAAACATTATATCCCTAGGATCCACCATGTTTGACAGAAGTGTAGTAGGTATTACATAATGATATGTTGACTCAACTGGTTTAAATGTAATAGAAAATGCAAATATCACTACCTGGCCAATATACTAATCATCTATCCTGTCTCAAAACAGGGAAGTTTCAGTGTATGACATTTTTCCTTAGTTGTGGAGGCCCCTAATTATTGGTTACTTCCCTTTTAAATGACTAGAAGACATAGGTTTAGCTTAGTCTCAAATTCTCATTTAAATGTACGTATGCACCATGGCAGCCTCAACTACTGACTGGGACTCAGGTCCTTGCCATTACTCCCTGTCCAGCTCCTGTCTATCAATACAGAAGCAGCTTGCTAGAGATCTCACCACCATAAAGCTGTAAATATTAGAAGACTTTCCAGAGATAACATTTCTTCTTTAGAATTTAATTACTACTGGTTCATTTATTTAAATCTGAGTTACAGTTGATTAGTTTAACATTAATATAAGTAAAAATATTTCTCTTTGACAAGATTGGGTTGACAAATGCATAATCATCACTCATGTATTTCAAAATAAAACATTTATATTATCCAAATATTAAACCAGTCACTATGGCCTCTTTTTTAAATAATACAAAAAAATATAACTGTTCTGTGTAAGAAAACTCTCTAACACCCAAAGTGACAAAATTTTACCCTTCCTTCCTCTCCATCAAGGTTAATAAAATTCACTTTTATAAATATCCCATACATAAAATAAGGCAATAGTAATAGTTCTCCTATTGAAGAGTGGAAAATTCTGTTCTTGCCTGAAAGACCTGAACAGTTTCCTTAGGCATATCTATAGGACACTGCAGAATGTTTGATAGCAGTCTTGTGCTGATTCACCCACAATCGGCAAACTTTGTTCCAAGAGACCCGTTCTGGAAGCCCATCCAGTCAATGACCACTTTGAACCAATCAAAGCATTGATACACTTAAATTTAAATTCTTTGCTTCTCCAAACTCTAGAGATATACTGCCTTTTGCTTTGTTTGTGTTGTAGGGACAGTTTTCTTCTTTATATTCAATTAGAATGGAGTTTTTTTGGAATAAAAAAGATTTTGTAAAAAAGAAAGAAATTTACAACGGTAAACACTTTCATCATTGCATGCTACATGGCAACTGTCCAAGTATCATTAAACTGCAGGATTTGCTCAAACAACACATAATACACACTCTATCCCGTGCCAGTTTATCCAGATTTAAGTATATAAAACAGAAAATATAGCACTCAGCCAAACAGTAGTTACACTGGGAATTACCATGACATCTCAGATGCATTTCTCTCCCATATTAACTTGGAGAAACTACCCCTCCATTCCTTCCTTATTTTTTTATGTGCCTGTCACATAGCCCTTCTGGGAATATCACCAAATGCACCACTCCTGTTGCCCTGCAATCATTAAAGACTAACCATTTCTGCTACTCATGAAAAACTAGGCCAATTAACATTCTGTATTTATCTTTACTTACTGTTCACTGGGGAATACAATGTTTCCAGAAGGTAATCTAGAACATATCCTGGCACTTCTGGGTCTGAGAAATGAGTTATGATCTGCTGGCCTATCTCCTGACACTGGATTAATACACTCATGAGCAAATTGTTCTCTTGTTTTATGGAATCTCTATGGAGAGATTTGTAATACTAAAATGCTGCATTATGTCAATGGTTAACATGATTTAAAATATCCAGAGTGACAGTATGCCTTCAGTTAGGCCCACTAATTTCCCCAAACATCATTCTATCTCCCATATACCCATCAACAGTGATTTCAATTTTCACGAAACTGCCAATAATTTATAATTACATAGATAGTACTATATTCAATATTAAATAAGTATTTACTACACCAAATGTTATCGCCCTGTTTTATATATAGGATATTTATACTACATTAATTAAATGTAATTAAGCATTAACAAATGCACTCTATGAGACATCTGCCTTTCTCAGCAAAAGGGTTCCTATCACATTTACCAAATGTTTGCATAAACAAGAGTAGTCGTGAAAGGCCAATAATGATTAAATATTATAATCAGAGATTCTGGGGGGTATAACAATACTTCAGTCAGAAAACAAAACAAAACAAAAACCCCACAAAGTTTCACCAATATTCATTTCTAAGTATCCTTGCAGAGCTCTGGGATGACATGGTACATATATGTCTGTTTTTATTATCATCACTGTTCATACCATTGAGATTGCTAGCTCCATGGCCCAACTATAAGGAAAAGAACAGTTATGAACATATTTTCTAAAGTTGAACTACAATAACACGAGCACCTGTGACAGGTGATGAAAGTTACTGTGCCTCATCTTCCTGGTCATCTGATCACTGTCCCCAGAACCATCCTATTCTACAGTGATTACCATATTATATTATTGATTTGTCATGAGGATACATGCTATCTCTCAAAGTTGCATTCAGGCATATTTTCCTATGAAGTTAGTGATACCAGTGCTCCCTGTACATATCACCTCATCCTCCTTCCAAGCTTCTACCATATGTTAGAAACATGAATGTAGATTGGTCACTAAATATGTCACTATAAAAATTGTGTTTCCCAGGAAAATACTCATCTCCTCAGAACAACCTCACAATTATCCCATCTGGAATAACATCTGGGATACATGGTAAGCTTTATCATACCAGGCAAAGTGTAACAAAACACTACCCCTCACAATTATGTAATCACCTCAACACAGTGCCATAGTGTAGCACTGTCCCATCGTGCTGATGCTTCATTATTGTAGTCACCGGCCTATGAGATAAAGAGGTAAATTTTTTTCAGATTTTCTGAAAAATGACTAGTGCATTAAACTCAGTTCATAAATCACAGAGTGAATGAGAATTTCAATTTAGTGACATTCATTCTGATCAGTAAGGGGCACTGAAAACTCATTGATCGGTTACATTATCTATCAAATTATCATTCAAAACCCATAAATGAGTTTAGTCTAGGTGCACTGAGAGGAAAAAAAAATAGTTGGATAATTTTTCCTACCCATATCCATCACTGAAAAGGAAATAACTCAGTCTATTCCTTTGTATTGCGAAGTTCTTTATAGAAGAGATGAACAGCACCATTCCCAGAATTATCTCTTACTTTCAAATCCTTCAGTTTCAGTAACTGGTCTCCCTTTCTCAAATTTTCCACAAATTAATTCATACTCTCCCCAACTAAAAACAATTCAGAAACTTACTTGCAATACTGGCAAAGATATAACTGCAGTAGTTCTTTCCCTGGCATCTATTACCAGGGCTGAATTTTCTAATTTCAGAGGCATATGAAAAGGAAGCCCTCCTTCTTCTACCCTGGACAAAATTGCATCTAGCCTCCTAAGTCTAGTATAGCCACATATAAGATTCTTTAGGGATACATACAAAGATATTTAAAGATGTAGAAATAAAGTACTGTGCCAAAATGACTTTTTGATTGAAACCTACAAATATAACACAAAAAAACCATGAATTCCAACAATACACAAAAAAATTTTGTAAGTCAATATATTAGGCAGCCTCTAAGATAAATTCCAATGATCCCCACCTTCTGGTATCCACATTTTTGTAATTTGCTTCTAACCAATGAAACACAGCAGCATTGATGGGATGTCACTTGTGTAATGAGATTACCAGTGGATATGACTTCCATTTTGCTAGCTTAGTCTACTGCCTTCATGGTGTGCATGCTTTGATAATGCTGCTATCATGCTGAAAAGGCAAAGAACTGCGAGGTTGGCCTCCAGCTAACAGGCAGCTCGGAACTGAAGCTTTCAATCCAACAATCTCACGATACTAAATTCTGCTAATAACCACATGGACATAACCTTCCATAGTCAAGCCTTCAGCTGAGACCCTAGCCTTAATCCACACCTTAATTGTGGTAGTGTGAGAGCCCCCGAAGCTGAGTACCTAATTAAGTTTTGCCCATATTTCTGGCTCATAGGAACTGTGCGGTGATAAATGTGTGTTCATTTAAGCTGGTAAGGTGCATGGCAGTTACATAACAACATAGAAACAGAGTTGAGAAAAACAGAGTTTTGTTATGGCATAATTCTCCACACTATCTTCCCACGTTTGTACTCCAAAAAATGAGATTCTACTTTCATGCACTGTAGCAAATATTCATCAAAGCCAACTTCTAATTATTTTTTTAAAATTTAATCAGACTCCAATTTTTATTTTTTTATTTTTGTCTTTTTAAGACTGCAGCCATGGCATATGAAGGTCCCCAGGCTAGGGGTTGAATCGGAGCTGTAGCTGCTGGCCTACGCCACAGCCACAGCAGTGCAGGATGCGAGCTGCGTCCGTGACCTACACCACAGCTCACAGTAATGCGGGACCCATAACCCACTGAGTGAGGCCAGGCATCTAACCTGTATCCCAATGGGTGCTAGTCAGATTTGTGCTAGTCAGATTCAATTCCACCGAGCCACGAATTGGTACTCCAAAGGATCCAATTTTTATATTAAATTACTACTTGAAAGTTAAAAGGAATAGGTAATGGTCAAATGATAAGGTGATATTTAGCCCATCACTGAGCAGCAATCATTTTAAAATGGGTACCTTGAGGAGTTCCCTTCGTGGCTCAGTGGTTAACGAATCCGACTAAGAACTATGAGGTTGTGGGATTTCCCTTTGTGGCTCAGTGGTTAACGAATCTAAGAACCATGAGGTTGCGGGTTCGATCCCTGGCCTTGCTCAGTGGGTTAA